>CM070111.1:5250000-5560000 GCA_036178185.1 Liparis tanakae | reverse complement strand
GACTTCAAGAAAAAAGCTAAATCTTTCACACACACACACACACACATACACATACACACACACACACACACACACACACAGAAATAGAGAGTGAGATGTAGCTTGTGTACACAAAACTCAAAAAAACTTCACAACACAGCTTTGCTTTTTCTTTAAAGCAGGGACACACACGCACACACACAGACACACACACGCACACACACACACACGCACACACACAGATACTGGGTCCTGTAGTCGTGGATGCTGGAGCAGGAGAGAGTGGGGCTGAGAGCAAACAAGAGAGGAAAGACAATACAAAAGCGTTTTTTTTATTAAAAAAACAAACACAGCCGAGATTACACATCATATATCATGTAAAAGATACATACATCTTTTATTATATATCATGATTATGCATAATTCAGTTTGGGGTATTTCTCCACAGGATGAGACTCTGAATCAATAAAAGGAAACATAATAGAGGCAGATAGCTAGAAACCTGGAGGATGTTTGGGGGTTGATGTTTGTGACTGTTCAGAGAGGGAAAACGCAAAGACGACACCAAACGAAGAACAAAAAAGACTTGGAGGGATTAATGGGGATCTGTCGCTCTGATTGCGTAAGAGGGCCGGGTGAAACAAGGGTTACTCTCATCTCTCATCTCTCATCTCTTTAAACCTCTTTCTGGGAAAAATGGTGTCAGATTCATCTCAACCTGCCAAGCATGTATTCTAACATGTCCATGACTTCAGGAGGCTACTCAAAGTTATTCAGGATTCCTCTGAATGTTGAACATGTTTTCTCTTTTTGTCCTCAGACACAATTCTTGTCTGGGAGAAGTTCCCGGGCGTGGCCAACTTCAGCACCTTCCTGCTGGACCGCGCAACCGGCACGCTGATCCTGGGGGCCAGGGACGCCATACTGGCGGTGGACACCAACAAGCTGAACCAAAAACCCAAAGTGGTAAGAAGAGTGTGTGTGTGTGTGTGTGTGTGTGTGTGTGTGTGTGTGTGTGTGTGTGTGTGTGTGTGTTGAGTGAGTGGTCGTTGTATTTGTCCCATTCTGTTATCAACAGTGTTTCTCTTCTTTGTCTTCAACCCTCTCAGATTGTTTGGGACGTGCCAGAGGAGAAGAGGAGGTCTTGTGTGGCGAAGGGAAAGACGGAGGTGAGAGCTGTGTGTGTGTGTGTGTGTGTGTGTGTGTGTGTATGTGTGTGTGTGTGTGTGTTGTCCCCTCATACGCCTTCTTATTGATGTTGAGCTCCTGCAGGAACACGCTGTTTAGCCTCGTGGTGCCAAGATAATGTGCCGGTGCCAATATTAGATTATTTATACAAATTTGTACAAAAATTATTGAAAGCCTGTCGAAACCTAAAAAAGATTTGATAAAGGGCTGGAAGGATTGTGTGTGTGTGTGTGTGTGTGTGTGTGTGTGTGTGTGTGTGTGTGTGTGTCACAACCCCTTGCTGTTAGGCATCGGATGGAAAGTTCTGGGACTCGTGCCAAATCCTATCAGTGTGTGTGTGTGCGCGGGTACATGTGTGTCTGTGTGTGTGTGTATGGAGAGACAGTGGTGTATGTGAAGTCCCAGATGCCCAGTATTTGTGTATGGACAGTGATTAAATAGAGCGTGCTGTACACTCGTTATGCTTTGTCTACAACAGGTCATCAAGCAAACCGCTGACTGGACAATAACTCTACACCGGAACTGTGTCAGTCGAGTAACGTCTCACTGATTGTTTGGTTTTGACAGTTTAACGGTCAGACTGAAATAGAGCTTCACCCTCATAATCCAGCCTTCTAATGACCTTAAAAAGAAGTGCCAGGAAAACGCCTTTGGTCCAGCAATTTCCAGCAAACTAGGTCAAATCCAGAGATAAACAAAGCTCATGGAGGCTCTGAATATTAACGGAAAAAGTGCAATTAGCTTTGGCCCGTTTCATGCGATCGCCATCAGCGCAGGTTTCTGCGTAGATGAACGACTGATAAAGGCCGGAAACAGAAGGGTTGTGTATTCAGAAGACATTGATTACAAGATTACATTCGAGTCGGAGTGATTGAGGAGATGGAGAGGGGGGAGGAAGCAGGAAGGGGAAGAACGATAGATGGATGGAAGTGATGGGAAAGAAGCACGAGGGGGGGGGGGGGACAAGCAATTAGATTAGAGAGAGACAAGACAGTAGACTCAACAAGAAACTACCTTGAAGTCAACCCTGAGAGACGTGTGTGTGTGTGCGTGTGTATGCGTGTGTGTGCGTGTGTGTGTGTGTGTGTGTGTTAGACTCAGATGGACACATCCGGGCAAGTTAGGAGGCTGGAGGTTTCTAAATACAGGAGATCAGGAGGTGTTGTCAGAGATGAAATAGTATTTCACTATCAGATGCAAACGTCATGAGGCAGAACAAAACATTCTGGATGTGTTTGTTGTGGGGGAGGGAGGCTCACAGCGCTCTCCTGAGCTCAAAATGGAGTCACGCGTCAACAACTGTTGACTCAACAGCTAATATTGTTTGGTGTTGACTGGAGACGACACGCTCAGGGTGGTGCTGCCTTTCAACACATGGACGTGTTTCATTAGAGCAATGTGTTTGCACTGATTGACACACTGGCCAATATCCAGCAGACGCAGAGACATATTAGCATTAGCACCTTTTCGCTGTTGTCTACTCAAACCTGTGGGTCTGCTCCCCGATGCTGGACTGGTCCTGTGGGTAGGTGACTCTTTATGGGCCTGAAAGGCAACTTTCACTTCACACATCCATTCAGAATGAGGAAATATTAATAACAGCCGCTTTAAAAAAAAAAAAAAGCAGGCGTTGGTAATATCAATTAATATGCTAATAGATGGTTAATTGTCGAAAAACAAAACGCTAAATCTAATATAGGAGCAACTCTCTCGGAGGAAACAACAGCGCTTACGTTAATGAGGTTTAATTACGATCTTCAACACACTCGCGTAGAATACAGTGAAATGGAAAGGAGCGGAATAGAGGCGTACGATTCACCTCGCGCCAGATTGTGAATGAATCTTATTAGTATGAATGAGGTCAAGTTTGGACCAATGAAACGGCTAATCCCAAGCTGATCCCATTGTTATCAACCTGAGCTCTCTTCTGTCTCTCTCCCTGTCTTTCCCTTCGTCTCACGGGACAGGTTGTTGCCGTGTGTGTGTGTGGGGGGGGGGGGGTCTGATTCGGGTGACATGATCTGGGCATCAGTGAGGATCAGGTCCCGGGGGGGGGCGAAGGTGACTCAGGCCTGGAGCTCATCCAAGATGGCACACAAAGACACATACACACACCCGCACACACACACACACACACACACACACACACACACACACACACACACACACACTCAAGCGTATTAAAAACTGCCTGCGTCATGGTTTCATGGTAACTGCGGAGGAACAATGAGGTTGTTTTTCCATAACGGCTGCCGGCTGAATATATGTGCGTACGAAGAGAGGGGAGCTCAACAAATACATCATTTATGTTGTGTATTTATGAGAGCCACAAAAGGAGCACACATGCATATTTTATCTATTATCTATGCATGAATAAGCGGTCTTAAGTTGCAATTTGCATGCCTGTGTCAGTGTGAGTCCGTATGGATGGTCTCTGCTGGTAGCTATGGGGGTCTCAAGTGTCTCTCCCATCAGTCGGGTCTCCAATTTCCATTAAGAATGATTGATACTTCAGCCGTCGTCAGGATCCACTCCGACCTCTCGGCTTAAGCTCAGTGCGGCTAATACGGGACCACTCCTGTTCACTGGCAACAACCCGTTTATTAAAGAATACTATATATATATATATATATATATATATATATATATATATATATATATATATATATATATATATATATATATATATATATATCTATCAGAAGTCAAGCCTGGGTGTAAAGACTGTGTCTTGATTTCTGGGTGTTTGTCTCCCCCTGCAGGTCGACTGCAACAACTACATCCGTCTGATGGAGTTTCTGGGCGACGGACGCGTCTACGTGTGTGGAACCTACGCCTTCGACCCCCAGTGTGCCTTCCTGGTTAGTGTGTGTGTGTGTGTGTGTGTGTGTGTGTGTGTATGTGTGTGTGTTTGCTTGCAAGTGTGTCCCTGTACATGCGTGTCTGTGTGTGTCCCTGTACATGCGTGTCTGTGTGTGTTCGCGCCTGCAGTATGAGCATGAGGAGCTGCAGATGTAAACACACACCCTGTTGGTCGACCACCCCTGTGAATGAGTGATAATTTGATTAAAATGACATTTTAAACAGAACACCTGTAGAGATCTAATTCCATGAAAATCAAGATTCACTGTCAGTAGTCTAGAAGATTATAAAAACACACAGCAGCTGTGAATAAAAAGGATACTCGACAGAATGACCTTTTGTTTATTTGTTGACTTAGTGTTGCCGTTGTGGTTCTAACGTCTCTTTTCCTGCTGTCCTGCAGGAGCTCTCGTCCTTCACCCTGGAGAAAGCCGAGGATGGAGGGGTGAAGATGGAGACGGGGAAGGGAAAGTGTCCCTTTGAGCCGAGTCAGCACTACACAGCTGTTATGGCAGGTGGGTGACTAGTTGGTTATTCCACCAGGTTGATCAGAATATAAACCTAATCCAGTGGTGCTCAAACTGTGAGTCGCACCCCTCTAGTGGGGCGCAGGGGTATTACAGGTGGGGCACAGGGGGAAATGCAGAAATACCCTATATTGAGTTATTTTTTGCACAGATGGAACTTTGTTTGCATTGTTCTAACACATTTTTGGCACATTTTATTTGGTTTTGTCTGGTTTACTTGGAAGTGATTGCAATTTTCTTATTTCTATTATTTGGTCATGTTATTTCAATGAAGATTCGTCATGGACCATTTTGTTAAAGTTTTGTTGGGGCATGAAAATGTTTCTTCCTCCGAAGTGGGGCGTGACAGAGAATGTTTGAGAACCACTGGCCTAATAGATAGATAGATAGATAGATAGATAGATAGATAGATAGATAGATAGATACTTTATTAATACCCAAGGGGAAATTTGTTGTAATCCAAGGTACTAACTCACTTCTTTCCTCCTCTTTTGTGTAGGTGGTACCCTATACACAGCGGCCACCAGTAACTTCCTGGGAACGCTGTTCGACATCTCCCGGGCAACGGGTGCTGAGCAGGAGCGCATCCGAACTGAGCGATCCATCAACTGGCTGAGTGGTGAGACACACATGCAAACTCTTAACCCCCGTATGCAGACACGCAGAGACACAAGCACACTCTCACTCAAAAAGATCAAAGTCATACTTTCTTACAGTAAACGAAAAGGTCAAATTGTGTGTGTGTGTGTGTGTGTGTGTGTGTGTGTGTTTCTTTCTCAGACCCAGAGTTTGTGAGCTCCGCCTTCATCGAGCAGTCTGCGGAAAGCAACCCGACCGGAGACGACGACAAGATCTACTTCTTCTTCACCGAGGTGGCCAAAGAGTACGACCTCTACACCAAAGTCAAAGTGCCCAGGGTGGCACGAGTCTGCAAGGTACCACACCGTCTTGACCGAACGATCACTCGACCGACCGGTCGATCGCAATCACGTGACCTTTGACCCGTCTGGCTTGTCCGTCCAGTCTGACGTGGGGGGGATGAAGACTCTGCAGCGCCGTTGGACCACCTTCCTCAAGGCCCAGCTGGTGTGTGAGGACAAACCGAGCGGCCAGCGCTACAACGTCCTCACCGACGTCTTCACCACGGAGCACACGCCCGGCGATCCCAGCAGCACACACTTCTACGGGCTCTTCACCTCCCAGTGGTAAGCGCAGGAACAAGCAAGTGTGAGCGAGTGGTATCCAAGATTCTCCTCTCACTTTCTCCATGGCTTGATGGGAATCATTCTTTTTTTCTTAGGGAGCGGGAAGAGTTGTCAGCAGTGTGTGTTTTCAGTCTCGCTGACATCAGCAAAGTGATGGACGGCCCCTTTAAAGAGCTGAAGAAGTCCTGCGAGAACTGGATCAACCCTGAACCGGTCCCCACACCGAGACCTGGCCAGGTACTGAACCGTGCAGCCACGTCACGCCACTTTAATTCTACATTCTACCATATCAATATGAACGATTTTCTTTCTCCTTCTCCCCCCGCATGCGTTGTAGTGTTTGAACAACGCTTTAAAGACGGAGGGGTTCGAGTCGTCCCTCAAACTTCCCGACAAGGTGTTGACGTTCGTGAGAGACCACCCCCTGATGGAGAACAGCGTCACTGCAGCGCCGCTGCTGGTCCGGAAGGGAATCCGGTACACCAAGCTCGCTGTGACTCGGGCGGAGACGGGCAGCGAAGAGGAGCAGAGGGGAGCGGTGCTGCACCTCGGAACGGGTGAGGAGACAAGGAGGGAGGGAGGAGGAGAGGAAAGGACACAAGATGAACTAAAAGTGTCTGTGCAGATAAATATTGTATTGACGTAGAACCAATTCATATATAGTGCGTTGCTTTACTTCGATATCTCAAAAGAAATCATGGACATGGCAGATTTAATCGATCGTTGAGTGACCGTCCTGATGTTATGTCAATACGTTTTGATTTTCATATGAAATAAACTAAATTCTGTGTTGTAAATGTTAATAAATAAACGTGTGTGTGTTGCAGATCGAGGGGAGCTCCACCAAGTGGCCGTGGTGGGGCAGAACGCCACCTTACTGCAGGAGCTGTCTCTGTTCGCCTCACAAGAGCCTGTCAACAATATATTGCTGCACCAGGTATTTGCACATGTATTCGCGCAACACACACTCACACACACACACACACACACACACACAAAATCATGCATATGTTAATCTGCCGCTCTCAGAAATATCTGTTCGTCTGCTGAGTTTGTGTAACGGCTCCCTGTGTTTCCAGGGCCGGGCTCTGGTGGGCAGCCCTGTGTCTCTGGCTCGTGTCCAGGCTGAAGGCTGCACTCTGTATCCCAGCTGCGCGGTGTGTGCCAGAGCCAGAGGACTGGGCTGTGTGTGGAGCAGCGAGGAGGAAGCCTGCAGGCCCTCAACGGCAGAGTGAGTACTGCAGGAATATCTCAGAGAGCTGGAAACCTTCCAGAAATGAGCACAAAGGGCAGACGGCATTTTCTAAACCAGCAGTGTGGTTATATATGTGAAAATTGACCTTTTTGTCTTTATAGTATGTTAATTCATCATTTTGTGTATGTTTTTCAAACCTTACAAAATATACCACGCTACTTCAATATGATGCAAGAGTATGACCACTTTGTGTGTTTCCAGGCCTGGTCCAGGCGATATTGTCGACAACGCCTTGAGAAAGTGTGACATAGAGGAGGGTAAGTGCACCTTGTGTGTATACTATAAGACTGCATTATGATTGGTGATGATTTCAAACCTGTGTTATGTAACTACAGTATCTCCATCGTCTGTTGTCTCGATGGTTCCCCTCTCACCCGTCTCCCTGCTCGTTGTCTCCTCCAGGGCGCTGCACCCCCTCCACCAGGGAGTTACGGGTTTCCAAGGGGCTGCGGCTGCTGCTGCCGTGTGTCCAGCTGTCTCCCCGGTCCTGCAGCTGGGAGCACCCCCCCCACAGACACACCCGGCAGCACCACTCCGACCTGGAGGTGACCGTCACAGAGGACAGCCTGGGAAAGTACATATGCACATGCCAGGTACACACCAGTTCATCATATTTACCCTGCCCCGCTTATTCCTGATATTCTACAGTAATAATTAATATTTAGTTGTATCAACAATCAGTATAGGTGATGGACATCTTAGATGGTTGGAAGCTCTTACCACTAAAAAATGTTTCCCCCTCAAAATCAAACAACTCTCTTCCTCTTCTCTGTCTTGTTGCTCTGCTCCAGGAGGCGGGACCAAGTAGCCGAGACCCCACCCCCTGCCGCAGGGCAGCCTATCACTTGACTCTCGAAGGCCCCAGTGTTGGAGGAAACGTGGCGACGGCGGGAGGTCGTCACGTCCTGGCCATCTACATCCTCTTCTTCTTCTCGGGTTTAGCGTTCGGTGTGTTCCTCCTCTACTTCGTGACACACCGGTGGATCATCGCCCGCCAGGGTCACCACCTGCCGGATAATTCGCTGTCTTCAGACAAGGGGCGGGACTTGCTGGGCTCCGCGGCCACGCCGCAGTCTCCCAGCAGTGCCAGCCTGCTGTCGGAGGGCTTCAGATTGACGGAGAAACGCAACGGGATGGCGACCACAAACACGACCACGTCGCTGCTCAGCAACCAGGGGAACGGCGGTCACAACGGCAACAGCTACAGCGGCACCCTGACCCACAGCAACCCCAGCAACGGCAACGGGAATGCTCTGTATGCCAACTGCAACACCAGTAGCAGCGGGCTGAAGTTCACGTCGGAAATTTTGGCTGCAGACTTGCTGGACGGAAGGACGGGGGAGATGGGGAGGCCCGAGGTGTTGGCGAGGAAGTTGGGGGTGGGCGACGACGTGGATGAGGGTCTGGGGGACGGGTTAGGGGATGGAATAAAACGACTAGAGGAGGAGTTGGCCAGCTTACCCAGGTTTAAATTACCAGCACCACTGGCAAAGTGTGAAGAAAGTTCGATATGAAAAGATAGAAATGTTGACCGCACCGTTTTGCATCCTCCAAACAAACTGAATAAAGCCGCGGAGGACCTCAAAATGGCTACTGATGAAATGCCTTCGAATGGGAGCTGTGGCATGAAGAGAGACTACAGAGATATATGAGAAATATATCACAAGTGTATGTCAAAGCATGTGAGAGAGAGAGAACGTGTTCCAGTGTTGTGAGAGATGAGAGCCGCAGCTAAATGTGTCGGATGTAATATAACGTGTAAATATGAGCCGTCTGAACTGGACTGTGGACACGGAACTGTGTGCGGCATCGCTCGATTTAAATGTTGAAAAAAATCAAAGATGAAATGCCTACATGTGTAAACATAGAAAAGCCATATTGTCTTTCTCCTTAACTTAAATGCTGTTGTTTGCTCTCTCGTTCTCTTCTCCCGATGTTCCCCGCTAAAGAAAAGTGCACTTTGAATCTCTCTGTATTTATGTTGCTCTCTCTGACACTCAACCACCGGACCTAATCTGGACCAAAGGCCCCGAGGGGGGGGGGGGGTGCCGAGCCACCGACAGTCGGATTGCACGGGGCGTCACACAGAGAGACGTCCCTCTCTCAGAGGATAGAAATAGAGAGTTCCTCAGATGGGCTCCAGGGACCGGGCTGTCCCTGCCTACACTGCCGCAGAGGTCAAGAGGTCGATGGGGTTCGGAAACACCTATCAGATGTGTGTCATTGTGGGACGCAGCTGCCCAGAGCTGTCACTGTTCACCTTCACAGCTACTGAGACGGGAGTTCATGATTTCCAAATAATGGGACCTTTATTTCAGTCGTATGGAATGGACCTTGCCAGACACAAAGTCACCATCACCTCGTTTTGTGAGTTGGAAACTTTAAAAAAAATGTTGCTTTTGTCATGTTGTTTTGTAATAAAGCCTAAAAAAGAAGTTACGTACCGTCTGGTGATAATCTGGATGTGAGCCGACTCTTGAGTCCTGATTGTCTCCCAGATCTTGGTAAAATGTTTCCAATGTCAACCCAAAGATTATTTTCCTCCTTCTTTTCATAACTCATGCAAGTCCAGAAAACATACCGAACAGACTTTACTCTACTGAGTTTTACAATAATAAGAATCAATCATATTTTTTTTTAATCATCAATGAAATGTTTTTGTCTAAATAAACAGTCTGTCTGAGGGCAGCACTGCGGCCCCCACCTGCCCACCCTCAATCAATATTACAGCGCCCACTGGTAGCCCAATCACACTTTTCTAGGCCTGTGAAATGATCAAACATCTGCTCATTACTTCATTTATAGATGGATCATACATACGATATCAAACTCTGATGATGTCACGCTGCACAACAGGATGTAACAACAACAATGCATAGCCAGAAGTGTGTACGGTTGCAGATTGGGGGCCTTGCTATCATTGGGCTTTTTTTTAATAGCTCAGGAAATACTTTGGATCAATACAGCCAACATCGATGACACATGAAGCTGAAGTCTGGCGTGAGGTTGCAACCAAATCTGGTACGAAGGTACACAAGGTAATTCAAGTTATTTTGTAAAGTCTCTTGTGTTTTAGCTCGTATCCACTGACTCTGGCTGTCAGGTGCTGCAGTGATGAATCTTTTAATTCTCTAACTGAATCAGCTTTTGAAGAAGAATATATAGCATATTTAAGCTTCACCATCAATGTAAATCACCTGCATAGAAGCTTTACATCCAATTGGTTCTCTGATGGGCCGAAGTCTCATTTGCTCTACTGCGCCATCAAGTGGACAATAAATGTAAAACAGGCAGTGTGATTATAACGACGCTATACTTTGTTGTGTGTGAAGCTTTGAATTAAATAAATGAACGAATGATGTTTGTGATGCCAATACTTATTAATATGGTGTCATTATTTATAATACAACGGAGGGGTTAAAAGGGAAAGTGGAAACAAATATGGACAACATTTTATTATTTTTTAATTTTTAAAATAGCAGCATTTCCACATCCCTGGCATTTAGAAAATACTCCTTTCACGGGGCAGATCTGAAGCTGGGGTAGAGGAATATGTTACGATGGTTATTATTACTATGTGCATAACTTATTAGGAGATCAGCTCAAAATGTTCCCAGAGAGAGGGGGATCTCCTCTTTCTGCCTGGTTCCATCGCAAAAAAAAGAAGCTTAAATACTTTGCAAAGAAATGTGCAACAAAGTCCAAAGTCCACAACATGTGTTAGGGAATCAATTACGTTTCGCTGAAGTATTTCGATTCGCACACAAAAAACGAACCATTTTCTGAATCAAGCACGTGGTACGGTCATATCGCGAGACTTCATCAAATACGTCATCAACATGAGCCTGGATACGCGCTTCACACACATCTTCCTGGATAAATCGGCACATGTACTGCCATAAAATGCCACCGAAGAAGCAGAAGAATTGGACACATGCTTCGAAGCCTCGGCACGAAAGGACACGTCACCTGTATTGAGTGACTGCAGTTACTTAATCTGATGTGAGATCCTTGGTAGTTATGTATGTATTTCCTGGAGCACGTTTTAGGCGGGTGGAGGGAGTTAGCCCGCTAGCTAACGGGCCGCCATGCTGAAGCTATGTGCTCTTTGCTTTACAGATGAGGTCCAGACGGTCAGGACCCGGGCGCTGCAAAGGTAATTTATCTTCACCACGTTGCTCGTTGGACATTATTTAGTCCGGACTAACTCGTGCTGCAGTGATGATATACATATCATACATGTGCTCGTGTGACGTCAGACTCGGTCCTTCAGCAGGCTAACTTGGATCTTTCTCTTCAGGTTCTCCTGCACTGTCGACTCTCAAATCTGCAAGTGCACAATGGTGAGTAAACCATGTGCTTTGTGAGTTGACTCGGTTTGGGGTAAACATGATGAATACATTTGAAGACAAGCATATGCCTGATCACTTTGATGACAGCCTTCAATCTGATTACTCCTTGTTAAGCATGTGATTTGCGGAAGCTCAGCTTTACACCGAGTTTAAGATTAACCGGGATCTTTCTCTTCAGGTTGTTCTCCACTGTCGACTCCCTGAACTCTTCAGTGGACCTGCAAGTGATCAATGGTGAGTAGAATATGGACTTCATGAGTTGCTTAGTGTTGGGTTTAAACATGACGAATACATTTAAAGACAAGCATATGCCTGATCACTTTGATGTCATCCTTTAATCTGATTACTCCTTTTTGATTTGATAATGTGTTTTTATCCTAAGCCTGTGTCTAACACCATGATGTTTCTTTGGTAGGTTGGTGTTTTGCATCGTCTTGAGGAAGGACGTCACCTGGAAGCCATCATGTAAGTCAAATGATGAAATGCCTTTTGTGCAGCGCGAAGATGAGTGTCATTAATCATAAGTAACGGGAAGTGTTTGAAAGGATGAAATGGGGTTAAACCCATAAAACAAACTGGACGACTAATGTCACATGGCAATTTGTCACCAAAGCCCTGATCAAACATTTGAACCTCAACATTATCATATATATATATAGTTGTTGGACTCTACTGAAGTGTTTTCTTCTCTTGCAGAGCCAAGAGAGCAATGGAAGAAATTTGCGGAGTCACGGTAAGTTGTCACCTCGTAAAGTAACATGTACTTGTTTCATAATGCAGTTTCAATGACTATGATCTTAGCTCACTTTGAACCAATGTGAAACGACAGGAACTTCGGAGAAACTGCAATTTCATTTTTGATATCACTTTAACTTGATTGTATTTTGAGTTGTGGCGTCTTAATGAGTGATCTGGATGAGGGAAATCTAATTCTTGTATACGTATGTATAGTTTTGATCAGTAAATTAATTTATTCTCTTGCCAACAGATGATTCAGTGACTGCTTTGGCATCGTTGTGGTGGTCTCGTTGAAGGTGAGATATATTTTTAAATACACCGTTGAGGCCAATGGCCCTTATTCCCACGCCTGCTGAGAATGATGAGATATGTCTCGTTCGTCTGAACTAATGTTGAAAAATCGACAAACTGACATTGGCGAAGGTCAACTGTGGATAGTTTGGTCTTTTAGTGCCCAGACCTGACTGTAGTCTGTTGCAGGTGCCTGGCTTTGGAAGAGGCTGCCATGAAGAAATTCACTTAGTCAGGGTAAGTTGTCCCCTCATTAACATGTACTTGTTGCGTAATGCAGTTTCGATGATGATCAACTTAGCTCACTTTGAACCAATGTGAAACGACAGGAACTTCTGAGGAACTGCATTTTCATTTTTGACGCCAAGTTGTGGCATTCGCTCAGATCACTCACTAAATTTATATTTAGGTTTAGCTTGTGTAGTAAATTTATTTATTTTTGTCAACAGATTATTCAGTGACGGCTTTGGCATGATTGCGGTTTCTCGTTGAAGGTGAGATATAAATGCACCCTTTGAGACCAATGGCCTTTATTCCCACACCAGCTGAAAATGATGAGATATTTATACATTCGGAATCTCGTTCGTCTGAACTCCTGTTGATAAATCGAATAGCTGACATCAGCGAAACTCAACCGGGGAGAGTTCTTAGTGAAGCTTCTGTGCAGTAAATTAATTTCTTCTTTTTCTAACAGATGATTCGGTGACTGCTTTGTCATGGTTGCTGTGGTCTCGTTGAAGGTGAGATATAAATAAACCTTTAGAGGCCAATGGCCTTCATTCCCACACCTGCTGAGAATGATGAGACATACATTCGTGAATGATGAGACTTACATTCGTGACTCTTTTTCAGCTGAACAACTTTGAGAATAGCTGACGATCAGCGAAGGTCAAA
Source organism: Liparis tanakae (assembly GCA_036178185.1). Lineage (NCBI taxonomy): Eukaryota > Metazoa > Chordata > Actinopteri > Perciformes > Liparidae > Liparis > Liparis tanakae. Next base: position 5,546,709 of record CM070111.1, on the reverse strand, counting down.
CTTTGATGGTTTTGTCTCTCAGTGCTCAGACCTGACTGTAGTCTGTTGCAGGTGCCTGGCTTTGGAAGAGGCTGCCGTGAAGAAATGAGTCATGGTAAGTTGTCCCCTCGTTAAGTAATAGATACTTGTAGTGTAATGCAGTTTCAGTGATGATGAACTTAGCTCACTTTGAACTAATATGAAACGATAGGAACTTCTGAGGAACTGCATTTTCATTTTTGATGCCACTTTAACTGCTTGATTATATTTTGAGTTGTGGCATTTGCTCGGATCACTCACTAAATTTAGGTTTAGGTTGTGTAGTAAATTAATTTATTTTTGTCAACAGATAATTCAGTGACGGCTTAAGCAAGACTGCGGTGGTCTCGTTGAAGGTAAGTTCTCGATGCACCTTCAGGCCATTTGCCATATTCCCACACCTGCTGAAAATGATGAGACATACATTCGTGAATCTCGTTCAGCTGAACTCCTGTTGAGAAATCGAATAGCTGACCTCAGCGAAGTTCAAACATGGCTAGTTTTGTCTGTCAGTGCTCAGACTGACTGTAGTCTGTTGCAGGTGCCTGGCTTTGGAAGAGGCTGCCATCTTGACAACCACGCTCTCCGTCCAGGTGAGTGATGCCTTCAGGCGCTTGCTTGGTTGTCGGTGATGTCGACACCCAGTCTGCTTTAAAACTAGAAATGTCACCAGTTTCCTTGATGATGACATCCGCACACGTCTTACGCCTTGGTTTAATGCCAGAACCTGAAAAGGTGGACCCACTGGTGTTGCCTTGGCAATAAGGGGACACATGTTGGGGTTCCAACAGTCTGAATGGAAGCTGAACTTTGAACATATGACTGTCCATACAAATGAGATGTGTCTTACCTGTGCTCTTTAATTTAAAAAAAAAAAATCTTAAGTGGCCTAAACATTTCCTTTTTTCAGCCATTGGGACGGAGCTCCTTCGGAGAAGTCGACCTCTAGCCGGAGCAGCACGACGTCATCGGGATGACGTTGACTTGTGAGTTCAAATACACTTTTCACATCAGAAGTGGATGAGTCTTTTTCTTAATACTTTTATCTGTTACTCTTCAGAGTACAGTTGGCTACAATCTCTCCCCTAACTCTTACATGTTGCTCTGTCTCTAGTAGAAGTGATTATTTTCTTATTACCGCCCCAGTCTGAGAATTCATGACTGATTGGTACCTTTATGATCTCACTAGATGTTATAATGTAGTCTCTCATAAATCAAACTGACCTGTATTGACCCAACCTTTTACCTGTTTCAGTTTGCTGACCTCTTCAGTTTGGGCAACAGGACTACTGCAGGTAAATGTAGTTTTAATTTTGAGATTATGCTTCAATTTACTTGCTTGACAAATATGTTAAACATGAGTAGAAGTGATTTTCTTATTACCGCCCCAGTCCGAGAATTCATGACTGATCGGTACCGCTCTGATCCAACTAGAAATCAAATTGTTCTTGCTCTCATTCCTAGACCTGGATTAACTAACCCGAGTCACTTGTTGCAGGATTGGTGTTGCTGGCTTACTTGTACGTTTTGGGAACCGCAGGTAAATGAGAACCTAGAGTTATGTTTCTGGGATTGTGGACATGATGATTTGAGTATACAGTCAAAGATTTCCCCTTACTACTCCAGTCAGCCTCTCCTCCTGTTGACCCTGTATGGCACTGATGACCCTTACCCCTCAAGGTGTAAAGTGACCTGCTGGTGTTCTAATGGCGCAGAGTGCTGATTGTGACTTGACTGAGAATTTATTCTGATCTAATCCCAGAAACTAAATTGTATCATTCTGTCTTTGAATAACAGTCAAAATGTAGGTTATGCAAGCATGTGCACAGACATTTTTGGGGGGCAGGTTCTCAATCCCAAAAAAGGGCACCCAATGCCAAAAAGAAATTCTGATTGGGTTGAAGCATAAGCAGCATCAGACCGCATCGCCCTCCTCGCCGGTCTGATTCTGATCCTTATCGCCCTCTGACCTCATTTTCAAAATGAGCGCTATTGATAGACATCAAAAGTCAAGAGCAGTGGTCCTCAAACTAAGGCCCGCCTCCACATTTGGCCCTCTGAACAATACCAGAGACGCTTTTTCAGTCTGGCCATTCAAATCCTAGACTAGCCCCTTATATAGAACAGAATAATAATTTATTTTCTTTCTCTCCTCTCTATTCTCTAAATGTAACTAATGCCAGTAAACGGCTGCAAGGATTTGAAATCACAGATTTAGAGTTTGTTTTACTTTTTTAGGAAACGTCGGACCAGTTGTGACATGTTTTCAGCAGCGAGAGGGAGGCGGGGGCTCGTGAGCACAGTAGAGCATGTCGGTGGCAATTCTCAAATAAATGCCCCGTCGGATATTAAAAAGCATTTGTGGGGAGTCTTGTATTAATGCTCATCGGAGTCCATCTGGAGCTACTGCCAAATGCTTTGGGCTTTATGGTAAGAATTTAAAACTCAAGCTTTAATCTGTCCATCTAGAAGTGATGAGTTTCTATTACCGCCCCAGTCTAATAATTCATGACCGATTGGTTACCCCTCTGATCAAAGTTTGCAGTTGAGGTTCAGGTTTATGCGCCTGGTTTCTAACAAGCTTCTCTTTCTTTGCTGTTTCCGGACAGAACTTTGACGTCTTCATACGAGTCGTTCATCTCCTGCTGCAAGACGTGATTTCTTTTATTTTGTATGTATATTTTGCAGTAACTGGACAAAACGAAGTCAAATAAAAGTTTTCTCTCAATAGTGTGTGTGTGATTGTTACCCCAAACAAGAAAAGTAAAGTTATAAACTGGTTGAGAAAATGGAAGTTTTATGAAACTTCCTTAAAGAAAGAAAAAGTCTAGCTATAAAGTAATCGCTCAACACTAATTGTTATCATACTGCATTTTCAAAGATTTCTTCACATAAATTGTTCATAAACCAATGTTTACATTAATAGTACAGATCTGATATCAGACCGATGGGAGATTTGTGCAACCAACAAGAGATTTGAGTTTGGAAGTTGCCATCTTTACAAAAAAGGTGCTGTATATTGTCTCGTGAATCTAACATGACAACGTTTTAGAATTCAAGACTTTTGATAAAATGGACTGCCTAAAGAATCTCAACAATATGGTCTAAACTTATATTCAAGAGTAAAAGCATTTGACGATGTATTTAAAAAAAAAAATTAGCCCATCACTGCAGCTTCAACTTTATTCTATCGGCATTTAAATGTATAAGAACAAGGTTCATTTTGGGCATTGCAGACTAGCAAACTGAATTTTGACTCAACTCTCAGCGTAATGGTTGAGTGGTGCAGTAGCACGATTTTTAAGTTCTTTCAGTGAGTCTATTGCATCAATTCTGTTTAACATTTGTATGCATTGGTTCTGAATTCAGAGGTTGGTTTGTAGTCTTAGCTGGGCATCTTAAAACCATTTATTTATATGTATTGGGATAATCAAGTTGACATTTGCAGTAAATTCTGAGAATATTCAATGTGCCAAATATCAGTTTTGCATCCATGCAATGCCACGACCAACTTACCAAAACCCTGATTGAAACGTTCTGTACCTCAATTGAACTATATTATGGATACATCAGAGTAGTACCACTATGGTAGTGACAACTGGATTGCCTCCAACCAGAACTTTTGGAGTTTAACTGAATTTGAGACCTCAGGTATCCTCCCCAAACTTAACAGACAGGAGGCACTAATGTGCATTTTAGGTTGACGGTGAGAATAATCACTTTTTTAAATTAATTGATGTCTTATTTTAATAAACATGACTGGATACATTTAAGTGCTCCATTATCACTATTTGTGTTACACAAACCCTGAGAAGGTCATATTCAAACACGCAAACTTGAGTTTATGTAAACGGACGTCATGTAACATAAAACTACATTTCCCATGAAGCACCACGGAAAGACAACTTCCGGCGTAGCTTTGGTTTTTCTGTCATTTGAAGGAGCATTGGGCTACTGGAAGGACTCAAGTGACGTGTCTTCATTCAACGTTTGACGGTGAGTTATATAGTTTAGCTACTTAATATCCGGTCGAATAGTTAACATTGTTATGAATTGTTTAATAGGCTTTTTTTTTAAACTGGACAAGTTACAACTCGAACCAACGTCGTGACGTAACTTAACGCATAGCTAACGTTACATTACCTCCTAATCAGCTAGCCTTGGCTAATCTCTCGTTTCTGTTCGCTGCTGTGTTTGTTTATGACCCTTTTGTGTGTTTGTGTTTATGAAAGAAAACTATGCTGCTTCGTAAAGTGAGCCAGTCCATTCTCAGGATCCCTCCGGTCCTGTCTGGGTAGGTAACGTCCCCGTTTGACCCGGTTATTGAACGTGCTGTCTCTGAACAATTGCATTCTTTGAGAGGGGAGAACAAGTCAAATCCACTTTTTTTATATATATAAATGTTTTTGTTGTTTGGACTTCAGAGGTCAACATCATGCCGGTGCCGTCATTGCGGTTCAAAACGCCCGTCTCTACGCCAGCCCAGCTGCGGAGGTACGTAACACGTTACTGAAACACAGGCCTACAATAACGTGATCAAAAGATATGTGACAAGAAGACACTTGTTTCCCTCTAGATTGTATTGGTCTCTGTGTGTTGTCCGTGTTTGCCCTAACGCGTTGGGTGTGTAATATTAAGGTTGGCGTCCCCTCCCGCTGGATGTGGGGGAAAGTTCAGTGGTCACGTGACAGTCATAAAGGTGACACCGCTGGTGTCCAGACAGGGTTCCGGCCTGGGAGGCGCCCTTGTTAAGCTTTTCATATGGAAAATATGTATAAAAATACCCTTATCTCACTAAAAGATTCTGCAAGCCTCTTACTGTGTTAGTTTATAGTTATGGGACTGACCATATAATTGGTAACTGATAACATTGTTGCTCTGTGATCACTCATTTTAAATATCCGTACTTTATTTATAGCTTTTGGTCTGAAGGACCTTCATCCGAGCGTACGTGATTCAGCTGCACTAGCCGGTGTAGAATCAAACAAATGTGTTTTATAGTATAGCAGAAAAGGAAACCCACACTACAATATATACAAGCTATATTATAATGTTAGTTATTTAGTCATCCGACAGCTAAGATGGAAAGTTATTTAAATGAGAGCAAGACAAACACAACTTTGGAAACAAATGAGATGTAAAGTTAACTGCCAATAAATTCATGCATTTGCATACATTTCTCATTCAAAAACTCAATGCAATACATCCGGCATCCTCATCCATATTATCCAAACGTGTACTAAGTGTTCGTCCCCCTGCAGCCGGGGGCCTCTGCTGGCTGTGTTTGCCCTTGGCATCACCTCTCACACACTTTGTGATTGAGATCAATGCTTTAGGCATTTTACCGAGAATTGTTACATGTTTACTTAGTTAATATACTCGGTGAGTAGGACACAGTGTTATTAACTAAGCTACTAAGATTACATTCACATGTTTTTACCCCAGCCATGTTATCAATTTAATACTTTATTGTGTATTAATCCCAAATTATATTGAAACTTGCATTTATTGTAGATACAGTGAATGACCCCCTCTTCTCCCACACACCTTTTAAATAGCTTTTACTAAACTGTTTTCTCTTCGATCTGCTTTGCTCTTTCTCTCCAGGCGGTGCTGGACAAGTCGGCAGCAGTCGGCAGTGACACTGCCACGAAAGCGGTTAAGAACACAGTTGCTGCTGTATGTTCATTTTAGGTTACTATTATTATATAACTGTTTGTTTCAATGAACGTTTACTGTATCAATCTTGTGAACACACCTTAAAAGTTAAGAACCACGTGGAGCTTTTTGACCAACTCACTATGGAGTAGTGTGCTTGCATCCCAAATAAAAATGTGTTTATAATTCTAACGATCATTGACGTCTCAAAATTAATTACCAAATTGTTTAATAATGACTTAAATTTTCCACAGGAATCCAAATCATATGCCGTCAACATTTTCAAGGGGAAGATCGCGACTGCCCAGGTGTTCCCCTACCCCTCAGGTAAATCTTGGGCATCTTTTCAAAAGGATAATGAACTTAATCTTCTGAGTTTTTATTAATAAGCTCTGTGAAAATGAAAATATCTTTTGTGTCTGCAGTCATGAACGAGGAGCAGGAGCAGTTTCTCCAAGAGCTCGTGGGGCCTGTCTCCAAATTCTTTGAAGTAATTTAAAACAATATCCTCTTTCCTCTCTCTCGGATGAATTTGCATCACCTCATGCTCGCAACTTCTCCACACACCTCACCCTCGCCCCTCACCTTTCCATCTCAGGAGGTGAATGATGCTGCCAAGAACGATGCCTTGGAGAAGGTAGAAGATCACACCATGCAGGGCCTGAAGGAGATGGGTGCCTTCGGCCTGCAGGTGCCGGCTGACCTCGGCGGCCTCGGGCTCTCAAACACACAAGTGCGTCTGCGTGATTCATGGTCATCTTCCTCATTTCAAGTGGTTAATTGTTTTTAGAGGCTAGTTTAATGAGTCTAATGTGATAATCTCAATGTTACAGTATGCCCGGCTGGTTGAGATTGTTGGCAGCCATGACCTTGGCGTCGGCATCACTCTGGGCGCCCACCAGTCCATCGGCTTCAAGGGCATTCTGCTCTTTGGGAATGCAGCCCAGAAGGAGAAGTACCTGCCAAAGCTCGCCACCGGTACTTGATTAGCACGGGTCTCCAGATGTTAAGCGTAGCTCTGTATACAACAGCGGACATGTGCTTTATATTCTCCTTCTGTATTCATGAAACGGCCACAACCGACAATGTGTAAAGTTTGGTTTATGCTGGAATTGAAGTTGAGTTGCGCGTTGGATATCAAGAGTGTCATCAGAGCTGCGCGTCATAGAGAGGGGAGGTGTGATCATTAAACATGGGGATATCGGTGCACATTTTACAAATAACTACGCCTATCATTTGTGTCATATTCACTAAATATAAATTAATCTCTATCCATCTTATGTGTGCGTGTAGATATATATCTCATGTATTGAGGAGGAACATAACCTTGTGTGTCCCTCCAGGTGAGCATCTGGCGGCTTTCTGTCTCACCGAACCATCCAGTGGCTCTGATGCCGCCTCCATCAGGTCCACAGCTATTCAGTCCCCCTGCGGAGAGTACTTCACTCTCAGCGGCAGCAAGATCTGGATCAGGTGAGGACACGGCACACATAATCACAATTATCTTCACCACAAGGAGGCGGGCGTGTACAACTTGTCAAGTAACGCAACATAGGGGCTCAAAGTTCCTTTTCTTTTTTCTAATCCGATGTCCCCTTTTTTTGTCTTTTCAGCAATGGAGGTCTGTCTGAGATCTTCACGGTGTTCGCCAAGACGCCCATGAAGGATCCCAAGACCGGGGAGATGAAGGACAAGATCTCAGCCTTCATCGTGGAGAGGAGCTTTGGAGGAGTGACTCAGTGAGCACTTTGTTTAGATTGTTGTGTGTTCATCACTAAGCACCATGAAACAGCCTTAATGTTACTTTTTGGGCTATTTAAATCTGTTTCCACCATCCTCTCTATTACAGTGGCGCTCCAGAGAAGAAAATGGGCATCAAGGCGTCCAACACGGCCGAGGTCTATTTCGATAATGTGCGGGTACCAGCTGACTGCTTGCTGGGCGAGTTGGGAGAAGGCTTCAAGGTGGCCATGAACATCCTGAATAACGGGCGTTTCGGCATGGCGGCTGCCCTCTCCGGTACCATGAAGGGAGTCATCAACAAAGCTGTGAGTACACTGGGACAGTAAGAGGAGGAGCTGTTCTGTCCCATCTGCTGCGCTGCTTTTGAACCGTTCTCTCTGTATGACACCCACTCTTTCAATCATGCATTTTCTTTGTTGTGGGTTTGAAGGAAATGTCCCAGCATGTTTCTGCGACGCAGTTTCCTGCTGAGGTTAAAGACGCTGTAGATCTAAACGATCTCTGGTCACGTCTGTTCTTCTCAAACGTTCACATCCTTCTTGGCTTACTGTCACCAAATAATTTATTTTGTTCATAACGGCTTTATCAAATAAGGGTTTTCAAAACAAACAAATGTAATCGAGTACTGTCCTAAATGCAGTTGCACCTCCAAACTCTAAATTAGTAAAAAGAGTACTGATTAGGTCCGGTGTTAACGACGCCGCTACTTTTAGAAGTTACAGATGAAGATGAATAGCATGCTGTCACACTAGCAGTAGTTTAATGTGCGATAACACCGCAGGGATGTCCTGAGAAACGTGTCAACCTGGACACGTTTAGCTCATCAGTTATCCTTTTTTATATAGCTTTCAGTGTTTCCCCTACCATTAAAATAGGCTGGAATGTCTGGAAGTATCCAGGATCATACTTGACCCACCTGTCTGTCTGATACTGTCACACACAGCCTGTAACTCTGTTTACCAATCGACATTTCCCTCTTCCGTCATCAGGTGGATCATGCAGCCAACAGAGTCCAGTTTGGGAGCAAGATCCACACCTACGGCGCCATCCAGGAGAAGATGGCCCGCATGACCATGCTGCAATACGTCACTGAGGTCTGTCCACGCAACGGGGAATTCATATTTATCACCGCGGTTTTTTCACTAACATATCTGATGCTGACTTTGATTAAAGCAATGTTTGAACTAAATATTTCCAAAATCTCCACAACATCAAGTAGTATTTCCTGTAATACTCTTCTAGTCTGTTTATTGGCTCGCCAAACCATCAACTTTTCAATTAATCAAGCAAACCAATTCTCAACTAATTAAACCACTTTTACAGTTTCCATTAAGATGTATTGGTGCTGTACACTTCAACATGAACACGTGTCATAAAGCCATGCTGACCTACTACTTCTGTGTCTGTTGCAGTCGATGGCCTACATGATCAGCGGCAACATGGACAGTGGAGCGAAGGAATTCCAGATCGAAGCGGCCATCAGCAAGATCTTTGCCTCTGTAAGATTTCCTTTCATTGATCATGCATGAAGACTGGAGGGACTCATGATTCTTATATCTTACCTCTCTGACATCCTGAAATTGCACAATTGCCTCTGACACCAGCTGTAGAAGAGGCTTCTAAAGAGACTTTTGATGTCTTATAATTGTTAACTTCTTGAACACAATGAACCTCTTTCAAAATATATCTGATGTTCCTCTTATTGAGGAAGATTAAAGACTCTTGGTGGAGGAATCGGTGGTTCCTGAATAAATTAAGATGTGTATGCGTTGGTGTTTTTGTCACAAAAAAAGCTGAATGGCATCTGTGTGTTTTACAGGAGGCAGCCTGGACGGTGACTGATGAGTGCATTCAGGTTATGGGCGGCATGGGTTACATGAAGGTGAGTGCTCAGTCCACATCCTGTTTCCTGTCTCCAGTTAGTGAGTTTTAGCATTAATCGTAGTCGATAACGGGGTTGACCAAATCAAATCAAGCACCAGTCTAGATTAGTCCTGCTCGTGGTGCACATTTTTGACTCGTCTCTTTTTAAAATATAACCCAAAGTCAGAGGTGTGCTCTGTACGTCTGCTTCTCTGTACAAAATACATTGTCTGTATTCTAAAAATATGAACAGGAACTTGCAGAATTAAAAACACAGAAATTAGCATACACTGTCTCAGTTTGCAGCTGGTGTTTTTTTTTTAACCTAATTTTAACTATGAGATCAAAGTGCCATGTGTATGCGAGTTCCTGTAAATGACACGGCTCATGCCTTAATTAGGTGCATTCGTCATCGCAAATAAGTATGACTGTACCCGCTCCTTATGTCTGGGTAGGATTTTATTTGAAAAAGGAAATCGGCAACACTTTTTATTGTATAGCGCAAGGAGACGTTCATCATCTTTCTGAATCCCTTCCCTCAGGACTCTGGAGTGGAGCGAGTGATGAGGGATCTGAGAATCTTCCGAATCTTCGAGGGCACCAACGACATCCTGAGGCTCTTTGTGGCCCTCAATGGCTTCCAGGTAAAACCCAACGTCTTTACTTGTTTTCTCAGACTTTGTAATGTCTGTGTGGAAAAGCACAGACGTTGTGGAGAGAGAAGTGATGTCTGCTTGCTTGACTTTTGGGTTTAAAAACAATCCTGCGTAGGAATCCTTCGCTATAATCTCTCATGCATACAGTTGGCACAACGGAGACATATTTGTACCCGTTGTTTTCGCTAAAAAAATCTGTCTCCTTCTTAAATCAAAATAAAACATCTTTTAGGAGATGAGTATCAGTCAGCCCCTTGGCGTCATCAGGTTTTAGTAAATGTCCAAGCAGACTGACTGAGAAATTAAGTGTTCAGGCAATTCAAGCAATCCTTACCACACAGGTACTGATAAGTCCTGCCTGTCCCCGCAGAACGCTGGGAACCAGTTGAAGAGCTTACAGAAGGCCCTGAAGAACCCCATCGGCAACGCTGGGTTCCTCGCTGGAGAAATCACCAAGAGAGCCAAAAGGTTGGAATTGTTGCAATGAACTTTTCCTTTTTGAAGATATTCTTGCTTTTGAATTGGAATGTGAAAAAAAAAATCCTTAAAAAAAATATATATATTAAATGTATATAAAAAAAAAAAATTGCAAAAAATTGCTCTTTAAAATTTGTTGCACAATGCCCGTGTCTTATTACTGCAGGGGACATTCTGCTGTTTATTCTGGCTTCACAGTAACTCAAATATTGTGTTTGTAGAAAGGCCGGTTTGAGCACCGGGCTGACGCTGCAGGGAACGGTCCACCCTGAGCTGGCTCAGAGCGGAGAGCTGGTGAGTTGACGCTGTTCTCGTGTGCAACAGAAACTCAATTGTATTGTTGAAGTCTTCCATTTGCTTATTGTTCTGCTTTGTTGCATTTTTGATTGATTTATTATCTCTTTAATTTCTAGACCACTCAGGCCATCGAGCAGTTTGGAGCCGTCACCGAGGAGCTGCTGATCAAACACGGAAAGAAGATCATTGGTGAGTGTGTGTGTGTGCGTGTGTGTGTGGGCTGTAGGCATCCTTTCAGAAGTTGCCAATGCTTCTCCTAGAAATTAAATATTGTTCTTTAACGTGACTCATTTTGTTGCAGATGAACAATTTGTCCTGAAGAGGGTTGCAGACGGTGCCATTGACCTCTACGCCATGGTGGTGGTCCTGTCCAGGTATGCAAGCGTTGAAACAAGAGAATAATTATATAACGGTCATTGCTCTCTTTCCTAACTTCACTCGTTCATCTCTTGGTTCCCTCTCACCTTCTCTGTGATTCCACTTACATATCTAAACTAATGTGTGTGTGTGTGTGTTTTTTATTGTCCTCTCTCTCAGGGCTTCCCGCTCTCTGAGTCGGGGCAGCCCCTCAGCTCAGCATGAGAAGATGATCTGTGAGACCTGGTGTGTGGAGGTAAGAACCCAAACACTAACAGACGTCTGTATGAGGGGTTTTCTTTGTAGTTCCCATACATTGAGTATTTCATAAAAATGTTGAGGTTTAATGACACATAATGGTTCTATAGCTCAATATTTACATTTATTAATATCATGTTATCATGCATCATTCTATTTTAAGAGACTCAAGGAGAAACTTGATTACTTTATTATTATTATTATTATTATAGCCAGACAAAAAAAAAATTAATTACATTTTTAATGTAATTTTTTAATTCTACTGAAATTAATACTTCTGACGGTTTGGCTCATGAATATCTTTTCAATACAACTCACTGGTTTTCTCAATTGAACTTTGTTTTTATGTTATTTATTTTTTCCACACACACACACACATCTGCTAGTGAAAGCTCATCAAATATTCTCAGCTGCAGCTGGTAAATTCTGATCATCAATGTTGGCAGATGAAATATTCTCCCCTCGATTGCTAACGCCCCCCTCAGGCCCATGAACGCATCCTGAGGGACGTCAAGTCGCTGCGCTCCAGTCAGTCCGGGCAGCTCTTCAAGAACCTGCGGGCCCTCTCTGCTGCCGTGGTGGAGAACGGCGGCGTGGTGGCTCCTCACCCTCTGGGTTTCTAAACGCTCCACACTTCCCCCTAATCCTCCCGTCTCCACTTCCCCCTCTGGTATCTCTAGCCCAGTTCAGGCTCCTGTGTGGCAAGTTTCTCTCAGACGTCGTCTAGCGCCACGATTGCTCCATCGCTCATCGCCGTCCTCGTGTCAGCGTCGGTGCTTTCACTTCTTCCGTCATCTTGATTGTATTAAATTCCAGCATCTTTGTGAACTTTTTTTTTTTTTTTTTTTTTTTTTCTCCACTTATTTATTTAATGCCGACTCAAGACTTCCAGCAATTGGGCTGGATTTTATCTCGCAATGACATAAGAATAAATTGAAAATCTAAAGAAATCTGACAGGAAAAGAAATGTGTGATTCACAAATGATTCATCGCCGCCGAGTGAAACCGTCTGGACGTGACTGAATGTCTCCGTGTGTGCGTGGAGCTTTTCACACGCAGCGTCTACTTTGTAGCTCCGACTTCGCGGCTATATCCGATTTTAAAGAGCTCATTGAATCCGTTAAAAGACTAATTCACGGTGTTATTTTTGTCCGTTTGTGGAGAAATAAATACGCCAATGCAACTGAGAAGAAAAGAAATGTCAGCTAACGGGAACTAATGTTTAAGTTAGGCACGCAGGTGTTTTAAATTATTGTTGTATTTCCACATATATCTGAATTGTGTTCAAATGTATATAGTAGTGTGGTTTTTATGTACTTGAATACCTTTCTGGATGTGGATTAAATTCACTCGGTGCTCATCACAGAAGCGTTAATGTCGAAAGCAAATACCTTTTGCCTTAGAAACCAGTCTGTTGGGACTTTAACGGAGCGTCACAAAATAATATCCAGGTCATAGCTGCTTGTTCCAAAAGGTCATTGAGCATTAAGTTCCAAACTCTGCTAAAGGACTCGGGCATCATTAGTCCACATATCTGGTACTTTAAAGACATAATTTATTGTACAATAAATGCATTTGCTGGGGTTCTAATCTGCGGAGTCAAAGCAGTCCTACAACTTGTAGATCTGCTCATTTTTGCCTTTAAAAAAAAAAAAAAAAAAAAACTTGTGCAGTGACAAATTATGATTCTTAAGTTCTAAGATCTTTTGACTGAACATGAACTTGAGTAAGCTACTCGTATCTAATGTCTCAACCTTTTGGAGTCATTGTTTGTGCAGATCTACTTTGAATAACAACACACTTACCTGCAAATAATAATAAAAAAACATCTATTCATCTGTCTTTCAGAGTGATTTTTCTGAGCCATCACCTTGTCTGTCAAGTCCAGATTCTGCAATATTCAGATTTTATTTCTGTTTCGTCCTCGTTCAAGCTTTTGTTTTTGTGAAAACAGTAAATTAATGAAGCTCTGCAAAAACAGAGGGGAAAAAGCCCCTGTTGCGTCGCTACTCCACTTCCCGCCAAACTCACTTCCTGTTTCTGTTGAACACACAACAACTTGCAGAGTTGCTTTCACTTCTCCTGACACTTTGAGGATGGCCAGTAAGTGCGTTGCCACCGGAGAGCTGCTCTTGAGATGAAAACAGGAACCCGCCGGTTCCTCCGTGCACTTTGACTTGACAGGTGTTGCTTCTGGAGGATGAGGAGGTCTTTCATATGTAGACAAAGCCCATGAGGGAAATAGAAAAGTAGCTCGCCTAATATAGTTATACAAATCTGTTTACCAGCAAATGTAAAGCTCAAATACATGCCTCGAACAATTTGTGAGGTAAAACTTTGTTTTGTTTTATTCAAGAGGCGCTAAGCAGTTTTAAATGTTTCCTGCTTTCTTCTTTCACGAGAAATGTTTATTTGCGTATCAATCATTTTGATTTACAGTGTTGTCCTTCTGTCCCCACATACAGTATCAGACAGGGGTATCGATCTTCTCATCTCTTGTTTTTTTTAGGCTGCTGCTGGAAATATTCAAGTGGCCTTTGAACTCACATTTTTAAAATATCCACAAGGTTAAGAATGTGTGGAAACCACATTCACCGGACGATACGTCGGAAGTATATCCTCAATCTCAGTCATTTTAATCCAGAAGGATGCGTAGCTGCTTGTGACCTTGAGGTCAGAGACCTGACGACCTGATGCTTAACTCCCTGGACCAGCCAGGGAAGTGATGGATCCTGAGCAGCTCCAATGAGATTAAACCTTGTCGGGGTAGTCATGACGCCACTTATCTAAATGTCCCTGCGGCCATCAGGATCCTGAAACTCATCTCCTCCCAACCCCATCAGGCATCGTCTGTACCGCCTTGAAACGAGTCTACGTCATGTGAGGAACTCCTCATGGACGTCGGCCTCGTTTCCTCCTCTGGGACTTGAGGCTCCTGCAGGGAGACGATGGTCTGTGCCGTCAGTGTTCACTCCCTGAGGGGAAAAGAACATGAATTATTAATATTATTATTAATGTTCAGCAGTGAGCTCATGGGACCCTTTTGGGATGTTGCGGTGAAAACACTTAGTCATAGGGATAACAAACCATATGCAAATCATTTACTTGCAGTTTCTTTTTACCTCATCTTGTCATGAATCACCCTTCTTCAAAGAGCTCTCTTTTTTCTTCTTTTTTGTTATTGTAGCTATATTTCCATCAGCATATATTGATCAGGCCATAAAAGGCAATGAGTGAATATCATCTCAATGTCAGTGTCAGTTTCTTTATAAATAAATGTGTGTTTCAGGTTGATCAAACAGTCAAATGGAATAAATGTGGCACAAAATGAGAATTGCCCTGCTATCATCACTTTTTTTGTCAGTTATTTTTATTTTGCAAGAAAAGAAAACCAACTATTCATTTTGTATTTTTGGAATTTACTGCAATCTGTTTAGTAAATTCATATCAACATGACAGTGTTTTTAACTTTAAGAGGGGAAATGTAAGTTAATATATTTTATATGCAAATGACCTCATGCATCTGTCAAGGAGCACGTGTTCTGGCATTTATCCCACTTTGAAACTTGTTCATGTTATGACAAGTTGGCTTTATTAAAAGTGACTACACAATGAACTGTTGTTCTAGTCATTATAAACCAGAAGGCTAATGCCATGGGTTGCCAGGTTGTTAAACTTTACAACAATTGATGATGTCATGTTTATTCATGCTTTAGCCGCAGACTAATTAGAGAGTGGGATCCAGATCTTGAGCATGCATTCGTGACTCACCCGATTTCACAGAGCCTGGCAACCCAAACGCTGCTCGCGTCAAAGGGTGCCCGGAGAGAAGAAGGTGCCCTGGTTTAAGGTAAAGAATCAATATGGATGCTGGGACGTACCGTGTCAGGTGCTCGGTGTGTGGCCAGTTGGCGCGCACAGTCCAGCCGAGAAAACTCTTCAAATATCGGGAGCAGCAGGGGAACCTGTGACTCAACTGCTCCAGAAGTTCCTCTTTACGCAAACCATAAACAACCGGCGCAACGCACTGCGCCAAACTAAAGAAAGCAAAGACGACCACGGCGGACAGCTCCTTGGTCTCTGCCCGTATGAGCCTCCGGTCGACCAACACCGTCAGCACGAAGTTCACAAAGTTGGGGAGGATGTAGACCGCCAGCTGGCTCCCGTGTAGCGTGATCGTCCTGCACCCGGCCCGGTTGCGCCGATTCACCACCCCCAACCGCCGGCCCTCCACCAGTATCCTCACATAGCTGTACAGTATGAGCAGCGTGCACAGACCTATGAACAGCACCTTCTGCAGCTGGCCTTTCCTCAGCTGCTCCCGGCCACACACCCCGTCGTAGCCGGTCTCCGCGGCCCCGGGGTCCGGGCGCAGGAGCAGACTGAGGGGAATCACCAAGGCCACCACCCAGGTGAGCGCACCCAGCAGCCAGGGCCAGCGGCCCGAGGTGCAGGAGGAGGTGTAGCGCATCGGGTGGCACACTGCGCAGTAGCGGTCCAAAGCCATCGCCGTGAGCGTCAGCAGGATGTTGGAGGCGCTGCTGATCAGAACCGTGATCATGGCGAGGCAGGCGGAGCGCACCGGCCGCGCGTCCCGGTGGATCTGGTAGTAGAAGACGCTGCTCATCCCCAGGTGGACCAGGGCCGACACCAGGAGGTGGAACACCAGCACGAAGCGGGCGTGACTCCGGAGCTGCTGCACGCCGACTATGGTCCAGTTGATGATGAGGTTGAAGAAGAGCAGCATGGAGAAGGACACGGTGGACACGTAAAAGCGCACGCACGTGTAGTCGTTCACCTGTTGACCCACAGTGCTGTTGATGGCTGACATTATTCCTCAAAACTGGGCTAGGTTATATGATGATGATGATGATGATGATGATGATGATGATGATGATGATGATGATGATGATGATGATGATGATGATGATGATGATGATGATGGGGGTCGGGGTGGTGATCGCCAGTGGAGATGGGGACATTTGTTTTTCAGCAGCATGATCCTCTCTCACTGCTGTCTTACTGAAGACTAACTCAATCCCATCAACCACACTTTCTCACTCACTCACTCACTCTCTCTCGCACGCACACACACACACACACACACACACACACACACACACACACACACACACACACACACACACAGAGAGAGAGAGAGAAAACTAACCCACAGGACAGCTGGTCTATTTAAACTATATGTTACACTCTGCTGCCCTCTTCTGGTCTGCGCAGGAACATCTTGGACCAATCACAGGTGTGGAGGGAGACGTCCGTGTCTGTGCGCACCGTTACCTGATGTAGGCAGACTAAATAAACCCACATGGGTCGGTAGCTGCCTGTCATAGGCCCCAGGCCCTGGATCACCTGTGTTTATCTCCGCAGCCTCACAGGGTCGCCATCAGCCTGCGGTGAGTCCCCAGTGTCACTGCCCTACTGGTTTTGCCTCTACAAACCACAGACCTGCAGCTGGTTTAAACCAATTTCCTCGCCTTCACATTTGTTTAAGTTATTTATCATTCTTTTTAAAGAGAGTGTGCAAAACAAATATTATCCTTAAGAACTATTTGCAGAGGAAGGATTACATGTTATAATATAATATAATATAATATTATCCACTTCATGATCCAGTTAGATGTTGCACCACGAGTTATAGCAATATATAACAATCAAAGACAGTTGAGTAATTATTATTATATTGTTTTACACAGGGAGCAGCTTGCATCTAATACATGTAATTGTTTATCTGTCTTTGGTCATTTGTCAATACAATTTAATCGTGTATCACTCAATCTTGCACGTATCTTTTATCAATTGATAACTCTCGTTTCTGCAGAAACCAGTCGTTATTGGAGCTGTTCGTTTTTGTTAAATGTGCCTCATGCACATTGTTCGTTTGCATTCATGCAACTAACATGAACTTTAAACGCCTCAGATGCAAACTATCCGTATCTTTACTTAAAAAAACAAAAGTGCCCCATTGTCTATGCTCCACCTGTGAGTGGGAGTGGGGGAGGTGGGTTTACAGAGAAATTAAAGTAAGGGCAGCAGAGCGCCTCCCCCCTCCCCCCTCCATCCGCACGTGAATCACTTTCCTTCCTGCACGCGCGCGAGCACCGCTGAAGGGACCATATCTTCTCTTGAGTTCTCCACAGCTCACCTAAACGGATAAAAACAGGTAAAGAAAACGTCTTTATTTCAGCTTAAATACAACAATTATCAGTATTTGATTAACGCCGAGGCTGTAGTGAGGTTATACTAGTGTAACAAGAGGTATACTTTACACCTCTTATACACTATGCCAGCGACAATGGTTTATTTTATTGTAACGTGACGTCAGTTAATTCACTTGATAGTCGCGGTGACAAATAAGGATTTAAAGCACTTTTAAATTAAGATAAGGGGTATGAATGTGTCATAACTTTTCTTCTAGCTCTTAACCAACAAATCAACCGTTACTTCCCTTCCCTTAAAAAAAGAGGGAAACTAGGTGCTAAACTGTACTTTATGTATTACCTACTATCAGTGAGGTTTAGAGTGGTATTTGATAGTTTTATACAAAACCTAGTATTTAATTTGACTGCTACATGTCCAGTGCAATTTCAATCCACATCTTTCCCTTCTCGAAATTGTAAATAATTTACCTGAACTTACAGGAATAACACATTAAAGTTAGCTAACTAAGCAGCACATGTTAACTCGGTTAACTCGGCTAAGCTAACGCTAGTTTCACCAAATCTTAAGCACGTGTCGGCAGCTAGCTTACATTTCTTTATTTCTTGCTAGCTTTAAACTTTCTGAAACACGATTAATTTGTGGTTTCTACGTGACATAATAAAATAAAAGAGGAACGGCCGTTAAGATCCAGAAAATATATTATATTAGACATTTGACTAGCATGTACGGGTAGTTTTTAAAACTTCAAGTTAATGTTAGTGTCGCACACATGTTAGATCTGGTTTTAGATTTGGCTGTGAGTGAAATATTAAATAAGTCAATTATACATTCAAGTTTACTATGGTTTGTGTATTGTAAAGTATTTAAATTGTGCCTAATTTAAAGCACATGTAAAACAGGCTGCCATCTTCACTAGATTGATTTATTGTGGTATCAGTATTACACATTTGTTGGCTGACACTAAGACATTTAAAGGTATAATTACACCTGCACTACACCTGGGCAATATAGATAAAATCCTCCAATCAAGATTTATTTGATATCACTATATATAAAGAACTAATAAAGAAATTGCTCATGGATAAGGTAACCATTCAAGAACACATGTCCAGCAAGCACAATATCAAGCATATGAAGTCATGTCCGTATTTGGGGTTGATGTTATGTCAACATACTTTTTCTCAAAGAGAGAGGTGATAAATATGAGCACTTTTACTCTTGGGTCACTGTTGGCGGTCATAGGGGAATGAGTGCAGCAGGGCTGTGACCGTTGCCAGGTTGCACTGCTTATAATGCAGGGGAGTCACAGTGTAAGCTTTAATACCACCACGTTCAATGTTGTTTTCTTTTCTTAAATGATTGATCAAAATGATGTTTTCATGAACACATAGATATACAGGGTTCGTACGGTCATGGGAAACCTGGAAAAGTCATGGAATTTTAAAATGGTAATTTCCTGCCCTGGAAAAGTCATGGAAAAAACTTAAATCATAAACGTTTAGGAAAAATCATGGAAATCTGTTATAATCACATGTTCATTTACGCCGAGTTTGAAATAATTAATGTGTTTTTTAAAGAAAGACGCTCAAAATGTAAGCAATTTTCAAAAAAATTCAGATGTTTATACCGAGATTTCAGTTTGGTCTTGGAAATTTGGTGAAAAGTCATGGAAATCCATCGGTCAAAATGTGTAAGAACCCTGTCTTTGTCGTTGCCGACATGAACCAATAAACACACTTTTCGACCTTTCTTTCTCCGTCTCTGTTGTGTATCCTCCAGACATGGCCGTCCACCAGCAGCCGACCCAGGTGGTGACCGTGATGACCAGTGCCCAGGGCCCTGGCACATGGAGCACTGGCCTCTGCGATTGCTGCAGTGACATGGGGACCTGTAAGTCAGCCCAACAATGCTGTTGCTCACCTGTTGTCAGCCTACTGTATGCACTATTCTATTAAAAACATTAGTGGCAGAATGTGAAATGCAATGACACTGCGATGGCTACACAACTTTGATCAATGTTCAAGTCCAGACAAATTTCCACGAGGAAATGTATGTGAATTATCCAAATTATAACACAACACAACTGTCTAAATATTTGTATAGGTGAAGCAGGAGGGATAGGGGGGTAGGGGAGGAGTAGCGCCTTAACTTGTCCATGTAATGCGTGGAAACTTTCAGTAAAAGTTAAAAGATTTCAACACAATATTTAACATATGTTCTCTAATGCTACGTTCACACCAGATGCGTCGAAATCTCTTGAAATTTCCCAACTCGAGCAGCAAAAACGCGTGAGTCATAGCTGGGTCAGCCAATCATCGTTGGGCAGTTCTGCAGTCCTGCCGGCCGGTTTAGAAAGTGAAGGAAAAGATTATTGTCTCCGTTTGTGGGCACCCCAAACTTTATGACACGACTCTTTTTAGTTACTGAAACCCTAGCTATAAAGATGAAGCGTGGAAGAAGGTCGGAGAAGCCGTAGGACTACATGATACGTTTTGAATGTATGCATTTGCTTTTATTCTAGCTATGTGTTACTTTACTATGAACCAACCGGCGGCATATGTGTTTCATGGCAGAGGATATCTGCTGCCGGAGGTGGAAAAGTCTCAGAGACACGTATCAAAGAGAGAAAAAGAGAGAGAGCAGCGAGAAGTGCAGTGGGAGTGCAGCTCAGTCCACTAAAAAGTGGAAGTACTCTGCAGTCCTGTCGTTCCTCGACCCGTTTATTACTCTGCGGGAGACGAGTGGGAACATGGGGCGGAGGGCCGTGGAAGTCAGGACTGCAGAGTACAGAGAGGAGGAGAGAGAGAGGCAGCACCAGGGCCGTCTCAAGGGCAGTCGACAAGTGAAGACAACATCACACTCTGGTTAAGAAAGAGATTCATATGGCTGAGGAAGCGGGCGCGATAAGCCACGCCCCCGACGCGTCCGGTGTGAACACCCTTTTTTCGACCCGCGTCGAGAATTTTTTTTCGACGCGTCCGGTGTGAACGTAGCATAAGAGGACAACAAAAACAAGCGTGATATATAGCTTAACACAAGTCAGAATTAAAATATTCTTTTTTGTTTTCTCCTCAAGGTTGCTGCTGTCTTTGGTGCTTCCCCTGCATGCAGTGTCAGACAGCCGCGGACAACGGCTGGTGCTGCTGCATGCCGCTGCTGGACTTCTGCTGTTTGGTGTCCTGCCTATTGCGCGCCTCCATTAGAGAGCGCCACAACATCCCTGTAAGTCCGGTTTAGGGAGGGAGGAGGGTACACATTAAGGAAGTGGGTGCACACTTAAAGTGTCGACGAATAAATATTTTTAAGAATCAGCAGGAGGCGGGGCTTAGCGAAGGGTTAATTAAACTCTTACCGCCACTTAGCGTTTGAACAATTTAGGTTTTTGTAATTTTTTAAAATCTGCCATTGGCCTTTGAAGTGATTTCCATTTTCTACAAATTACTCCATGGAGACATTGAAGAGTTTTATTTTAAGAAAGATAAAGGCACAGAGAGGGAGGTTTAATATATTTAGTAACAGTGCAGCATGCCACTGAATGTGACGAAGTTACTGTATGGGAACTGTCCAACTGTGACAGGCATCACTTCCTCAATTACCTCTCTGCTATGACTATTGAATGTGCATATTGTCTTACAACCATGCATCAGTTGTTGTCATTTTGAACATGCCATTGTGGAGAAAAGATTAGAGGGACATTATGGAGGATTTGGTGGCTTCTACCGGTGTGCAGGTTGCAACCAACTGAATACCCTGCCGCTAATTCTCTCTTTTCCAAAACCACGTTAACATTAGCTGCCTAGTGCAAAACCATGGTAACGCTGTTCGCCTCCGTCAGATGCCATCCATACATTAATAACACTACTTCATGAGCTCTCAAAGTCAGACCCAAGAAGGTGAAACTGGCAGAATGCGGTGGAGTACTTTGTGACTGAATCCTCCCTATGTAGACAGGAAGGACTCATGGTGGGCATACAAAACCACAAAGAGACAAACTACTCATTTCATTTCAAGCCAAGCTTTAGCAACATCCAGTACACTTTGCTTTGCTAACCAGAGTCACAAGCTCGGTTCAATATAATAATTCATAATAATAATCATTTAGAAATGTACTCATGGTCGTCACTGTCCTGTGTATTGTCATAACTAAGGTTTTAGAATGAATTCTAAATGTGGACGAGAGACAAAAGTGTCATCAAAGATATTTTTCATGCTGCACAGGAACACTGGGGACAGTTAGGATTCATCACATGACTGATTCTGAAAGCCTCTCCTTTATCAATTTTGATTTGTACCGTACATAATGTGCACAAAAGCTGGTGTATGTTTAGGGCGTTGCATCCATAATATTCAAACCTTAGTAAAGCATTGCAAACAATAAAGTAGTCATGGTTAAATTTAAACAGCAAATATCAACTAGCGGTCTATAGCCCTGCCGTGTAGCCCTCTAAATTTGCAGCCATTATGAGAGATTGTTTGTGATTCTAATTGGTAGTTGTATTATTGACATTATATTTTATTTTAAAATCAAGGTTTCCTGTTTTGCAAACAGGGATATTGATGTCATGACTCCTAGATGGACTATGATGCAAGTTGCAGACAATTTGGTTCGATTTACAGAACAAAGCTCACGATACAATACATTTAACAAAGTGACTGAACATTTATTGTTTTTGTAGAAGATAACTGATTCTAATTTTGGCAGAAAATATGCAAAAAAAAATTCATGTAGAGTTGATTGTAAAAATGCTAATTTAGACTAATTTAAGTGAAACACAGGACAATGTTATTTGTTTTTCACTGCTCATCAACCTTGTTTACGTGTTCAGCAAACAGACAAAGTTAACAAATATTTAGCAGCAAAAGCGAAAAGATATTAAAGCTAAAAGAAGAATTCACCACCTCTGTCTCCAGTGGTAAAAAAATAAAAAAAGTATTAATACTACTCAACTCGGCTGCAGCCAGGCTCATTTACAAAAATGTGTTGACTATAAATTGTAATGCATTATTCTGAGTGGGCTTTTTTGAAATATTGTTTTGAGACTATATGTCGTTCATTTCACCAATATTTCTCTCTCGTCTTCCTCGTCTTCGTCATGCAGGGCTCGTGCTGTGACGACTGCTGCAAGCTATACTGGTGTTACCCGTGTGTCTGGTGCCAGATGAATCGCGAGTTGAAGATCAGGAACAACCAGCGGGGAGCCAGCGCAGTGGTCACCACACAGGTCATCAGTGGATAGGACACACCTGTTGAGGGCACCTTCTAATGCGGGTACAAAGCTGTATCCTAACCACAGCAGCATTCCATGTTCACCAACTTTAGTAGTTCAGTGGTGATGTGCCATTTTTAATAGATTTTTTGTACTTAATGTTGCTAATATGCAAAGCTTAGGATGCACTGTTAAAGCCGCTTAAAATGTTGAAAGGTTAGTTTTGTCATATCAACTTAACACATATCACATATTTCTGTCAAAAGACGCTGAAACTGCAGTTGAATTAGTCTTAAGGAGTCTTGATCACAAATGTTTAGCTGTTTCTCACTTTTCTTACCTTGTAAATGTTTATTAAAAACGTTAAAAGTTGTTGAGCCTTGTGTTGGCGTATGCTTTAGCACCACACAACCAATAAAGAGACTAACCTACTCTACATGACCTTTAAAAAAATATTTTTTACCGCACAAAATAAGGACTATCAGGCTCTATTTCAGTCTAGGCTCAGTTTGCACTGTCTATTTCAGATTGAAATTTCTGAGCAACTTATTAATGGATGGATTGCGATCCAAATTTACACACATTAATTGGTTCATCTGATGTTTATGGGATCATCCCTGATTTAGTTTTCATGTTTATTAACATGAAGGAGATTCCAGCTGTGACTGAGGGTAATAATAGGGGAACTTTTTCTTTTCTCTGGGAAGCTGAGTGTCTTGGGTCAAAATGAAACACTTTTAGCTGCCTGTAAGCCATCCATCTCAGATCTATGTTGTATGTTTGTCCATATTTGGAAAAGCATGTTAGAGCTGTACACTTTTTTTATGTTAAAGAAAATCAAAAATCTGACGACTGAACATGTTTTTCAGGAGTGGAATGACAGTCACCAGAAATATATATATTGTTTTAGCTGCAAATGACAAAAAATATGTCTGGCAGTGCATCATTGCTGTTCATAAGGTGTGATGATTCACAGCAGTTACATGATAATATAATTCAATAAATGAATGAATTTAGTCCCAAACCTACTAAACCGGTTAAGAGAGTGAGCTCTGCTAATTAGTGTAAAAACAATGAGCTGAATAAACATAAAGAATTTAGGGACAGTTAAGAGAAATCACTTTAAAACACATGGAAAAAGTACATACCACTATATCTCATTCAGATAAAGTCAGATAAGATAAAAGAAATATGAAAAAGAAAAGATCCTTGTTTATTAACAGGATATATGTCCTTCTGTACACATTACATCTATTGCATCTGTCCATCCTGGAGAGGGATCCTCCTCTGTTGCTCTCCTGAAGGTTTCTTCCCTTTTTTTCCCCCTGAAGGGTTATTTGGGAGTTTTTCCTGGTCCGATGTGAGGTTTTGGGTCAGGGATGTCTATGTGTACAGATTGTAAAGCACTCTGAGACAAATTTGTAATTTGTGAAACTGGGCTATACAAATAAACTGAATTGAATTGAATTGAATATGTGACGATGTCTTGACAGTCTTTGGCCTTGGACTCTGATAAGCTGACGAATCTGCGGTGATGTGGAAAGGGAGTGTGTAACAGCAGCATGAACCTACTGAAAGTAGAGTGACAGTCATATTTAAGAGACAGCAGTAACATGACGGGCTAACGATGGTATTGTTTCGTTGGTCCGTGAATAGGAGATGTATGAGAAATAAACTACGGGCTTCAACTGAACTTGCGCTCGAGCTTCATTTATATTTACAAACCCTGTTGTAAATGTGTTCTTTCAGTTAGAGTAAATGCCAATAAGAGGCTGACAGTCAGTGCTTTGATATGTGAGTTTTTATGATTGCCAAGAAACTGAAAGGCAGACCACATGTCAAGGGAGGCAGTCTTTAATGTCATGGCCACATTTATGCAACAAAGAGGGAAATGACTAAGGAACCCAGGTTGAAACTAATAGGGGTGTGTATGTCCCACACAATTATCAACTGTTGCAGTGATTTATCAATCTCAAAAAAGTAATGCATTGCACACAAATCTGGTTGTAAAAATATAACCAAGGCGTGTATCGATGTTTTCCCTTTTGTATACTGGGGCTGAAGTTCAATCGTTTTCAAACTGTTTGTTTTCAAACTGTTTGTTTGCATTTCCCACTGTAGCAACAGCATGTGTGCAACGTGACAATGACAAATCAGTGCAATTTTAATGAATAAGTTCTTTATAACTTTTTTGCATTCCTTTTTTATTTTATGTTGTTTATTGCCTTTGCAAAATGTTCCATATATTCCACATGGAAATTGAGTACACTCATTTGTTGTTTGTGACGTCTATATTGCTCCCTGGTTTAGTTTTCATGGTTGACACACTGGAGTTGCAGCTCTGACTGAGCGGAGGAGATAAGATTAAACAGAACATTCTTCTTCCTCTGTGGACACTCCCCCTCTTGGGGAGTTGGGTCTGTCTGAGGTCAACCACGCAACCAAAAGCACTAAGACACTTCTTGTTAAAGCCTTTCCGGTTGCCTCTTCGTCAGATTGTCGGTCCATATTTGGAGACATCCGTCAGATGTAAAAAAAAAAAAAAAAAAAATAGGGTCAAGGTCCTGTTAAATTGCAGCACCCTGGTAATAAAAAAGGCTGTCATGACCTTAGGTTTAGAAATGAGAGTTTAATCGCAGTTCAGAAAATGTTCCTGTTTGCTGTAGAGAAGTAAAAGTTGTCGTCAGGTGGAGATGACAGCAGAAAGATGGACTTCTCCCCTTGTTGAGGCTTCTTTAGAAAAATCGGGGAAACTGTTGGATTCCATAGTCACAAGTCTACAACAAGCACAATATGCTCTACTAAAAAAGGTACGGAATAAATAGAATAATAAGTTTATTAAAGAAGACAAGAACAATAGTTGGACTGCTGAAGCATTCCAACTAATTAACATGATCATGTCTTTGGACTGTGGGAGGAAGCTGGAGAGAACCCACGCAGCTGAGGGGAGAACATGAAAACTCCACAGAGGGAACCCACAGCCCTCTTGCTGAGGCGACAGTCTAACTAAAACAATCTAATAATAGAAAGAATTCCCACATTTTGTGTTGAACCCATTAAATATAAATATGTTCATTTTTGTAATTGATTTAATTAAATGTATCAAACCATATTTAAATGTCTCACCTCTCAGCAGGTTGTTGAATCTTTTTTAGAGTGCTGTAACTGGAAAAATATAACTGTTATTGGATCAATATCACTGAAAAGTATTATAAATTAATAAAGTTATAAAAAATAATAAAAGAAAAAGAAGGTAATGAAAAAGTACAAAAGTAATGAAAGAGTACAAAAGTAATAAAAAGTACAAAGGTAATGAAAAAGTACAAAAGTAATAAAAAGTAAAAATGTAATTAAAAATACCAAAGTAATGAAAAAGTACAAATGTAATAAAAAGTACAAAAGTAATGAAAAAGTACAAAAGTAATAAGTACAAAAGTAATAAAAAGTAAAAATGTAATGAAAAATACCAAAGTAATGAAAAAGTACAAAAGTAATGAAAGTACAAAAGTAATGAAAAAGTACAAATGTGATTACAGTACAAAAGTAATGGAAAAGTACAAATGTAATAAAAGTACATAAGAAATGAAAGTACAAAGGTAATGAAAAAGTAAAAAAGTAATAAAAAGTAAAAATGTAATGAAAAATACCAAAGTAATGAAAAAGTACAAATGTAATGAAAGTACAAAAGTAATGAAAAAGTACAAATGTGATTACAGTACAAAAGTAATGGAAAAGTACAAATGTAATAAAAGTACATAAGAAATGAAAAAGTACAAAAGTAATGAAAAAGTACAAAAGTGATAAAAAGTAAAAATGTAATGAAAAATACAAAAGTAATGAAAAAGTAAGAACGTTATAAAAAGTTATAAAAAAGTTTAAAAGTTCTACAAAATTATTAAAAAGTACTACAAAGTTATAGATTTTTTCATGAAGTAATTAAAAAGCTTAAAAAATTAAAAATTACTAAAAAGTCATACAAAGTTTAAAAGTTAAAAAATATTAAAAAGTTAAAAGGTAGTAAAAAGTCATGAAAAATTTTAAAAGTTATACAAAATTATTAAAAAGTTAAAAAGTACTTAAAAATAATAATTTGTTATTAAAGTAATACAAAGTAATACAAGGTAATACAAAGAAGGGAACTAAGGTATAAAGTAGCGAGGTTCATTCTTAACTAATACGAAACAGTTAAATAACAGTTAAATAACTATAAAAGCTATCAAAAGAAGCTGAATTATAAAGTTATAGCTAACAATTTTGTCAACATTTTAAAGGTGGAATTGTTTCTTTAGCTGAATGTTTGCTGATATTGTAAGCTTTTAAATTTCAACAAGTTGAAGTGGATTTGAAGGATCCATAGGAAACCATTCATTATTTATTTCATAAAAATGGTAATCATTTGATAATATGGAAAGATAAAAAAATATCTGAAAATATACAGTAAAAGTTGAAGATTATGTCAACATAAGAAAATGATTGAATTATGAAGATCTTAGAAGCTTTTAAATTTGAAGACTTTCTCTATTGTGATCCCATTCAAAATAATAACCATAAAATATTTATAATATCAACAGCTGAAGAGTCAGAAATATGAAAAGTCATTCTCCTCTATTCCTGAAGAAGCTGAATTCTTTAAATATTTGAATGGTTTAAATCAGGGGTGCTCAATAGAGGTCGATCGCGGCGACCTGCCAGTCGATCGCGGCGTAGTGTTGGTAGATCGCATCACAGAAAAATAAATGTGCCCGCCCCCGAGTAACTTCCTCTATAGCGCCAGATTACAGCAGAAGCGTGCCATGTCTCTCACTCCGTGTCGCGTTAACGGTCCTCCGCTCGCGGTCTCGCGCGCCGCAAAGCTTCGCTGGCTTGCGCGCGCATCGTCGGGGCGGAGCAGAGAAAAAGTCACTAGCACCCCCCCCCCGTCGGTCGATCGTCTTGACTTGGTCACATTATAAGTAGCTCGCATGCTGAAAAAGTGTGGCCACCCCTGGTTTAAATAGCTGACTATATGAATAACTGGAAGAGGGACAAAAACGGTACGGAAGAAATATAATAATAAGTTTATTAAAGAAGACAAGAGTTATATTATATTATATTATATAATAGTTGGACTGCTGAAGCATTCCAACTAATTAAAGTTTTTCCTTTTTTAAAACAGTAACTCACAAACTTAAAACCATAAGGTGGACACAAACCTCTCTGACTGAATACTAATGCTGCTCCCTCTCTGATGCGTGTGTAAATAAGGAAGTGGATTTGTAAACAACAAATCCACTTAAAAAGGTGACACCATGTCGCTGTTGTGTTGGTTTGTACTGCCCCCAAGTGGCTAACATGGACATATATGTATATATGTATGGTTTATAGCACCATCCATAATCCATGAAAACTACAGCCAGGGCTCCGAAATTGACTGACACATCTTTAAATACAAAACAGAACAATATAATCTAAGTAACCTATGTTTTATGATGCCTTTTTAGTGAACATAAGTACAACTAAGTATTTGGATTTATAATGGATGTAAACACAAAATGCGTATTATTCATTATTTGTTAAACGTTTTCAATAAAAAAAAAAAAAAATAGATCTCAACTTTATGTGGCCACTTGTAATGTACTGGTCATGGCTAAACTCAAAATACGTAGCTCTTAAAAAGAGTGTCAGCCCGTAAACTAGAGATATGACGTCACAAACAGAGCCGCGTCCACATTTACTGCAGAGGGCAGCGTGGGACTATAAAAGAGGCTCTTGGCTACAAACATTGACAATCTTTCATGTTTAATGCACACACTTCATGCAGGAATATGCCGCCGTTTAATATACATTTCCCCAAGTTATCGTCTGTTTAAATGGGGGTTACATGCACTTTTTATATTGACTTCTCTTTGTGTGAATACATAGCTGTTCATACACAGTAGGTCCCGTTCAGTTGTATCACTGAGACTGATCTTTACTCTACTGTTACACTATGTATCATTTGAATATGCTTTACATTTATATTGCTGGATAAATGTAGCGTTACATGTTTATGACTTGTAAAGTGATCATGGCAAGTAAAAACGACACCCTCCACTGCGGTCAGAATAACACATGGTAAAGTAAAATATAGCAACTAGTTAAAGTTCAATATGCAGTTGTGAAGATTAGATAGTAAATATCCTGCAACCGCGCTGCTGACATCGGCTCATTTACAGGAAGTGAAGTGCAACTGCGGGACTGGATTTAACAGCAGGTGTCAGTTCTCATTATCGGCGTTTCCCAGACAGAACGGAAGCTCCATTTTCCCCTTTTGCGCACCCGTTAGAGAAAGAGGAAGTTTCTCTCTGAGTGTTTCTCTCGTGCTGCGTCTCCAGAGCTCAGCCCGCATCGTGAGAAGAGGACAGCCGAGCCCCGATGGACGTCTACCAGGAGGCCGTGGGCTATCTGGAGTCACGGCACGTCCCAGGTGAGGGAAGGAGACAAGGTGTGTGTTTGTGTGTAGAAAGTGGGTCATCATCAAAGACAAAAATCTGAAAGAATCTAATCTGAAAAAATATGTTTTTTGTGTGGAAAATGCATCATAATCTAATCTAAAATTGTGATATTTCCTAATCCACCTCAGTCAAAGATCCACTAAATTGTTGTGCATTGAAGAACATTCATGTTGAAGGGGGGGGGGAAGCAGATAACAGATACCACTACTACTATACAGTATTGTGTGTGTTTGTGTGTCAGTTGTAATTGAAGCGGAGACTGAAGTTCTGGAGGAGGACGTGTTCCCGGAGTGCTCTCCTCTCCACCCCGAGAGCTTAGACTTGCCAGACACCCCTGTGAGTTTGCATCTCTTCACTTTACAGGTGTTTAGTTTTTTTTTACGATAGGCATACCAGTTGTAAAACAGAGAGGATGATGCACTTCTATAAAAAGCTATATCAGGTCCTGGAGTTATACCTCATATTTAGCAAACGTTATCTGATCTATTGGCTATCTATTGACCTACATTAGTACACAAACAATACATGCAGTCATAGATACTCCAATGTCCAACTTGTTTTAGACCTTTATTCTATCAGAAAAGGCTTGAAAAAGACAGGAAACAAAACTGAATTAAAAAGTGTAACTAATGAGTTCTGTTGACATTTACTTTACTTCCTTTTTTTTCAGACCTCAGTATGTTAAAAATGAACCCTTCTGTTTTCTAAAAACAGTGCGCATTTAATGAAGGTAGCAAAATACAGAAGTTTCATATTTTATATGGTTTGAGCATTTTGCTTGCCAAAAGGTAACTCACAGAAGAATACATGTCGTCATGATTCAAAGTCATCTTCATCATTTTCATTTTTATCTTTGTGAATCTCATCACGGCACAAGTCAACTATTGCAGCGTTTGAAGTGTCACTGACTGAACGAATGGTCCGGACCCTGATTTTGGGACTGACTTTGATGTAATCCTTGAATGTCTGTGATTTCAGACGTTATGCAGCCCGAAGGAGATGTTGGAGAGGAGGCTTGTGCTCCTGAAGTGCATCCTGGAGAGCGAGGAGGTTTACCTCAGAGAGCTGGAGACTCTGCTGACGGTAACACGCACGCACCAAAATGAAAATAAGTTTCCTGATTTCAGCGTCAAAACTTTAACTCACGTTATTCATTGAGCTATTCCAAATTGCAAAATCAAGGGAAAACCCCTGTTGATGTAATTATTGTGACAGTTAAACTTCCTCATCGCATACAAATGATACATGATTTTCTTTAAACCATGTGGCCTCAGGTAGAATCGACACCTGAGACTTGTGAAACACGTCTCCTTGACATGAATGCAAAGGAGGGTCTGTGTGTTTGTTTGTGTGTTTACTGTATCTAAGTAGCCTACGGTCACGTGCATATGGTTCGCGTGTCACACAAGACCATAATGCAGAACATCCCGTGTCTTTGTTGTTCAACTTCCGTATTCAACCACAAATGGATTGTTCTCCATCAGCGATGAGGTTCCCCCTTTTTTTTCGCTCAGAAGATTGATACTACATTTATGAAAGCTACAGCTAGCAGCAGGTTAACTTAGCTTAGCATAAAGACTATTGTAGTAGCCATTTGTCGTACGAAATCAAACAAAACTATAAGTCAAACTGCCACTGATGCACCGTGGGTTTTGGTATTGACGCATGCAGAATAAAGTAATGTCCATTTCCGCCTGTTATTATTCTTAAACCAACAAAAAAGAACAAACACAATGTTGACACTTCCTCTCTGTGCTGTGGTAAAAACCCATTGGCCACCCTGGTGCATGCTGGTCCTGTGGCTACCCACCTCTACATATAACCACAGGTGCCCAGTGTTACCCAATCAGTGAACCTACAACTAATTATATTAAACTAAACTACAACTATCATAAGAAACAACTAACATATCAAAATATAACCTAAATAAGCAATAAACAATCAATATTACTTTATACAAATGTCTAATTAAATCGCTCCAACAACTATAAACAGTCTGTCTCCATCCAAAGCTATAAAAACCCACACACATGCACCTCTAAAGCTCACAAGTGAAAATGAACATGCTATAGCTGCAAAAAAATGATAACATTATGTGCCTGGCAACTGCTTACGGTCAACAAATACAGCTAATGCTAGCTTAGCTTTGAACAAAGAGCTAGTTGGTGAGCTTTAGAGATGCAGGCAGACTGTTTACTGTTGACATTGTGTTTGTTACATTTGTTGTTGTTGTTGTTGTTGTTACACACCAGGTTAGCTGCTTCCCAAAATGTTAAGCATATGTTCATGTCTTTATGCTAAGCTAAGCGACGGCTAGCTGTAGCTTTATATTAACTGTACAGATATGACTGAGATAAATCAATCATCTCATTTAGCTTCTGCAAGAGAGTGAATAAGCAGACATAACTCTCATAGCAACTGACATTCCTGTTATTAGCTTTTCACTTTAGTCTTTTCAGTAAGAGCAAAGCATTGCTGAAATGTGTTTTTAATATCTGAGGATTTCTGTTAAGAGCAGAAAAAGTCTCAAGGCAGGACGTTCTGGTGAATAACGAGTGTGCTTTCTCTTTTATCTCCGCTTTTAACAACATAAACCCCTAGTTTCATATTAATTTCAAACTCGCACACAAGAGGAGAAATGATTCATAAAGTGGATGTTTGCTCTGTATACTGTTGTCGCTCAGCAGTGTCTATATTAGTATGTGCTCGTTTTAATTCAGCAGCGGTTTGAGAGTTTTAACTTTTTGTTCACACGTTCTTCTCTCGCCTCACTTCACCGCCGCCTGTCTCTCTATTCTTCGACGCACTCGTTTTGTTTTCACCGACATCCATTGACCTTTGGCCTCTCTGCTTGTGCAGCTCAAGTTCTTCAAACTTCTATTTCCCTGCAGCCCATGAAGGCTCTGCGCGCCTCAGCCGGGACCTCCCAGCCAGTCGTGTCCAGTCAACAGGTCCAGACGGTTTTCTACCAGGTGCCTGAGATCAGAGACATGCACCAAAGCTTCTGCTCTGGCCTGAAGGCCCGCCTGACCGAGCCCGGTCCTGGGCCGGACGGAGAGATCTACACAGGCTTTGACCTGATGGTGGGAGATCTGTTCCTGAAAATGGTACGTTATTTAGTGTCTAGATATGGAAGAAGGAGAAGAAGGGATATTGAACGGTTTTCTGTAGCCCAAAATAAAAATAATAAATAAAAGAATAAGTTATTTATATATATATATATATAAGAAAATTACTATATATATATATATATATATATATATATATATATATATATATATATATATAGTAATTTTCTTTACCTTCGCCTTTTCCCGGAGACTGTTCATACTACATTTGACTGCCTTCTTCTTAAATTTTTTTTTAATACATGTTGAAATTATTAAATGGCAGACCTCGTGTTTGGGAAAGAAGTAGAAATATATATATTTTTTTAAATCTCATTGAAATCCCCCCTCCCTCCATTCATCCATCCACTCTGCTGTCACAGGTAAACCAGATCGGGCTGTACGGTGGCTTCATTGGAAACTACGAGGAAGCCGTTGAAGTTGTTCGCAGGTGTACGCTCTCAGACCCTCGCTTCCGAACCCTGGCTCAGGTACCACAAACCCTTCGCAGCCAGAGGGAGCACCTACCGCACCAAGCCGTGTACTAAGGTCATCCCAACCGCTCTCCCTTTATCTCTCCAGAGCATGATGTCTAGAAACGGCTCAAACAAAACTCCAACCACATACACATTTGAAGGTACATCATCTTGATTTGTCTTTGCTAACTTGTTGGATGACAGTGTCTAATGTTTTATTTTCTTTTGCAGCTCTACTGTACAAGCCTCTGGACAGAGTAACCAAGACCACACTAGTGCTGCACGTGAGATAACTAATACATTCTTGAACCTATTTATGTTATTCTCTATCCTGTTATTCTCTGATCATGCTCATCTTTCTTTTGCATTTGCATCAACAATTTGATGACGTAATGATTTCTCGTGGACTGTGATTGAAGCCCAGTGCCAGGACTTGGCAAGAAGTTGAATCTTAACAGCCTCTCTGATCCCGTAGGACCTCTTGAGGACGACGCCGCAGCAGCACGGAGATTACAGCTTCCTACAAGAAGCTCTGAGATTGTCCCGCAGCTTCCTGTCCGGCATCAACGAGAGTTCTCAATGCAAACGAGAAGTCACGCTCAGTCACGGCATGGTGAGGCTTGCAAAATAAATGAGAAATCGAAGTAGAATAGCTGCCTGTGCGTTAACGTGCTGCGTTTGTGTGTCCCTCAGAGGCGTAAGCTGACGCGTGACGGCTTCGTGGTGGACGTGAGCGAGGGCGAGCGCAGCCTGCGTCACCTCTTCCTCTACACCGACCTCCTGCTGTGCGCCAGGAACAAACCCGCAGCCAAAGGGTGAGTGCAGCGGGGCAACGGGGATCTACATCCAGAGCGGCCGCGAGTAAACACTCAGCGTGCGCTCCTCCCAGGAAGCCGGAGCAGTACCGGTTCTGCTGGTTCCTGCCTCTCGCCGGTCTCAAGCTTCGCTGGGGGGCGGAGCAGGAACGCCCACCAGACGCACACCTTCGCATCCACACCGCGAGAACCAAGATGCACCTCCTCCGACAGCAGCTACGGCATTA
The DNA here is from genome assembly GCA_036178185.1 of Liparis tanakae. Taxonomy (NCBI): domain Eukaryota; kingdom Metazoa; phylum Chordata; class Actinopteri; order Perciformes; family Liparidae; genus Liparis; species Liparis tanakae. Next base: position 5,512,900 of record CM070111.1, on the reverse strand, counting down.
CGCAGTATGTGTGTGCATGTGTGTGTGTGACATGCAGAGAGAGAGTTTGTACACGGGTGTTTTCTTTGAGTGATATATGAAAATGTTTTGTAAAGAACGGGTCCAGGGCCATGGCTATGGCGGCGCGTAGCAGGAAGAAGCTGGAGCAAATGGAGCTGATGCTGCTCACACACACCCCTGTTCACACACTGGAGCTGCACAGCCCCAGTGGCAAGGTACACACACACACACACACACACACACACACACACACACCCTGTCAACAAAGTCTCAGTTTTGAATACCGATTAACGACTAAAAAGACACCGATCTGCTTTACCTGATTCCAGAGTCACACCCTCCTCCTCTCCTCCCTGTTTGAGCTTGAAGAATGGAGAGAAGTCATTGACAAGCTCACGAAAGACGGTAAGTTCACAGCTGTTGACCCAATGTGGAGGTCGGGAGTAAAAAGTACTTACATTTCTAGATTATTGCAGACCCATACAGCTTCCTCTAAGATATACATCATGTGCAATATGGTACTTTACTTCACACACTAAGGAGAACTTCAGGATTTGGAGAATTGTAGGAAAGAAATGTAATAAAATTCACACTTCAGAAAGAGAAATAACATTAAGACACAACCACAACAAGATTTCACAACATTAAGACGCATCACGTGTTTGCGTTTATTAATGGGTTTAGGATTGTGCTGATTGGTGTCTACGTTTCCTGTGTGTTGTGTATCAGACATAGAAACCGTCCCTCCAGACCTGCTCACCCTCACCAGTGCGTGTGTGAAACTGAGGATGACCCAGCAGCCACCTCTTCACAGCACACGCGCCGGTACAGCCGCCATCTCTCCCCCCCCCCCCCCCCTCCTCACCACAGAGCCACATCCTGTGTCTGACATACAATACGCGGACTCTTGTGGGCTTCTTTTCTTGATCTTTTAATGCTGCCGTACAAATCCGTCTTTGTGTTTCTCATCTTGCTCAGTTTCACTTTTGTTCAGGACGATTAAATCCAGTGAGCATCAGGATGTCTTTGTCTCTCACCAGTGGAGGACGAGGAGTCTCTGTGTGGGACTCTGAGTGTGGCCGTCCACTCGGCCTGCGGCTTGCAGCAGCCAACCTGTATGTTTGATAAGATATTTTTACATTTTGAACTAGAATGGGCACTCGGTAGAGCGCAGACCTTCGCATATCACAAGACAACACATTTTGGCATTAGTTGCATACCAATTGGATACAAATTGACCGTGTTATGGTAAGAAGAAGATTTTGACCTTTTCATGACCTTGACCTTGACCTTTGCCCCGTTCAATCCCAAAATATAATCAAATGGTCCCCGGATAATAACCAATCATCCCACCAAATTTCATGCGATTCGGCTTAATACTTTTTGAGTTATGCGAGTAACATATATAAATATAATACAAATATAAATAAATAAATAAATACACGGCGATCAAAACATAATCTTCCGCATTTTCAATGTGAAGGTAATCAAACTAATTTAGTCAGTGAAAAAATAAACCGTAATAATAGAAATTTACCTCAAACAAAGAAGATAAATGTTTATATCTGGATGATGAAATAATGGTGACTTCCTTCTTCCCCTTTTTCTTTCAGCTGTGTATGTGTGTGTGGAAGTGGATGGCTACGAGTTTTATGATAAACAAGTTCAAACACACACATCAGTCCCCAGCCTCAACCCACACTGGGACCAGGTCAGTTATCGTTAAGTAAATAATTTAATGCACATACACTGAGTGTAAAAGAACAGAGTTAATCTGATATGGCAGATGATTTGTCGACCAGATTCCAGGGCGCTATATGACTTCTTCATGTCTAGACATCATCCCACATGACGCGAGGCTTCGGGAGGATTAGAAAGTCGTCTCTGTGCCCAGACCACGCTGGGCTTTAAACATGATCAGCGGCAGTAAAATGGACACTAAATCCAACCGGTAGCCGGGATCAGAGGACTTTAAAATGCTCCCGCTGAAGCGTCGGGACACGTCGGTGTTAACGCCACGCCCCTCCTGTGGAGCAGGAGCTGTGTTTCCAGGTGGACGGGGCGCAGGAGCTGAGGCTGCTGTGTGTGAGCGAGTCAGCTGGGCAGCACGACGCCGTCCTGGGAAAAGCGTCTGTCAAGGTATGGAGACGGGATGAGCGCCAGATTTATCATCGTTGTGATTCTGGTTCACTATCACCACTCTCTCACGAGTGTTATTTAAAAAAAACATAGAAAAACAACCCCTAATAAACCGACTCTAACACCACACCAAACGGCTTTGATTTTTGAAATGTCCCCGCTGTGGGACGAATAAAGGAATATCATATCATATCATAGCATAACACATAGAGGTGACTTGTGCATTTCGCTGCTAAAGAGCCAGACATTTGTGGAGTTGGTGGAGACCAAAATGGAAAAAGTTAATATTGTATTGCATTTAGCAGATGGCCAGAAACACTAATGTTGCCCCCTTGCTGCTGGATGTGTGTGTGTGTGTAGCTATGTGTCCATGTTGTGTGTTTCAATTAATGATTATTACATTACATGTCATCAAGCAGACACTTTTATCCAAAGCGACTTACAATAAGTGCATCAACCTAGAGTACAAACTAAGAACAACAAGAATACAGAAAGTAACATTTCCTCAACATAGTAAAACTACGAAAGTACCATAATAAGAGCTATTTAAGAGCCACTGAAGGTGATGCTTTAAAGATGTACAAAATGGGGTGGGGGGGAACAGCTCCAAATCATTATTTACACTAGATTCACAGCCAAAGCATTTTATTTTTAAATTCACAATACAAATCGTTTTGTTTTCTTTCTGAACACCTGCTGTCACGTCTTGTTTTCTCATCTCGTTGTCCGTCAGTTGGACTCTAAAACCCTGAGGAGGCGATGGAGGAGACAGACGCTCCGCCTGGGCCAGCTGGAGGTGACTCTCTCCCTGAAGTACTGCGCCCACCCGCTTGACCCGCCGAGAGCGACGGCGCCACAGAAACCCGTCTTCTGCGTCTCCATTGAGATGCTGGCTCAGTAAGTCTCTGGAAAAAGCCGGGAAACCCAAAAGCTGCAGTTCAGTCCAGAGTTGTACTTGGAATCTGAAATTCTACATCCATACGTCTTTTTTCTTTTAAATACTCTCACATCTCAGGCAGGAGGGAGTGCTGGTCCCTCACGTGGTGCGCTGCTGCGTGGAGGAGGTGGAGAGGAGAGGCCTGGACGAGGTGGGCATCTACCGGGTTTCAGGAACCAGCAGTGACATCGGCACGCTCAAGGCTGCGTTCAACAGCAGTAAGACGAGAACACGGACGGCTTCCTGTTTGTTCTGTGGCAGCTCCACTCGTGTTTCGTTGCCTTTTTCGCACTTAAAGTTCAACTGAGGCTGATAGGAGTGTCATTAGTTTGTGGTTATTTGGTCATCGGTCTCCATCGTGGAATATGCCTACTATGAACTATTCATGAACTCTGTCATATTCATTGAATGTATTTTAACTCTAAATCTGTCCTTCTGGTGACATGACATCTATTGTTCTGTCCATCCTGGAGAGGGATCCTCCTCTGTTCTCTCCTGAAGGTTTCTTCCCTTTTTCCCCCTGAAGGGTTATTTGGGAGTTTTTACTGATCGGATGTGAGGTCAAAGGTCAGGGATGTCTATATGTACAGATTGAAAAGCACTCCGAGAAAAATTAGTAATTTGTGAAATTGGGCAAAACAAATAAACTGAACTGAATTGAATTGAATCAACCAAATTAGTGAGCAAACACATTTTTAACTTTCATTCGCAATTCGTCCTCCATGAATGTTTTAACCATAAATTCACTGAAATCCATGCGAAGATGTTTGAGTTATCTCACTGTGTAACATCAGAAATGTCAACATTATTGTGGCTTTAAAGGAAAACCAGGCCGTCATCAAAATCATTAGGATTCACCCTCTGGGACCACGGAGGGCGATTGTTGCTCCACGATTAAAACATAGGCAGAATTACTGGTATCACCACTATAAAACAGTCTTTGTCAGCTGCTGCTTTTACACGACTATAACCATGCTTTTTTTCTTTTCTCGTGCGGATGAGAAATTAAGTGTATGCCAAAAGACGACACGGCGATATTGATCACAGCCGTCGTGGTTCTGCCCCGCTCAGATCTGCGTGAGGCGGTGACCCGGCTGAGGAGCGCCGAGGTGAACGTGGTCTCCGGGGTTCTCAAGCTGTTCTTCAGAGAGCTGCCCGAGGCGCTCGTGCCCACAAAGATCTTTCAGAGCCTGGCCAAGACCCTGGGTGAGGCCACGGAAAACATGTCGTCATTGTAACCCGGAGGGATCAAAGGGGGGTTTATTCTGTATTAGGTTGGGAGAGTTTAAGGCCATTTGACAAACTTTAAGTTTCACCTTTACACTCAAAGAAATAACTTGTAGGATTTACTTAATAAAATCCTCGTAGCAATTTGCACTAACACTAACTAAGTAACTTTTACTGTTGAATTATTGGCAGTACTTGTCACGACGAGATTTAGGGTGGACCCAAATGCACGACTCAGGAGACAGAAAATTATGATAAAGATGCTTTACTTAAAGTCTTATCAGGAACAGAACAAATCAATGAACACTTGGCTCGGTCTGAGAACACAAGACAATCTGGCAGAGGACAAGTGGAAGCGAGGGAGCTAAGTAGTGAGGGACTAATGAGGGGATGGGCTGCAGGTGAGACGGACGTGAGGACCAGCTGAAGGTAATGAGGGACTAACGAGGTGATCAGAGTGCTGGAGTGAATGCGGATTGCGCGGGTCGATTGATTCAAACGCGATAGACGTTTTGATTAATTAAAATGTACTTACCTTTTTCAGTTTATGTTCAGTTATTATAAAACATGTACAAAGTATGAGAAATTGGGGAGTAATATTTACTCTTCCCGCAGAGTTAATTTATTGTATGATTAAAATGTGTAACTTTTATTTAATAAAGTCTAGTAATCAGTGAAACTTATAAATACAATGTAGAATATATACCAATTAATTAAGTATAATTTACAACAGCAACAAGTTATTTGTTTTGAGTGTAAGACTGTTTCAATAAATGAGTTAAGAGGAAGTTATGTTCAGTAATTCATCACAATTTACATACAATAATTTATACAAATCACCTTTTAAACTGAAATCTGACAGGAATATATGTCTCCATGTAAAGTGCAACATCACTAGTAGTAAATGGGCTCTAAATGACATTGATAAATGTATTTCAAATGTTTTTTCAACCATGTGAACTATGTGATTCCCTCCGCTGTAGAGATCCAGGACGGAGCCTCCCGGCTGGCGTCCATGTTGTCCCTGCTGCAGTTCTGCTCTGAACCCAACCGCCACACCCTGCTGTACCTCCTGCACCACCTCCAACGGTCCGTCATCAATTAGATTACAGTAGATTAGATTAGATTACATATTCCTTTATGAGTCCCACAGTGGGGAAATTGCAGGATCACTGCAGCGAGTGCACATTAGAGCAGTAATACAAGATACAAATAAAAACAATGATGATACTAAATATACAAAGGAATACAAAATACACACACAAGGCAGTGACCAACGGGAATTCACAGCAGATTAAAGTGTCCAGGATAAAGTGCTGAGTGGGCCAAGATCTCCGGTTACAATTACACAACAGCTCAAAGTTGAACTGTCGAATGAATAACAGAGATATATGTTAACTCTATTCCCACTGAGTATGTCACGCTGTCTCTACTCAAACTAATATTTCTGCATATGTCATTTTTCTCCAGAGTCTCGGAGAAGCAAGCGGTCAACAAGATGTCTCTGATGAACCTGGCCACGGTGTTCGGTCCGAGCCTCTTACGCCTCCCTGTGGTCGGACTCGGGAACGACGGTCCCACCATGGACATCTCCCAGGAGGTGGTGGTGCAGGTGGGACGGAGCAGCATCAAGTACCGCTGAACAGAGAGAAAGATTCATGTTTTAGAAGTCGCAACATTTCAACACATTCTGCCTATAGAAGGTATTTGCTTGCTAAACAGTTGCATGTTTGGGGGGTGAATTTATTTTATTGTTGAGCTGTAGACATGTATCTTTATTTAAAACAAAACACATTTTTTATAATATATTTTTTTCAATCATTATGTTTGTTTTTTACCAACATTTTAAGGACTTTTTTAAGACTTTTTCTCACCGGAAGGAAACAAAGTAATTGTCAGAAAAAAAAAATGTTATTATTGATCAAAAAAGTATTCTAAATTAGATATATAAAACAGAAGCATATACACTAGTTTCTTTATTAAATATCTAACAATTAGTCTCTAATTATAAACTCCTTCAGGTTGCTAAACGTCTCCCAAAATGACCATAAATAAAGGTTAAGCCCACGGTCATCGACGGTAGCTCGAGCTAGGATAACTATTTACAGATAATAACCTTTTTGAAATGAAGCCGGTCAAGTTTAGAAGTCTTTCCAGAGAAGCTCGCCCACAGCGCCGAGGGTCGGGGATACTCAATAAACTCCCCGTGTGTGTTTTTAGGTCCAAGTGGTTTTCTGCTACCTGCAGTGCAACAACCTCCCTGAAGCCCAGACGTCTCGGCCACATGACACAGACGCTGAAGATGAGACCACCCACAAGTGAGACCACCGTCAGAGTCACGGCAGGCGACGGCTCTGTAGTGTAAAGGAAAACACGGAGATGAGACAATAGAAGTATTTATTGATAAATAAAAAAATACTGTGACTGTAAAATTTCTTTTTGTAAGATGAAATTGTAATTAATTAAAATGTGACATTTAAAATAAGTTGTTTCTATTTACTGCAGTAGCAAAAGTTGTCAGATATAACCAACTCATTTAATTCCACACATCATCCATATGCAACATTATTTATCACAGACCTGCAATTATTTCAGCTTTCAATCACTGTTTAAAAACTTCACTTTCACTTTATCATGAAATAATATATTTTTGTGTTGACTTATTGTCTGCGACTGCTAAAAATTGAAGTTTAAAGTCCCACAGTGTACATTTAATGCACTATTATATATTATTATGACAATATAAGTTTGAAACTGAAATCTAAGGTATGTATGTAATATATAATGTGTGTACCAGGGACGCTCTAAACGGCAGTATGTATGTACTGATATCTATTTATCTATCGAATAACAGAGAGAGGGGGTGGGGGTGGGGGGGGCTTGTCATTTCTGAACGTGGTGGCACGTGAAGTTAAAATGTGGTGGAGAGAAAGTCCGGGTTGCAGATGTTGTAAAATCGGGTCAGGGGGTCGCCTCCTCGAGCCTGAAAACCAATCGGTTACGGTTCAAATCCAACTAGACGGAGTTCACCACGAAGTATATGCCTCATAAAAGTAATTCACACACACACACACACACACACACACACACACACACACACACACACACACACACACACACCATGTTGGGAGCCAACACACACATGCGGCCCATGTTCGACCCATCCACACCCCAGATGGGGAGTCTCTTCATCCCCTCCACCTGGGCAGGCCGGGCTAGTGTTACCCCCAAACTTTTACCCCCCTCCACTCTTTTTGATCGCTAATCCCAGACCCCCGACTCCAACCCTCCCGCACTAATAGACTCTGAGTGGACGCCATAACAACATCCAGAAACCAACTGAAAGAAAATGGTGGCTCGCCCCGCTGCCCTCTGAGCCATAAATCACCTGTTCCCTCTAACGCGATGGCTGCCAAAATAAAGTTCCGCTTGGCGACTACAAAGACGGAGAGAGGTTCAGGCTGCAGACTACAAAGCCGGGGAGGGTCCGAGGCGTCCCAGACGGTTGGGACCGGCGGGCCAGACGACTGGCGGACACCTGGATGTGGTGGGAACATTTTTAGGGTTAGGGTTAGTCGGTTTCTGGACATGTGACGGCACATGTTCGCACTTACTGTCTCGTCTCCAATTATACGGTCAAGTTATTCGTGCGGAAAGCCGTTGCTACATAATGTGGGGGAGTGATTAGAATAAATCTATTTGCAAAATAAACTCGTTAAACTCTTAATGTACTGAGTTTAGTGTTTTAGAGGATGATCTCAAGGTCACGTAAAGCACTTAGGTAACTGACACATGGAAAACCAGCGTGTCCTTTTTATACAAGCCTCTTTACGTGTTGATCAAAAGGGTATAATCCTGTGAATCATGACGTTGTTAAGCATCTATTTTATTTACAGCGTCTACAGACTTTTGCGGCACTTGAGTTTTTTTTTACCATGACCTTCTTTATGGTCTACATGCAAATTGTTTTGAACCGTTAACCTTATTTACCTTTTTTTAATCACATAGGATTTCATTTGTTTTTTTTAATCTCTGACTAAGTTTCTTTTGTCTGTGTGTGTGAATAAAGACACACAGAAATACGAGGGGACACACATGTTTTTCTCACGAAAACAGCATTTCCCATTGATGACATTGGGAAATAATTTGTAAAACAGGAAATACTGCAGTATATATATATATATATATGTGTGTGTGTGTGTGTGTGTGTGTGTCATGGTGTTGCTGCCCGGAGCTGTGCCATGCTTGATTAGTCCTAATCCAGCTGGGAGTCCGGTTACTGTGTCAGCGGCGTGTCTGTATGGAAGGCATGCAGGCTGCGGATCACAGGGATTGACCCTCTGCCTCTCAGGTTAACAGAAGCCGTGTGTGTGTGTGTGTGTGTGTGTGTGTGTGTGTGTGTGTGTCCTCAAAACCGTGTTACTGAAACCTGCCGAACTTGGACTGTAGCTCTCTAGTGAGAAACTTGGCGAGGAGGAGCTGCACAAACCTTTAGAGTATAAAGTGAAATTAGAAGTGTGTGTGTGTGTGTGTGTGCGTGTGTGTGTGTGTGAGAGAGAAAAAGGAAGTGAGAGGATAAAAATAAGAGTGTGTGTTTGCAAGTGGTCTAGTTGAACTTTGGCTGTGGCGGCAGTGCGGGAGGAGTCACCTCTCGTAAAACACACCCCCAGCAGGTTGTAAACATAATACCACACACTCACAAACACACACGGCCGCCGCCTCCCACGCCGGGGACAAACAAGTTTCCATGTGCCAACCCGACCGACGGGCCTTCCCTCGTCCTCGGCGCCCCGGAGAAGTGTGTGTTGTGTGTTTAGAGGTGATGTGCTCTCCCCCGGCAGCAGAACGAGCCGCGGGCTTAAGTTGTCTGTTAGTGTCTGTGTAAGTGTGTGCGTTCGGGGAGTTTCGGGATCAAACCCTCATGTCGACAGGCTGCACCAGGAGACGCCCGCTGACAGGTGCTTCCTGCAGCAACGCAGCAGGTGCTTCCCCACACAGACGCAAACGCACACACACTCACACACAGGGAGGCCTCCAAGACATGATTTAGCATGCACCAACACACTTTCTCTGCCCCCCCTATGTAGGTCTACTGTGACACACACAAGTGTGTATTATTATAATACATGCGGGCGTGAGCCGCAGCCCTACGCTCTGTTATAGCTGCATGTGTTGCTGCGGTTGTCAATTTTTTTGGGTTGTTCAAGTGCATGTTATATTTCTTTGTCTCAGAGGTTAGCTCCAAATGCAAGTAGCTTGTCTCAGTGTGTGTGTGTGTGTGTGTGTGTGTGTGTGTGTGTGTGTCCTCTTACCTGTCCCTCAGTCACCACCGTGTAAGAGCTCTTCTTAAAACATCTGTTACTGACTGCAGGAACACTTGGTGACGCTGTATTTAAGTCAGCTAATGGACAGAGGGCATATGGACGTGTCTCCTTAGGATTGGACATCATGTTTGAGAAGCATCAGTACAATGTAGGCTTGAAAGAAATCACCACAAAGTTCATCCAACTGAAAATAATGATGCATCAGACGCCTCAAGAAGTGGAAACTGGTAGCAACAGCCTCCTGCTGGAGATGTGAGGATAGAGCCTCTATCCTACATACACTGTGTGGATAACTAATAAACAACTGATGTGGTTTCAACCACTGAACTTTAAGACTTTCCCTCCATTAAAGATAACTTTTTTTTTTTAAAGCACCAGCCCCCTTATAAAGAATGCTTATAAGAGGGCGACTACTCTCTTGAACTTTATTTAGATGTTTACATTGTGCCCTTTCTCTGCTTGGCTATCTGTAATGTATAGATATTAAATATGTATTCCAATGAAACTAATGGACTGTTAACTGTTATGAGTGTTTTGAGTAAACCTAAACGCTAACGAAGCTCCATAAAATGTCTCCATATTGTGAGATTGATGATTTTCTTTAATTGCCAACTAAAGCCGATTTGAGAGCAAGGAAATACACATTCATATGAACAATGATAACACAGAATATGTTGAGTATAGTTTCTATCGAGCGTTCATCAGCCAGCAAATCTATTTTTCTCTTTTTATTTTCAATCACAGGCTTCAACACGATGGCACAATCGCTGACACAATGGCTACCAACACAACACGGCTGCTCGACCAATAGGAGCTCCTCCATGGGTCTTAATATACCCTCCCCACCAACAGCACCAGTCCCCTGGGCAAGATGACGCCATATCTACTCAAATTCAAGAATCATGACGACAGGTCGGAGCGATGCTTTTTAGATCCGTATCTGGGTTCCTTACAGTCCAACTGAGGAGTCCTATATGGTTAGAAAATGAGGCTGAGGTTAGTTTCTGTGTCAGCTGTCAGCAGATTGTCAGTTTCCCCAAATTATGTACCAATCTCCTTTCTTTTGTTTTATTAAAAAAAAGGAAACATCACATTTCTGAAGAAGTTTTAATGCACATTCTGTATCTTTTTTTATTTATATATATATATATATATATATATATATATATATATATATATATATATATATATATATATCTTATTTAGTTTCCACTTGTTCAAGTATAAATATGATTCAATATAATACAAAAAAAATCTTTATAGGACTAAAATACTTCATGGCATTTCAGTCAGACTCTTATTTTCAAAATGTTCTTTGGTAGGAAAATATTAAAATGTTAATATTTCACGTTTTTTAATATACGCATTTCAACGTCATTCAACGGGTGTGTGTGTTTTCGTGTGTGTGTGTGGGGGGGTGTGGGTTTGGAGTTTCTCCACGCTGAGGAAGAAAAGTCAAGGTCGTTTCTCCTGAAACTTTCAAGAAAAAAACAGTAAAACGTCTTTTTGTGGTTTCTGTTTTTCAGCCAGGACCTTGAGTAGAGCACACCAGAGCGGGTGTGTGCGGCGAGGGGGGCGCCTCTGTGGGTTTAACCGTGTGAGAGTGTGTGTGCGGCACCACTGAGGGTTGAGTGTCCTCCGCTTCCACAGAGTGTGTGTCCGCAATGAGAGGCTCTTTCTCAGTCAGCAGGTGAGGGGGGATGTACCCCGCCTGGGGCTCTGTGGGCTCCCTGTGCTGGTGGTGCTGGTGCTTAGGCGGGCAGCGGCCCCTCTTGTCCTGCCCCCGGAAGCCCCTCAGCTTGGGGCTCCAGTGTTCCCGCCACTGGAGGGCCAGAGTGGAGCGGTCCGCCACCAGCCGGCTCTCCTCGGGGCTCCAGCCCCGCTCCCCCTCCTCCGCGCCGATCAGGAGGAAGGTGCGGCCCACGTGGAGGGCGGGACAGCCGCAGCCGAGGTCGCGGTCCGGGACCCAGAGAGACCGGAGGCCCCTGCGAATGTGAGAGGTGGACCCCGTGCGGAAAACCGTTTGGACTGAGATGGAGAACTGCCACCAGGGACCCGAGCGCTCCATCCCTCTCACCTGCACCTTCAGCACTAAAAAAGACAGAGATGCGATGTACATTTTTTACATAATTTTTTTTATCATTATTTGTATTAATTTCATTTATTAATTTAAATATAATTGTTTATATATCATTATTTTTTTCTCCATTATTTGTATTACTTTTATTTATTAATGCAAATCAATTTTTTTTAGATATTATTATTTTTTTCCTGATATTTTGACATTGTAATAATAGATAATTATAATTGGCACCAACCGAAGTCCTTGAGACAATATGTCTCCAAGTTCATCCTGACTTTAACCTGAGAAGGCTGGCAGTACGAGACACACTCCTCCGCTGTAACAGAGAGAGAGAGAGAGGGAGAGGGGAGTGGGGTGGTTGAGTATGCATCAAATGAGAGGGTATCGTTTCACAGCAGGCATATCAGCACATGTCTTTTCCCCTAATTACAATATGGCTGCTTCTATTTGTCATCACAGTATCCTGTGACTAACAGATGACCTCGACCGCAGCAGGTGGGACATTCCTCAAGCCGCCACTAGGGGGGAGCCGAGAGTCAGAGAGTCTTTGTTTTGATTGGTGATGAACGTGTTGGTTGAACATGAGGTGACTCCAACGGGGTCAAAGGGATGGTTGGGAAAGGGGTGGGACTAAAAGAAAACCAGACCGCCAGAATAAAGACACTAAATACAACCAGATCCATGCCCCCGTTAATCTGCTCACCTATGCTGTACTGAGGTTTGTACACGGGGGTCGGGGCCACCTCTTGAATTCCTGCAAATATAAACACAGATTCAGGCAGGTGACAGAAACAGATACACAGAGGAGCTTCGGTAAACCCACATGAGCCCTCAGGTCGCTACAAAGCGAGTGTGTGTTGTGTGCGCGGAGCTTGAACGCCTCTCGGTGCGTGGGGCATGTCTGCACAGAAGATAAGCAAGTGTCAAAAACGTGTGTGTCTGTGTGTGTGTGGTCTTTTTTATGGGCGAGAAAAAAACATTTTCTGGCGCTCACTTGAACACACACACACACACACATATATGCAATCTTTGCTTCGGGTAATTTCATAAGGTCAACCCATCACTTCTTGTATGGTTTTGTCTCGAACATTAAACGTGTGTGTGTGTGTGTGTGTGTGTGTGTGTGTGTGTGTGTGTGTGTGTGTGTGTGTGTGTGTGAACCGGCCTGTATATATCCAGGCCTCTTGTAAAAGTGTGTGTGTGTGTGACAGCGCTGTGATATCTTCCCAAGTTCACACTCCGTCCTCCCGTCCATGTCCTGGCCCAGTGACACCCAACACCCGCTACTTTTAAAAGACGCGTGTGTGTATGTACATACAGTATATGCAGTGTAATATATATACAGGTCAACACACACACACACACACACACACACACACACACACACACACATGTTTAATGTTGGAGACAAAACCATACAAGAAGTGATGGTTTGAACTTATTAAATTACCCAAAGATAGCATCTATGGGAGTTTGATATTATTGAGTTTTCTGACTGTTAGTGAGATAAAACATTTTAAGGATTGTTTTAACAAAGCTTTTTAAAAATATTAATAGTTGTCTAAACACAAGCAGTTGAACAGACATTTGAGCCGAAAGAAAATAATTATGACTTCAACCAAGAAATATCCGATCAAACAATAAGTTTAGACATGACAACGTGAATCACACTGAAAGTGACTGCACTCTGACTTTGATTTTGTTTTTAGGTTAATTAAATTAAATTGCCTGCTTAATATACAATTCAGTTTATGAACTTACACTTTTGTTTTATTAAATATTTATTAAATAACTATTTTTAAAGGATTTTTTAATGGATGCTAATTTTAAATAGATTTAAAAAAAAATCTCACGTACCCCCTGGAGTGCCTTCACGTACCCCCAGGGGTACGCGGACCCCCATTTGAGAACCACTGTTCTACTCTATTAATGTTACATTAAATACAGTATGTATTTATATTAAAGCCGTTACAGAACCGCTCACCTGAACAACTTCAGAGCTTAATGGTCCTCAATAACCATCTTTTTAAAATATTTTAGTAAATAGTCAATTTAATTGTAGTTTCAGGTTCAGCTAAGGTGAGCCATGGCTATCTCACCAGCTAGCTTTGTATTTATTCAGCTCTGGTGCTTGAGCCACATGGTTGTAGTTGCTTGTAGTTGCTTGTAGTTTCTCTTAATCAAGACCCCATGAGCAGTGACTACGACAGAACAGACGCCTTTAATTCTGTGATCTTCCGATGCGGTTCAAGGTGTGGATAAAAAGGTCCGGCGTAAGCTAACGTTAAGTTTAGCCTGGCCGCTGCGTGCCTCTTGGTCTGCCTGATGGAGGCGACATGTTAGAGGTGGCGGTCGGGGGGGCGAAGAGACGCTAAACATAGCCCGAGATGGTCTGGCAGTAAAAACAAACAAGGTTTTCTTTCACACACTCCTTTCTCTCTGGGAGAGTTATGAGTCTGGGATGGGATGGGGTGTGTGTGGGGGGGGCTTTGAGTTGCACAACAGGTGTGAAGCTGGCCTCGGCCGGCTCCCCGTGTCACCTGATTGGGGCTTACGCAGCGCCAGCGCCCGCGTGGTTGTCGACACTCGTGCGCGATTAGCCGTGGAAGCGCACGTGGATTAGCGCTCGCGCCGCAGAGACACGAGGAGCAGCGATCCACTTGATCTGACGCTGATCCTACATCAGCTGGAGATGAGGTTTCCCCGTGGCGGCCGGCTCATGTTAACGCTGCTATGGAAACTGTCTCTAGGGATGATGAAAAGGGAACGCGCCGGGGGATCGGGCCAAATTAGTCCCGACAGCGGCGGCCCCTTTTATATCGAGCTGCTACTCGATAAAGGCTTCCAGAGCCTCGATGGGAGGTTTAATCCATTAAGGCCGCGAGGAGACAATGAAGAGGTCACTTTGTCATGACAACAAACTATTAGCAGTCGTGATTTATTTGAGGAGGGAGGGCATGCATCAAATGCAGAGAGGACTTATGACATGAGACGGTTCTGATTAGTTAAGTCCAAGCAACTGAAACTACCCCGGTTAGGGCCAAGAGGAGCCAGCGTTGAGGGGACCTCCTCATTTCACGCTGATCAGACATAGGTTGTTTCAAAACAGTATTTTTCTTTAACTGCCATACATATTATTTATATCATTGGTAATAAGTTTGGTTGAATATACACTACCGTTCACAAGAAAATGTTGTGTTCTCCATGAAAACTCACACTTTTACTTATTAAATGAATACAAGATTAATACAAAATATAGTCAAGACATTGACAAGGTTAGAAATAATGATTTTCATTGTAAATATTAATGTTGTTCTTCAGACTTGTCGCTCAAAGGAAGGCCAGTTTTAGAGCTTCTCTCACCAGCATAACTGTTTTCAGCTGTGCTCACAAAAAGGGTTTCAATGTCAAGGAATAATCTGTTATAATAAAATAAAAAAATAACCCTCTGCTAGTATTCTAAGGCAATAACACAATGTACCACTAGAACACTGGAGATGGGCCTTTATACACCTCTGTAGAGATTTCATTAAAAAACAGAGAATAGTCATTTACCACATTAACTATGTATAGAGTGTATTTCTGATTAATTTAATGTAATTTTCATTGAAAAAAACAGTGCTTTTTTCTCTTTTCTAAGTGACCCCAAACTTTTGAACGATAGTGTATATTATTTGTACAACTCATTCATTGAATACTGGTGTGTTTTTATTTTGCATTTAATAGGAACTATTTGTATGTCCTGTGTTGTGCTGGGACGCATTTGGTTGCAACCATCTGGAGAGAACATGTGGTTGTAGCTAGTAAGTGCAACTAAGTGAAAGATAGCTATTTAAAGCGGACCCATTCCCTCGTGGTTATGTGGAGTGCGCCCGCGTCTGATAAAATCTGTCAGTAACGAAAGAACGACGGTGGCGTGTAATTCCTGGAGGGAGTGACACTGTCGTTTCCCCATTCATGCTGGTGGTTGACTTACGTATGCAGGGCCGCAGAGGGGACCTGCCCTGCTTGAATCCCGGGGCGCAGCGGTTACACCTGAGGCCGGTCACCCCGTCTCGGCACAGACACTGACCCGACGTCTGGTTGCACCAGCGGCCCACCGCTCCCAGAGGATGGCACTGACATGCTTCAGAGAGAAGAACAGATAGGACGGGTTTATTTGTAGCCTGGAGGTTAAAAAGGAAACAATTGCTCTGTTGTTAGTTAGTTTTTTGATAGTTGGGGACGGAAAAATCCAACAGACGTATTATCATCATAGGAAGTTACTGTGGATTTGTGAGAAAACACAAACCTCAACATTTAACTTTAGTATTAGTATTTTGTATTTGTATTTTAGTATTTTGTAACTTAGTATTTGTATTTTGTATTTTAGTAGTAGTATTAGTATTTTATATTTTAGTATTTAGTTTTGTGTTTCTATTTTTATTTTTTATTCTCTAGTGTACATCCACTGCTGTGATCCTGACATTTCCCCACTGTGAGACTAATAAATTAATATCTTATCTTAACAAGTTTTTTTCTCTCTGTCTGACACCTGGATATCCAGTATTGCCGTCCTCGTATCTCCGTTTGGGTCTCCACCAGCTCCTGACGGGAACATCTGGTGTTTCAGCGACAGTGTGTTCATTGCGGACTGCACCTGCACAGTGTGCGGTGGTTTATGCTTAAAACAGCCGGCTGGAAATGACACTGATGAGGGCCATAACTGTGAGTTAGGAGGTTCCCTGTGGCGGCTTGACATACCCAGTGAAGGTTTTCAGTGGCCAATCATAGAAGAGTGAGTGGCTGTACTGGTGAGCTCCCACTAACAATTCTGTTCCACATTCATGAATATGCTAGCCGCTTATAGCATACAGGCGTATTTAGACTGCAGAGTTTCGACAACAAATCGGCAAGTTAAAGATAAAAAAACTGTCAAAGTCTAACTACTGCAAAGAGGACAGTAAACAGGATTAAGAAGAGCGTCCATCAGGGAGGAGACCCGGGTTTAATCCCGCCTGACAGCGTCTGTCCTGAGGGAAGGTCCTTTGAGGAAAGACCTCTACCAACACCATAAAAGCTATTTTGCAGCTTTTTTGACGGCCAAATAAAGATAAATCGACTGAGTGTCACGTGATCCCGCTGATGGTTAATGGTTGTTTGGTTATTTTTAAACACATAACATTTGATATAGATAGAACAATAAGGTACTTTTAGCCCATCAGATAGAGAGCAATCCAGTGTATACATTAATTTATTTGTTGTTCTTTACCGTTTTTAATGCTGTTTAATGGTTATACTGCCTCGATCTACCACGGCATACCTTGCAAAGCTTTTCATTTAGCACAACTATCACAGGATAAGACCGACGAGAGAAGACGGATAGAGGGGGAGAGCCACACTTCAGCAGCTCTGTGAGCACTCTCCTTATATTTACACAAATCCTTACATCGAGTCCAAACAACCTGACGGGAGCGAATGAGTAATTGGGCTCTGAAGAGTGACTAGCATATATATACATATATATATATATATATATAGCATCAATACATGAATGCTGAGATGTCGGCCTGTGCGGTGGAGGTCATGAGTTTTCACTTTGCTATTGCTCGGTGCATAAAAAAGTGATCGAATGCGAGGAGGCTCCATCATAGCTCCTTTTCATCCCCGAAACATGTGTGGAGCTCAAAGAGAGCCCGTTAACTCTGGATATATTAGGCCCGCGGTCAAGCTTCCACACGAGCATACCAGAGTGTCACAGTCACTTAGGACTCGTGACCCGTCAAAGGTCAGGGGTCACGGCAGATACCAGCCGGGGGTAACGACGCAGCTACAGGTGGCCGAGCAGCGGGGTCCGTGTGTGTGCAGATCGCTCACAGGAATAGCCGACCAATCTCACAATGTGACCACCCCATAAACACGTCTGTACACGCACACACAGACACACACGTATTCATACACACACACACCGTCTCTCACACTTTGATTAGCTTTTCGTCTTATGAGAATGCACAGATGTTTTTCACCTTCGCCTTCTGAGAATGCGGAAGGTTATGTTTTGATCGCCGTGTATTTATTTGCATGTGTCTTATTCGCATAAGTCAAAAAGTATTAAACCGAATCGCATGACATTTGGTGGGATGATTGGTTATTATCCGGGGTACATTTGATTCGATTTTCGGGTCAAAGGTCAAGGTCATGAAAAGGTATGGCTGCGGCGAAGGTATGCGTTCTACCGAGTGCCCGTTCTAATTTTTAAAGTTATTCGCCCGTGCATGTGCACACACACACACACACACACACACACACACACACACACACACACACACACACACACACACACACACACACACACACACACACACACACACACACACACACACACACACACACACACACACACACACGCACGCCGTGACTCACGTTGGCAGGCCTTGCGGTGGTTCTGCGGCTTGCCCTGGTCGCGGGTGTATCCGTTCTGGCAGTACTGGCAGTGGCGTCCGGCCGTGTGGTGCCGACACTTCTGGCACACTCCTCCGCTCCGCCGGCCCGACTGCTGGAACACCTCCATGCTGAAGCGGCACTTGGTGGAGTGGTCGTTACACTGGCAGGCTGCAGGGGGGGAGGGGAGGGGAGGGACGGACACGGGTCACCAGGCGGCGAGTCAGAAGGTTTGGGTCGGTCCAGTGGTCGGGAAACACGAGAGGGATGATCATGGGAAGTACTGGTGATGGTGACACCACCAGATACACACGGATGAAATAGCCTGTCCATATTATCGCTTTATATTCACGTTATTTATGAAAAGTAACCAAATGCGCGAGTAATTTTTTTTGAATTTGTTCGAAAATGTACAATAGTGATTTACAAACAATTTACATTTTCATTTAAAGTCACATGCACACATGTATAACAGAACGCCTGCTTCACAAAATGTCAGTGTGGAGTTTGCATCAGTGTTTAGGGTATAATGAAATACACTATACAGTTGCATTGTGGGACATGTGGTTTAATTTTGTAAATATAGGAACACAAGGGATATCTTGGCATCTGTTGAGATGATTTTAACCAACCTTTATTTTGTGTTACTACTTGAGCACTATGGAAGTGCAATACTAACTTGCTGAAGCACCCCTCAAATGGATCAGAATAATTCATAATAAACCATATCTTTTTTTGTGTTTTTTATAATGAGATTCTATTGAGGAAATAGACTTGTGAATAAATAATAATAAACACGAGTTTCATATGTTCATGTCATCTAAAATAGGAAATAAGCCCGTGCAGAGTGTAATATCTCATTTCCTAGGAAGCAGGACTCACCGACACAGGGGTTTGCGTGTGTGGGCGTCGCCCGGTGCCAGGGCCGGTCGCAGTAGAAATCCTCACACACGTCGCAGTCTTGCCCCGCCGTGTGATGCTCGCACACGCACGCCGCCTGGCCCGCGTTGTCACGGCGACACCGGGAGGCGTGTCCGTTACATTTACACCTGCCGCCGACCTGCAGGTCCGAGAGGGCCAGAGGGGCCCGGACAGAAGGGGGCGGGGCCACCTGCAGATTCCTGGAGCTCGGTCTCGTTTTGAGGTTATTGTTCCTCCTCTTCCTCAGTTCCCGCCCCTTGTTGTTGCCGCTCCTCCCCTCGACTGTCCAAACACAGTCGCCGTTGGGGCACGGCAGCCAGTGATTGTTTTCCTTCTCGCCTCCTTGCCCTCTGGCTTTCCCGCCTTTCTTTGAAGAAGTGACCACGCCCGTGCCCAAACCGCCACGCCCTTCTTTGCTCGTCACGTTGTGTCCGTCTTTCTCCTGACCCGACCCTTTGTATTGACCCTTCCTTCCGTGTTTGTCCACTTTCTCCCCTTTGCTCCTCCCCCCTACGCCAGAGTTTTTCGTCTCCCTCTCGAAGAACGCCAGTGTGTTATCTGTATTCCCTTGTAGCCCCTTGGAGCCGGCCCTCCACCTGAAAGCCCCCGTCCTCGCGTCGTCGTCCGCGCCGCCGCCGCCACGCCGCGCTTCCTCTTTCTTATCCGCCACGCCTTTGGCCGCCTGGTGGAAGACCACGCGGATGTCCGTGGCCGTCACCCAGTCCTGAAGGGTGTGGCTGTGGTCGAAGTCGGGAGAGGACGGCCGTCCGTCCAGCGTGGAGAAGGCCAGCACCCGGCCGCCCCTCTGCTTCTGCAGGGGCCGCGGGTCGGAGCAGAGCGGCTCCGTCTCCTGGCGCCGC
Organism: Liparis tanakae; assembly: GCA_036178185.1. Lineage (NCBI taxonomy): Eukaryota > Metazoa > Chordata > Actinopteri > Perciformes > Liparidae > Liparis > Liparis tanakae. The sequence continues at coordinate 5,492,989 of CM070111.1, read as the reverse complement.
GTCCGCGCCGCCGTCTGCGAGGTCAGCCCGAAGTCCCCGAGGCAGTCGCTGGAGTAGTGCTGCATCGGCCTCCAGGTGCGCCCGTAGTCCATGGACTTGAGGATGGAGATGGAGATGGGGTCCGACGGCTCCCCCTGTTGGCAGAACTGCAAACTTATGTAGGTGATCTCGAAGCGCCGACCCAGGGGGAGCGAGACGGTCCACTCCCCGGCGTCGGGTCCCCGGCGGGCCGTCCAGCAGGTGAGGTTGTGCGGGTTGTGGAGGTCCGTCAAGGCGGTGACGTTGCTGTCGTGGTCGGAGCCTTGCAGCGAGTGGCTGGCGTTGGCCGGGACGCCATAAGCGCCGTTGATGAACTCCGACAGGCAGTGGCGCGGGCGCCCGTCCAGGTAGTAGCAGGGGTCGTGAGGCGAAGTCCAGCTCAGAGGGGTGTGAGAGAGGGACGACGAGACCGGGGCGGGAGGAAGGAAAGGGAGGAGCAGGAGGAAGACGGGGAAGAGAGAGGTGGAGGGGGGAGGGGGGGAGGGCCGGAACGTCATGTTATCGAGCCTGAAGGGGAAGAAAAAAGAAGATGAAATAATTTAAAAAAAAGGGAAAACCATGGGAGCTGCATTATAAAACAAAAGAAAACATGAAGTGATTGATTTATACGAGGAAATATAAGATAGACCACCTGTGCCTTTATTGAAAATACCAGCTTCCCCTTATTGTCTTCCACGAGATGCCAGCGAAGATCTCATCCCATAAAAATGTAATCTCCCATCTTCACAGTAGTGTCGGCCACCGGTTTGAACCCGTGACCTCGGCGGCCTTTAAGAACGCATTTGTATTAAAAAAAAACTCTGAGCGCGGGGGGTGAAGATGAGGGTGTGCACCCCGGTCCGAGATGACGAAGAACATGCCCGACAGCTGAGGCTTAAACCCCCGAGCTGGAGACCACATCCATCACGTTTACGGCTCCCCTTTTCAAATCACTTTACCGCCGGTCAGCGCTGCAGGCGAGCGAGGGGCCTGAGCGGTGTGGGGGGGAAAAGAGGGGGATGAGAGAGAAAAAAAGTAATGAGGAAAGGAGGGGGGGAAGGAAAGCTGTCGGAGATTAATCTCGAGGACGGCGTGAAATGATTTATAGCTCGAAATGTGTGTGGGACACTTCCGGGGGTCGAAGACAAACTCTTATGCGAACAAATCCCTTCCCGTCTCTTGCAACTGCCGATGAGCGTAATTTATCCCTCCGTCGGGATTCGCTACCCGAGAGCGTTCATTTTGGCATGTGGACAAAAAACGGACAACGCATGTGGCTTTTCCCTGGAAGCGGTGATTTATCGTTGCCCCCGCTCACACGACGCCTCGGAGCGCATTCCCAACAAGCGCTTCCTTCATTTCTTTCATGCTAACAAAGTTCAACACCTGTCACTTTTTCCTCGTCCGGCGTTCTCGTTCCTTTCCTTCTCGAGCGGCCGGGGCGACTTCTTCTTCTTCTCCCCTCCGATAACTACCTCCCGTCCAACAATTTCCGTTTCCCCCCCTGCCCCGTCCATCAGCTGCCCCCTTCATTCTGCTCTGGGAATATTCTTAACTGCTGCGAGATTGACGACGTCCTAACAAGCGCTTGACAGTGACAGCGAAGTCAGCAGGGCTGCATAAACCGAGCCCGTCGGAGGGGACGGGGGGCCGAGCGCCTCTCCGGCCTCGTCATCCCGCTCAATTAGCCACCCGCCGAAATATGAGGCTCCCCTCGGGGGACCGCACAGCTCCGAGGCCCGCGGCGCTCCTCTCGGACAAGCTGCTCTGATCCCGACGCTCCGGAAAGAAACGACCTGTGAGAAAGTGGATCGACCGAACTTTGGTGGAGGACGAAAAGCAAAGATCAGGGATAGCCCACGACCCCGGTTTCACGGTGTCGCGACAGGAAAACGCTATTTGAGCTGAGAGTTCAGCGATGAGCGGTCTGGTCGGGCTGTGACCCCGGTGCCACCGGGCCACATTCCCGGAGCCCAGAATGCCTCGGCCGGTCATTCCTGACGGGTCGCGACAAGTCCAACGGGAACCTGATAAAAAAAAAAAAAAAGCAGGACCGGAGGAGAAGTCGATCGGATGATGAGCTCATCGGTCTCATTTGGTGTCGAATAAAAAAGGGAAGATGATGTCAGGGTAGAAGTTAGGAGAGGATTCTGGGAAGTGGCGGAAGAATCGGCTCTGGATGAGGAGTGTGTGTGAGCGTAGGCGGTTTGGAGTGCAACACACACACAGGAGAAAGGAGGTGGTTGTTTAACATTCCCATGACATGCACTTGCTCTTGTCTTCGTCACATTACATTAGTAATTAAACATCGGCCCATTACAAAGCACTTTGATGAATGGATGTTCATCCGAGAGAGAGAGAGAGAGAGAGAGAGAGAGAGAGGCCCCGGAGGTTTCTAATGCGCCCCTCAAGGCCGGATCCAGACTCTCTCTTCTTCTCTTCTCCCCGACACCAGATCATCCGTCTGGCACCGCCACCGGATATAGTTTCAATTTAGTTTTCTTTTCGCTGCTGCTTTTTTTCTTCCATTAAATTCCCACAGCCAGGGAGCCGGAGGAGCACGTCGAAGACGAGCGGCGTCCCGTGTAAATTACCGTTCACGAGTATTTCGTTTTTTTTTTTTCCCGTGAATGCATCCCGACTGCAAAATCACGCGTTTGAACGAGGCCGCCGCCCCTTTTCCTTTCTCCCCCGTAAACCTCATTAAGAGGTCTAACCGTATCAAATATAACCCGAAGAGAAAACAAATACGCCTTCGTTAGCAAATGAAAAAAAGAAGAAGTTTTGAAGTAACTTGGCAGCGGCCGCCGTCTTTCAAAAAAAGCTTATACAGCCAAATAGTGGTAAGATGAGATCAACATCTACGGCGGGTGATCTTTAGAAGCAGCTATGCTCGGCTGGCGAGGGGCTGGAAAAAATACTTGCTGACATCCTGGGGGCATGTTTACAGCATAGTCGATCAGAGGAGGGCGGCGCTCATGTTCCTGCTCGGCGGACGCCATTTCCTGAAGGCGTTCGACTTCTAGTCTTCATTACGCTGGGAAGTGCCCGGTGGATGTCGGGAAGAGAAACAAATGCTTTTTTTATGGAGTGGGAACAGTTGAAATAAGACTTTTTTTAAGCCGATATATAAATATTGCCGATATTAAATATTCACATCGCCACATTCAAATTTAGGGGTACTGAGAATGTAAAGCACAAGTATAACAGGCCATCAGCACCTCCCTCATAGCGTTGGTCTTCATGACGCACATGAAGACCTCAATAATCTTCAATCAACACAGCGGTGAGTAATAATAATTGATATCATGGGGCCTTAAAGCCCCGTTGATCAGAGGGAAATGTGAGTCCATCTGGAATAATGATCTCATAGAGAAGGCGTAAGAAGATCTTTAAATGTTCCTGTTGCCCCGCGGTCCCGTACCTCTCCGTTTTTATTCATTTATTTTATTATAACCGTTGCTATGAACTGCATATCATCCGCTGTCTTTTTAATGGCTTAACCCTCCTGTTACCTTTAGGGTCAGTTTGACCCCATTCAATGTTTAACGTCGATGTTCTTTGGGGTCAATTCACTGTGACAAACAACTAAGAAATATCAACTTTTTTATATATTTAAAGGGTTATTTAGGTAGTCAACAAACAAACAAAGTACCTCACACTTAAATTTGGGAAACAATATTAATTCTAATAATTTCCTGGAGGTTTTATTTGCTGGGGTCAAATTGACCCCGAGGGTAAAAGATGTTAGTAAATGTGAAGGTAACAGGAGGGATAATAACGGAGATAATCTCAGAGAAAAGGAGAATAAACATCCGAAAGTACGGCTCAAATATGAACATCGAGGAGTAGCAACATGGGGATTGATATGTTCTGACCTGTAAGTGAACATTTTACACTTCATAATATTAATTTACAGGTCAAAGTTCTAACATTTATAGCGTTATTCTGCTGCATCAAACTCACCGATGGGATCTGGTCGGGTACGAGGCCTCGGAGCTCTGAAGCTAAAGGGAAGAGGCCTCTGGTGCGTGTGGCATTCCCCCTCGCTACCTGTTAACTCCCTTCGGCCTGTTCACACTTTGGGAAGGCCCGTCCGGGTCTGGAGTTGCTGTGCGGAGCAGATGAGCTGGATTTGGCCCGTCTCACACGCTTTAACATTCCTCGTCATGGCCGAGCGGCCCGGGCCAGCAACGCGGAGGGAAACGTGTTCAATTGCTTTCTACTCGGTGATGAGTTTTAAAAGTGGACTGTACAAATAAACACATGTTGTGAATCAGATAGACTCTGAAGACTTCCCAGGGTTCTACATTGCAGCTCGGCTCCAAGACTTGAAATAAATATGATCAATTATATAAGCTCTCTCTCTCTTATAGCCGACGTGTTTGAAGCCGACCCGAGGCACCTGTTGCCGCGTGTTACCGCGCTGACACCTTTGTTAATTTGCAATTGTCCTGCAGCCGGTCAGAAATACAACACGGGGCTTCGGTGGAGAAGAGGAAGGCTACGTATGCGCTCTGTATTCTCAAACTGCATTCCTGCCTGCACAGTGGAAGCCCATCTGTGTGTTATTCCACACGGAGCGGATTCCACGGCTTCGGTTTTAGGTGTAATAATCTAATTTTAGTGGGGCAACCCGGGAGGTGAAAGCAACAGACAGCACACAATGGATTATCGCAGCTTGTATCTTTAGCTAAAAGCCCCTGTCCTTCACGTTTACACCCGCCAACCCAAACTGCCAATCAAGTGCATGTGGTGGTGGTGGTGGTGGTGGTGGTGGTGTGTGTGTGTGTGTGTGTGGGGGGGGGGGGGCAACTGCACCTCCATCACGCACGGACGGTGTCTCGGCCTCGGCACTGACCCAAAGCTCTGCTTGCTTCGTTCTTGAATTAAAAAAACACATGTTACCCACTAGATATTTAAAAGTGAATTTCCTGTCCCCCCCTCCCCCCCTCATCCCCCCCTTCCTTTATAGCCTCATACAAGTTGGCGAGACGCTCTGCAGCAGCTCCAGCTTCACATGTTGATATTGAAAAACAGATGGGAATGAAATCATTGTGATTTCGTGTTGCAGTGGAGCCAACAACAACCCCGGGCATGATGGGAGTAAAAGTCAAGCCTGTGGCGAGCGTCCACTGAATCCACAATGTGTCCCACCGGGGGTTAACGAAGAGGAAAAGAAAACACTAAAGTACTCCAGAGCTGCAACAAATAACTAATGAAAAAATGATGATTTATGTTGGCTTATTTAGCATTTCAATTATTGCAAAAAGGAAATTATAAAATAAATCTCATTGGCACACTCAAGGCCCCGCGACTATAAAAGTGCATGAGTTAGAAATGTATGCAAAACAAATATCTATTAAAGTAAATACGGTATATTTTCTCTCGGGATTTTAGGGAAACTAATCAACCACAGCCGTTAAAAGGAAAACAGCCCGCAGTCACGCGCACTTTGCGGGCTTTGTGTATTTAATGGCCCCGAGAATAATGATCCACTCGCCCACGGTTCATTAAACATTAATGTTGATCATATTTAGGTTGATTTCTTTGGCAAGAGCTCGCAGTGGAGCCCGGAGCCTAATCGGATCCATTCGGAGCAGCTAATTGTTGTTTAGCGCAAAGTGGCTGCAGACAATGAGTTTGATCTCAGGAACAATAATAGTTACAGCTTTAAGTTATTACAGTTGGATCGCACTACTTATTTCAGATGTTTACATTATGAATTGGTCTCGTATGTGTTTTGCATTCAGGACATTTAAAATATATATACATATATATTTTAAATCCAGTCCAACTAATCAAACCATCCTGTTATTTTGGTTTTTGGCCATTTGTTATGTTTAATCACATCCGTAACAAAAGGACACCACATTATATCATAGTCATTGTGGGATTGTCCCGCTGGCAACATGCTGGAATAATTTGTGGACAAATTATTAAAATGAAGGTCTAATGTGGACAAGATGTCCTCGTCGTCAAGGTAAAGTTGACTTGGATTTATTCTTTAAGAGTTATGGGAAAGCATTTATAAATCAGCAAAGTTATTCCTTTAACCCGCGTTCTCACGTGTGTAAGTGCCAACATTAAATACAGAGGAACACACGTAAATAGACACAACTACTAATTTGAAAAGTATATAAAATAACAAATATATAAAATAAAATACGCGCATATGGACTGAATTTCTAACGGCGGGTGCGCGATGCCAGAAAACACACTTCGGTGAATTATGACATAATTTAAAACATAACACACACCGCAGTGGTGTAAATGATTCTCTTTTATGGTACATTTAGTGGAGAAATAAACTCTTGACCTCAGTGACCAAACCAATACAGCCGTCTCCATTTCTCCTCTTTACGCGCGACTTTAACGTCACACAGAACTTCACAAACGCCTCAAGAGTCCGGAGCCAAGAAGCTCCTCGAGAGAGGGAAGGAGTAAACGAGCTCACCATGTGCGTCCCGCTGGTTCTCCTTCTCCTCCTCGCGTCTCCGGCTCCTTAAGAGAAGCGCAGCAGCAAGTGTCCGCACATCCAGGCGCAGAGCAGGAGGCACACCGACCGAGAGGGGGCAACACACCGGGCACTGCCGGAGGAGGAGGAGGGGAAGGAGGAGGGGGAGGAGAAAGAGGAGGAGGGGGGAATAGACATGAACGGGATCAGCTGGGAGGCGCGTCTCGGTCTCCCCATATAACAACTTCAGTGAGCCAAGAACTCCCACCTGAAGAGGAGTCACTCACCTCCTGCTCCAGGCGCCGAGGCAAACGTGTATTTATCAAACAAGCTCACTATTGTTCTATTTAAGTAATTGGCGTGTGAATTTTTCACACACACAATTATCTTTCTCATAATGTTTTCTTCAGATCGTTACATGTTAAGTTTTATTCATTTCGTTTCTTGAAATCTATTATTAGGTATAAGTATTGTATACATGTTGTCACTGAATCTCAACGACACACCTATTTCTTCACAAATCTAATGCATTAAATAAATATTGACAGTTTATTGTAAAAATGTGTTGAAACTTAATGTATGCAATAGTGGAAATAAATATATCTATTCGCGTGAGTTTTCTTTGTAATAGAGTATTTTATATAGTTGTGCTTTAACTTTACTTTTACCACCATGTCAGCTTGTTAAATGTTATAAGTTATACATTATAAGTTAAACAAACCAACAAATTAAAATTGCCTTCAACTGACATTAAACTTTTGTTTTCATATTAATATATCAGTTATAATAATATAATTTACCTCTGAAAGGGACTGCTTTGCACAATACCTTTTTACTTATATATATATTTTGATAATAGCACACGGTAGATTCTTAACGGGGTACTTTTGTTTTACTTCTTACCCTGGAAATGTAATTCCAAGTGATATTATTTGAAGTATTTCTCCTCAAAATCAACATATTTGAGCAAATAAGAAACAGCGTTAAGCGTTTAGAGGGGGAAAAATCACCTTGTACAATTTATTGAGCATTTAACAACTACATAATCAGGAATGTGGAGAGCAACGCAACAACTGTTATCAATTTCACATGGCATATATTTCATGTCACTAAATCGTGATGCATGAACATACGTGACTTCAGCTTGTTCCAGCAAAAACCCAAATCAGTCAAGACAACTAGAAATAGAAATATATATAAAAAAAGAAATTCTTTGAGCACCTTAAAAACGTTGGCATAACATTTTGTATGAAGGATTTTTCCAGGGCCTTTGAGTATCAATGAATACTTCCTCCATCACTGGCAACATCCTCGTGTGTCTGAAGAGGAACACATGGAACTGAACGTGTCGTTCTAGAAGCTCCAAAGTCAAATAAATGTCAACACACTTGAGGGGAAACTGAAACAGGTTGATCTTATTTAGAGACAAGTGGCCTTTTTCCCTCCCAACTTTCAAGGCAGCTTCTCCCCCCCCTAACCCCCCCTATAATTTAAAGACATTATTTTTTACCTCGTAGAGATCTTTCACCCTTCAGGTTAATTACCACAGGCGGGCAGATTAAGTACACACAGAGGGAAGCCAGTTGTAAAGTCTTATCTTGTATCGTGCGGCCAAAGATCTCCCTCTCCTGTGTGCTCCAATTATCCCTCAGCGGAATAAGAAAAATGGTGGAAGTTAATTGGCTGCAGTGGATCGTTCTCAGATGTGAACCAAAACTGATACAGATGGAAATATAAGAAAGAGAATCGAGGAGGAGGGCGAAGGGAGGGAAGACGCTTGATTGGAGAGGAGGAAACTTTCCCAGAGAAAGCCATAAAACTGATTGATGACTTCCCTCGAGGAATGTTTCCCAGGTGTGCTGTGTGTGTGTCTGTGTGTGTGTGGCTGTGTGTGTGTGTGTGTGTGTGTCTGTGTGTCTAATAGTTACAGTGCAGTTACGAAATGCAATTCTTGGACGCAAGACAAGGGCAATAAAGTAAATTGAGGGGTGAAGTAGCACATTTATGCGTCGATATGGCACTTTGGCAGCATGCACACAAAAGCACAAGACATTTCAGAGAGGTGGGACTCAGTTGGGACCATTTAAAGAATGATTTAAATAACAATGTGATAACAGAAATGATTGCTAAAAATGAAACAGGAAAACGTTTAACTGGTTGTTAAAAACAAAACAAAACAAACACTTCAGGTGGTGTTTGACAGGTGCCTCATTCTGCCAAGGTTTGCCCCCTGCAGCAGAAGAGTCATATAATACACATGATACCGGGGAGGTGTAATTATGAAAGTCAACTTTAAGCCTCTTTGACAGAATAGGAGCAGATTTCACAACGGTGGGCGTCTCGTCTGATGGATGAGCTGCTTAAATGTGTAAAATGCAACAATAAGGCATTGTTTGGTTTGATGATCAGATATGAATGTGATGATGTGATTACGACACACCATGGATACACTAAGCCTTAAACGTGTGTTTTGGAAGGACGCATCGAAGGGTGGACTATCTGAAGATCTGAAATAGGGTTGTTCATTTAGATGTAGAATTAACTCTTAAGTGAAAGGTTTTATCATGAAGCTACAAAATAAACAGCAAGAATGATTTATTCTGGTCTAATAAAACTGGTACAGCTACAGATATATTAATACTAGGAGAATTTGATAAATGATCTTTCAAGGAGTGAACAAAATAACTATTAATGGAAGACAATGGCTGCAGCTACAAATGAGCCAAAATTATGGGTAAAAGGCCAAAAGAATATCACTACTCAATACTGCAAACATATAATCTTCAGTTTTTGGATTGCAATTTTGCTTTTGTACATATCCATTTATTTTCCATTGACAAACCTACATTTTGTTTTATGTGAAGATCAATATTGCTTAAATTGTTTTAGGACTTAAAAGACAAATATATACATTTTAAATGCATGCTTTATTTTTAATGATGGAATTTTGAGAAGAATTTCCAATGGATATCTTAAAAATCTGATCAGTCTCCGAAGCCTCTTCCGAAAACCTTCAACAATTAGAGTAAAAAAAAAAAAGTCAATTCTCGAGGTCGAGAGGCTGAAAGAAGATCCTCTATTATCGAGCAGATGCTTCTCGCATGTCCTTTCCACTTCAGGGGTCGCCCTCCGCCATCGGAGAGGGCCTTCTAGTAGATCACGTTCGCGCCCCCTGACCTTCTCCAGAGCACACAGCCGTCTGAGGAAGGAAACGGCGGCCGGACCTTTGACACACAGCGTCCTGAACCTGCAGCGCACGGAGCGCCGTCTGCAGAGCACTTTCTCGACGGTAACTATGATGATCTGGTTTCAATGCAACAAGACAGATGTCTGCAAAAAAACAATCCTGACTGAAGGCTCTGGCTCAGTCGCGGTTGGCAAAATAAGGTGGAAATTATTCTGTTGCCATGAATCCGAATGCAATGTTTTTTGTTTTTCCACGCTCCCCTCATTGCGAGCTGGCAGGTGTTGGGACGGCGAAGGGGAGCAGACGGCTGTTTTGCGGCAACTCACCAATAAAATTAATTTAATTTGCTGCGTTTAGGGATCAAATTGTCAAGAGAAAAGATCAGAGGAAAAAGCAAGCTAGGAATTCAGAAAGTCCAACAGGCACTTATCATTGGGGAGCATCCCGAGAAGTCCAAGATGCAGAATGTGGACCTTTTAAGGTCAAGAGCAACCCCCCCCCCAGTAAAGAACGGGTACGTTTTGGGCCATTAACCATCTTTACCAAATATTTATACACCCGAGTCTCATCTTTTGTTTTACTGTTAAATGGGAAACAAATGAGGCAACGCCGCTTGTCCAACTAAAATATCAAAGCGTAGTTAAAAAAAAAAAAAAAAAAAAAAAAAAAAACACTTCCAATGTCAACACTGTATAGAGTACACAAATATAACGTGTCAAGCAGGAGTTTTAACTAATGCACAAGCGGTGTTGACAGATGTTGATATTTAAAGTTGTGTAAACCACAAATGCATAAAGAAAACAACTGATTTAATGGCTTCCCATTTCAGGCCTTCGCCGCCTGACCACGAGGAAAGGTAAAGATGAAAGCAACCGGACCGCAGACTTTAATCAGCCAACATGTGTCCTACCAGGATGATTGTTTATGGGTGACTAATGTCACATGATTACCGGTACAAGCTTCAAAGAGGAGGCGCACCACCAACTGAGAAAAAGAGGTAACAAATAAACCCCCCCCCCCCCAAAAAAAAAAAAAAAAGAGTATTAAATCACCCTAATAAATTCCTGAACACAGCGGTATTGTTTTTATTGATCATCTGTTATCTTTACATCTGGAAACTATTTATTCGGTCATTGTTAAAAGTAAATAATAAGTGTGCAAATATGCCAACATCCATCCGAGTTTCATTACACCAATAGAAATGTAGACATAAAAGGATAAATGCCCCAGCAACACTTCATTATTACACAGTATAATGTAAATGCGCCAGGATTAATAAATTTACTTTTTCCTCACATTTCTCAATTACTTAAACATGTTTATTTAACTCAATCACTTCAATACAGAGGTTTGTGTTTTCCAACTGTAGTTAATTTTTAAAAAGGCAGAAATATCATTGGACCCAAGTTGGTTTGGTGCAGCTCTGCAAGGACAGAACATACAAGTTATTTAAATCCGTTTTGATCATATTATAAGTCAACATGTGTTTTATATACAGAGTACAGAGTACTGAGTAATAGATGCAATACCAGTTTGTCTGGGCTTGGCTCTGCTCCGCAGCGCCCTCTTGTGGTTGGACTTGGCACCACTGGAGCGGTTCACCTCAACTCTGCTGCAGCTCTTACACACACGGTCATCCCCGTCCACTGACCTCCACCTGACACACACACAAACATACTCAATTAGATGTGTTATCCCACTTATCTTTGGGAATAAGTTGAGTTTTCCTTTCCAACAATTGACAGAACCGGACCTCCTTCTCCTCAACGAGCAGGCCCTCTTCCCTCCCTGCTTGTTTGAACTGGGCTCCGCTTCCAGGTAACACGTTACATAGATCTACAGGAGACACAACGACACACGTTTGTCTTTGAACTGTCGATGATTTAACAAACAAGGGGAACTGGTTCTGACCGTGTGCCTGTGGTCCTGGTGGAAGAGGAAAGGTTCAAGTTGAATGTGGAGGAGTTGGTCCTGGACCCGGGGCAGGAAACGGGATCTCGAGCCGTTCAGCTGCGAGTCTGTAAAACATCTGCAAAGAGCAGGCAGGTCCTTATCGGATTAAACCAGTAATTTGGGTTAATTTGATAAACAATAGGATGCAGAAATTGGACATATTTGTGCATGCAATGCGGGCCACCCCAATTCCGTTCAAAGGAAGTCATTTTAAATTTGGAAAATTAATCACAGGAACCACTGTAGACATTAAAAGATGTGGAGGACTCACCCGTGGTGGTCTATGAAGGGGTATCTGGGCAAAGAACTCCCATCGGAGCCCAGAGTAGCCACACAGCTGTCTGCGTACAGACGCAGAGGAAGGTGATGACGATGATGAGCTACAGAGGCCTCGATGTTGACGACTTCACCCAGGAAGTAAACAGATGACGTTCTCTCGCGGCTCCAGTCATCTGAGAAAGGAAAACCCCAAAAGATCTGCATGCAGTTAAAAGTTCACACATGAAACATAATTTTATTTGCCAATGATGAGATCAAAGAAAAGATTTACTCTGATAATTTGATGAGGGCTCTACGTTTTGTTTTGTTTCACGAGGAACGGGTTGTAAAAACATCCAGTACAAGACATGAACTCATCATGGCCTTTACTTTCACATTTTTCAAATAGGCCGCGTTAGGAGATTGTTTATCGACCAGACTGGAACAAACTCACTTGTCATGAGCCTGAGGTGGAAGTCCAGGTCCAGATGTTTAGACTGGATGGAGATCTGAGGACTCCAGGTTGGTTTTAGGGCCCGGCTTCTCACTGTATACCTCCTGCAAGGCAGAGGGACTTCAATAGAAATCCCAGAAACTAGTAGGAAAACTAATAAAGTATAGTAGAAACTACTCATAAATTGCCTAACTTAGCAAGCTTAAGGGAAATTGTCACCAACTTTGGCGTGTAACACTCAGTTTAATATGAACATAATAGAAATGAGAAAATCGCATTCAGGGACATTAGGAGAATAAATGACAGCAACTGTAAACTATTTCAACATACATACATACATACATACATACATACATTTACAATAAATAAATCAAACAAGTGGTCTGAATCTATCCGGTTAGGCTGAAAAAAAAAAAGAAAAAAAAAAAAAAGTGGGATGATTCTAAGAACTTTTATTTTGAAGGTTTTATAAAGAATCTTTTTAGTTTGAATAGTTTGCTTTCTAATTTACACCAAGACCATTTGGTTTGTGTGAACGCACCTTCCATATTCACACCGGACTGGAATAGCAGCTCCTTCAGCTTGCAACACGCCTCCAGGTGATGGAGGAGGCGAGTACAGCAGGAGGTTGTTGTAGAGCACGGCACTCTGGGTGAACTACACACAAAGCACAATCCATGTCACACCACTAGGTGGCAGCATTCAGCAACGACGCAGCTGAGCTGAGCTGCATTCAGGACTCGACAGTAAAGTGGGGTTTTCGGGGTATTTTACTTCTCCATTTGCAGAGCAGTAAAAAACACATTACATTTGGATTATTAGGAGGCTCACCAACCGTCACTTCACCCCCGCACTCAGCCAGAGGCGCTCTGATGACGTACTCCCCCGTTGCAGACATCTTGGCCGTGCAGTGATCTTGCACCGCGCTGAAAGGTCCGAGCCGCAGGTGCGCGGGCTCCACGGGCCGGCGGGCGGGATCAAACAGATACGCTTTCATCACAACCTCCACGGCTCCCTCGTGACATTTCACCGCAAACGTCTTGACCTTGAGGTCGACGACAGGGTCCCCGAAGTGAGCTTTGTTCGTCTCGTGCGAAGAGTCCGCTTCAAGGGCGGCCAGTTCAGAGAAAGACAGAAACAGAGGCTTGGTCTGGTAAGTGTAGCACTGAATCGTCACCAATCTGCAGAGAATATAGAGAGGAAGTGTGACGTCCAGGGACGCGAGAGGCATCGTGGTGGCGGTGCGTTGAACACTTCTCTCCGGGTGAAGTGTCCTCGTGTGCCCCGTCAACACGAGCGAAGAGAAACACACCTGAAACTCATCATCCTTGATTGGTGACCTGCAGGTCACTAACAATCACGTGTTGACTGAAAAAAATATGCTATTTTTAATGTTGATTTAGGACGTTTTTATGGAACAAAAAACAAATGCTCATCCAAGTGTTTAAAAAAAGAAAAAAAACATTTTATTCACACTGAAAAACTGTACATATTGCATTTTAAAGGCTGTCATTTGCAGTAAACATGTTGAAATGTACCATATCGTTTGCATAAGGCGAGATGTAACAGCGTGTACACGTATAATACTGTAAGGGCCGCAAATGTGAATGGAAAAGCCCTTGAACCGTGATCCAAAAAGTTGAGTTTAAAAAGGTGCAACAGTTGTTAAAAAGTCTGACACCATTCATAGACAAATAACAAGAAATGTAGTTTAAAAACATAAAATCTCAAAACAAGATTTGGCACCAGAATGGTAATAAAAATGTAGGTTGACTGTAAATGCTACAATAGTGTCACAATACAGAATTTCTTTGCAGTTTGCAGCCAAAATTGAGGTAATTCTGTTGCCGTCTGCATTTCCACTTTTTGGAGACATTTCCCCTCATAGCTCCCCAGCGTCATGCGTCGTCCCCTCCTCTCCTGTGCCGTCACTTTCTGCCTCCTTGTCCCTTCTTTTGGTCCCCATGTCTCCTTTCCACGCCTCCTTCATACATTCTGAGGGAGCGATGGAAAGGCAAAACAAATCAGAGGAGGTTTGAGCTCCAGAGTTTATGTTCTGCAGAGGATGAGTTCATGTCTGTATGTCACTGCTCTCACATAAAGGGGTTTTACATATATTGATGACACACTACACACTTTTATTTAACCTACCTTGATCTGATGTCTCGAGGACGTGTTTCTGACAGAGGAAGTTCTCCAGCCTCTGGTCCTGATGATGGAAGTACCAGTCCTCCACGACGTCCTCGTACTGCTCCAGCATCGTCTCGCACTGAACACACACACACGTTTAAGTGATAAAAAGTAGGTACATTACATTATTTGTTTCATATAACAAGGGTTGTTTCTAGTTTTCGTTAAAGTTGTTAATTTGTACTAATTTTAATGGAAATAAATGATTAATTTATGTTGTAGAGTATCTATTTTAATTCAAATCAATGAAAAGTTTAATTGCACACACACACCTGTTTTTTCATGTCAGACACCTCGACAGAGGGTTCGTCCCACAGCTCAAACGGCAGACCCAAATCCACTTTAACTCCTTTGTGTACCAGGTTTTTCAGAGTCGACATGGTCTGACTGGTACCCTGCAAGGCATGCACACCAGCAGTAGGACAGTTTGATACACAAATGGATGCAAATGTTTGCCAATGACACAAGCACAAAACACTAACAAGGTATTGGAGCTAGATTTGCCTTGTAACGAGGAGCATACTAAATTCAACGTACTCCCAAGATGGAACCAAAGACATTAAAACCCATGTAATGCAGGTGGGACCTTTACAAAGCAGACGGATGTAAGTCACCTTGGCATATCGGAGGCTGCCAGGCCTCTCTGCGTGAACATTGTACTGCAGGATGCGCTCACAGATGTTATCCACCGCCTCAGTCAGCCGCGTTTCTCTGGGATCAGAATAGAGAGATAGATAATTGTTTTATTAATTCGGAAAGGGGAAAAGGTTTCGTTAAAGCAGCATGTATACATACGAGTAAAGCTAAATTAAATATAAAGAATGCACAATGTATACAGCAAATACAATTGTAACCAAACAACAGTGTAACAGTGTTATAGCTGAGTGATTGTATAGTCTCATATGCAGGCTGTGTGCAGGTGCTCCATGCAAAGAAGCATTTACTCCCTGTTGAAGTGATATTGCATATATTTAACTCACGAGGTGTAGTATTGAATCTTTCTTCTTCTCTTGCCGGTGCCCAGCACCTCTCCGACCTCCAGGACCTCTTTGGAGCGACCCGTCTTCTCGAGCGCATCCTGCAGCTCCACCGTCAGAAACTTGCACACTGACGAGAAAGTAGAAAAAAAACATTACAACTACTTACATGGCGCATTTATAAAGTCACGTAAAGCCTCACAGCAGCTGGAAGGTGTCACTTCTTCGTCCCACCTTCGCATTTATTCGGCAGTCTCTCATCTTCTTCTGCTGTAACCGACCAAAAGGCACAAAGTAAAACCAGCATATAAAGCTCCATTGCGACAGTTTGTTCTTAAGCTTTCAGGCGAAACTAATTTTAATATCTCAGCAGCCACATCGGCATCTTTTTTTACAAACGTGGAACTGCGCATGCGCGACAGACACGACTAGTAGATGCCTGGTGTTTGGATTTCAGGGAAGATTGTCGATAGAAGAAGACGTCATCGCCGCTTCACAAAAAACTATTTATTTAATGATGTTACACTTTTATCTCCACCCTTCTCGTATTTAACTGATATATTAATTTTTAAGTTCAAACATATTTAATCAAATTTGGAATTTTTACCAAATAATTGCGAAACATTTTGCTTTCAGGCCCATTTGCGTGACTTAATGACTGCGTTTGTGTTTTGAGTAATTTCACACACATTTACTCGGTTCATTGTTATTGGTTGGGATAGTTGTCAGCAACTCGTACGGAAAACTTATCTATAACCATGTATGAACAAAGGTATCAATAATGTGTAGTATAAAAACAATAGAATAAGTCCTTGTATATATCTAGTATTGTTGTAGAAATGCATTTGATTTTAATATATATTATAGGATATAATATACTTGGGAGTCGATACTAGCTTAATTACGTTATAATATAATATTTATTTTATTGTTTCTACCTTTATAAACTTGTGAATATGCATGACCTAATGTCGATAGTATAGGCCTATGTAAATACATTCATGTTTTAAATATGGTATCTTACATGTGTTTCCTATTACACTGAGGTAATTAAATATAAATTAGGGTATGCAAAAGTATAATATATCCGTATTTTGGGATAAGAGACACTTCACAGCAGGAAGCGCCTGAGATGTAACAAGCTGGCTAAATGAAAACAACAACAAACAAATACATGATTTCTAGTTTATCAGCCCTGAGTTGCTGCTACTGGTCCACCACATATACATGGGGGATAATTAGCTTGATATTTGGCAGTGAGGTAGTTAAAATAGAAGACGTGTGCCTCTTGGTTTCTCAGGTGTCAGGGGAAACACACTCGACAGCAACAGATACCCCCAGAGTCCGTGAGGGAGACGAGAGGAGAGGAGGCAAGAGGAGACGAGAAGAGACCAAGAAGATAAGACAGAACACGAGGAAAGAGGAGACGTGTGGACCGTGTTTATATGAGGACAGAAAAGAAAAGCTGCGAGATACGTGGAAGGGAAAAGAAAAAGCTCCTACAACCAGAAGTGAGTGACACACACACACACACACACATACACACACACACACACTCCTGCAAAACATTCTCGTCTATGTTCTACAGCTGCAAAACAGTTTGTACACAAGCGTCAGAGGATACAGTGTTCATCTTAAATGTCTGTAACTCAAGAGTATGCAGTAAGTTTAGTATTTTACTGGTGGAAAGCTTGCATGGATATAAGTGTGTTTTATCTCAGCGAGGTGTCTATTGTCTGTGTGGAGGGGATAACGTTACGGCAGTGTCACCCTGCACTGTAAGTTAAGGCTGCATGCACATGGATACACACACTCAGAGGATGTTATGTACAAACGCTCATAACGCATGGTGTCAGGGAACTTGCAGCACTCACATCAAGCTGTACTTTTACCCCGCAGCATTATCATACAGCTCTAAGATGCCACTCAGTTAAGGGTCTGGAGGAGATGAATCAACCACTCCCGTCAGATTTAGGGGACAGAAGAAGACAGTGTCACTCAGCTGTGGACAGCTGACTCTGGCACAAAGGAAAAAGAAGAAGAATGAGAGGACTCGTGCTGCTGGTGATCGGTCCCAGCAGAGCTCGTCTCACTGCATCTGACCAATAAGGATTCCCTCAGTGACCGGAGGAGGACATGGTCCAGGATCCTAAAGGTTCATCTCAGGAACACAAGTGGATACACTTTGAGTCTGACTCCAAGGTAATAGATATTTACCAGCAGTTTATATTATAACAACTAGTCAATAGTAAATCAAAATATAAGCTGAATGGCAGCAATCAAACCACAGGAATGGAACAGTCACTCAAAGATGATGCAATCTCTTTTCATACACAGACAATAATATATATATATATATATATATATATATATATATATATATATATATATATATATATATATTAATAGTATATTTTTAATGTTTATGATGGTGCCAGAGTATGTGTAGATCAATAATGTGTGATATCAAACTTGTATATATGTTTTAGATATTTAAAATATCACACAGAAAATGAAAACAAACTTTTAAAATATCATATTAATTCATATATTTGATTTAACTTAACTATGATGAATTTGTTGTGCTTTCATTAATCATGGCACATTAACTAGCAAAATGTGACTGATAATTGATGACACTGACCTGTCAGATATGTGCAAAGCTCCTGCAGGGTTTCGTCTCTGTTTCTCTCCTCTGCACAGCGAGACTCTGAGTTGACGCTCACATACACACATATACACACATATACACACACACACACACACACACAAGTGCACACACAAGTGCACACACACAAACACAGTTGATGCTCTGCTGACTCAGGGGCCCCAGCGGTTCATATCACTGATAATTAAAACGGTAGCATTACCTTACTGCTGCCCTCACCCTATCCCCCAACACACACACACACACACACACACACACACACACACGCACACACGCACACACACTGACCCTACAGGACCTCCGGCTCCGCTGGTTATATACCTATGTATTTTGCTGTTATGGTCGATTCATAACACATATACACACCAGCATATCAGCACACTGACTGTATGACTTGTAAATATGCAAACAAAGAAAATCAGTGTTTACATTTTGACCGCCAGCTCCTGAATTAGGTTTACAAAAGAAGTCTTTTTGTCTGACAAAAAGTTAAGTAGCGGTGAAAGAAATAACAAGTTACCAAATAATATAATAATAATTACCAAACCACTCTTTACTTCAGAAAAAAACCATCACTAAGACGAACGCTGATGTTTGATAACTGTCCTGCTCTTTTTTTTTACATCTCTAACTCTTCTATCTTCGACTTTGTGACAACGCTGTTGTCATTAGAAATTATTAATTTAAGAATGTTATAAATAAGTGGACAGTGTCACCCTCTGCTGCTCCATGAGCATCATCTCTCCCCCATTTCTCATCATCTTTCCCCCCCGTCCCGAAGCCTCTCCCCTCTGGGCCACGATGCCCGAACGAGTGGACGGCTTCCAGGGTCAAAGCTTTCACAAGCTGAGGCGCTCCTGCCTGCGTCGAGGCGCGCTCTTCAAGGACCCCCTGTTCCCCGCCAACGCACAGTCCCTCTTCTTCAAGAGGGAGCCCCCGCCCGGGCTGACCTGGAAGAGGCCGCGGGTGAGTGTGACACCAAGGGACGAGCTCTTCCCTGAAATGCTGTCAAATAGATATATGATGGAGTATTGCGTCAACACATCTGCGTCGACACATCTGCATCCCCACGTGTTCGTAGTTCGAGCCGGTTCACGCAGGAAGGAGTTATTTTACAAATGTACCCCTTCTCCTCCCTCATCTAAATCGAGTGGTCCGGATCAGCATACCATGTTTCCATCAGATTAGGGTTAATTAAAGTACTTTCTATTATGGGAGAGGCGTCAGACAGCGAGACCTTGAGTGACGCGTGACGCCGATTGGATGCTTTACTGGGGCGAGAATGTGTGTGTGTGTGTGTGTGTGTGTGTGTGTGTGTGTGTGTGTGTGTGTATGTGTGAGTTTATAAAAGGAAGCAGCCAATTTAAATAGCCCAGGTGTTTTTAGCCCGGTGTTGGGATGGATGTATCTGTGTAGAAGTGTCAGTGCTTATTGTTGCTACAGCAAGCGAAGCGGCCTTTAACGGGGGCAATGGAATTAGAAGTCAAGGTTAACTTATCTAATGTCCCGTGACAGTGGCCAAAAAACTAAATGCAATAGTGCAACTTGTTAGGTAATAGTTTAAGCATGTATAAACACAATGTATTACTGTACGACTAAGAATACACATGTTTCAGTGTGATGGAGACTACAAAATGAGCAAAGTAATCATTTGTGTGAGATTCCCCCAGAATTAAATCTTAGTTTTTGCATTTCTTAACCAAGATAAATGTAAGCCCTCTAAACACCATGATGTCATACGGTCAAAGAACAACTGAAAACTACAACCAAAGCCCACAACAATCAACTATGTGCACTTTTAGTTTTCTTCCCAGTTGTTTATAAAAAAGAAGAATTCCTAGGAAATTAATCAATAAAGTGACCTGGAGTCAGAAAACAAATAATAAGTTATAATTATAAATTATAATTGTCTTTATATGTAGGAAAACATTTGCAAAGTACCTCAAGACGTTGATAAAAAAACTTGTTACGGCCTTTTTTTTTGTTTGTTTTTTAGAAATGCAATTATTTGGAAGACTTTTGAAGACAGATGCTTTGAATTGGTCCTAATTTAGTTTCAGATTCCCAAATGCCTGTGTTCTGTTCAGACGTTCATTGAGGCCAAGGCCGTGCTCTGCATGTGAAGCCCTGCTGGTGATTCATCTGTTAATTCAAGGCAGACGCGTTAATGGTATTGTGTTCCTAATGCCACACGCGGGTATTTTAAGCGTGTATTAACGGGCAGTCGGCTGATCGGGTGACGACTGGACACACGCTTCATATCTAGTCTGGAGTTACATTTAATGGGGTCCGGACCGCCGGGTGTGCGTTTGTTTGCGTGTGTCCAGCAGCACCTCTACTGTCACCTGACCGTGTCCTAACTGAGGTCAACAGCTCCTCACGCGCAGGATCCGTCTCCTCGTCTGCTCTGACACCCAAAACGCTAACGGCTGCGATCATGAACCGCAGTTCATTTAAAACTGCGTTAACCTCGATATTTATGTCAACAAAGCATTAAATGTGGCATGTCAAACACACATAGAATGACCACCTGACTTCACTTCCCCTCAGACCTACGGAGCGTGTTAGTGTCCTTCGTTTTGGGGTTTTCTGACCTGCAACCTGACCTCATGTTAGTTCAGTCTCTCCGCTCTCATCAGCATTGTTTCATGCAGCTGGATTCAAAAACTCGGCACTAAAAAACAGATGCTAGCGACTATTGTGAACGTTCTGTAGCATTTATGAGCAAGATGAGGGTTTTAAAAAAAGCAAAATAGAGATTATATTTATCAGGTGACCAAAAAAGTGACTTCAAATAAATCATATTACTGCTCCTGGTTTGTTTTATTCATAAATAAGCCCAAAAAATGACATTGAAGTAGGTTTATTGTTTCTTTCTTTAAGATGAGTTGAAGTCTGTCTATAAATATATATTTTATTTATATATTTTATTTTTATTTTACATTGCTGTACTTACATATGTTGTGTATATATACATATATATTTTATTTTATTTTATTTTGTATTTTATATTTCACTTTGCATACTATACTTTATGCACAGTCACTTTCTTTCTTTCTTATATTTATATTGTATTGTGTTTAGTTTATTGGTGCTACTGTGTCAACAAATTTCCCCTTGGGGATTAATAAAGTATATTTCTTCTATTCTAAGTCTCTTTCTTCTGAACACCCCACAGGAGATCTGTAAGGACCCCCGTCTGTTCGTTGACGGCATCAGCACTCGCGACTTGCACCAAGGCAGTCTGGGTAACTGCTGGATGGTGGCTGCCATTTCCTGCTTATCATCCGAGCCGTCTCTGTGGAAGAAGGTTGAGTATTTGTGTCGTCCTTTTTCTCTCTCTCTCGCTTCCTTCTTCCTCTCCTCTTTTCCTTCCTTCACCGCTCCCTCTCATCTTCCAGGTGATCCCAGACCACGTGGACCAGGAGTGGAATCCAAAGCACGCCGATCTGTACGCGGGCATCTTCCATTTCCGCTTCTGGAGATTCGGCTGCTGGACGGACGTCGTCGTGGACGACCGGCTGCCGGTCAGCGCGGACGGCGTGCTGCTCTTCTGCCGCTCGGCCACGCCGCGAGAGTTTTGGAGCGCCCTGCTGGAAAAGGCCTACGCCAAGTAAGCACTACTAGGATCGTAGATTCCTCCCCTCTCCAGGACTCGGTGTAGTCTCAGTCCCCCGTAAAGACCCCACGAGCCCCGAGAGCCATCGTAACCATGGAAGCACATCCTTTGGCTACGCCCACAAATGCTCTTGTTCCGCTACAAACAAACACCTGCGGAGTGAGTCGTGGGAAAGGGAGAAGAGCGGCCCGTTATGAATCATTCAGTCAATCTCTCTGGTTACTCTCCAGGCTGAACGGTTGCTACGAGGCTCTGGAGGGAGGAAACACGACGGAGGCCCTCATCGACTTCACTGGCGGGGTTTCGGAGCCCCTCAGCCTGGACCGTGAGGCCCTGATCCTGCACAGCGATCAGAGGAGGGCCTTCTTCCAGACGTTAGCGAAGGCTCACGAACATAAAGCCCTCATCACCTGCTCCATACGGGTACAGCCTATATTTCTGAGTTTCTTCATACGAGATAAGGGATGCACAATGCAGATATGTGTCATGTGTTCATGTGTGTATTGTCTCTCAGCCAGCAGAGGGGGAGGCAGTGGAGTCGCTGCTGGACTGTGGCCTGGTTCGAGGACACGCCTACGGCATCACGGCAGTGAGGAAGGTGAGGCTGGGGGAGACGGAGCCGGGCTGGATGTCCCGCCTCCTCATGATGCGCATGAGGAACCCGTGGGGGACCACACACTGGACGGGGGCCTGGAGTCAGGGGTGAGGGTGCTCTCAACTCTTCATGCCTGACTGCTGCTGAGTGCATCATACCTTTTGTTGGCGCTGTGGGAGAGTTTTACAACATTTTATAATTACAATTTCTGACATTTTACAATAGTGTTGGAACTGTTTTACAAGAGACATCTGCCGTTTGCATCAAGAAAGTCTGAGAAAGTCTCAAAATGGCCAGAATGGACCTATAAAGGTCTCCAGAAGTTGAAAAGTTACTTGTACTTTTCACATGTCATTTCCAGTTTGGTGAACCTTGCAGCTTTTCTCTCCCCCTGCTGCCTCTGGCTTTGTGCTCCTTGCACGCCCCCTGCAGGTCGCAGCAGTGGCAGCAGATGAGTCGAGCAGAGAGGGAGAAGACGGGCCTGGTTGTCCGAGACGTTGGCGAGTTCTGGTAGATCTTCATGCTTTACTATCTGTTTTGACCCTCTTAACCTCAGCAAGGAAAGATCAAGGGGGAATGAATTCAATTCAATTCAGTTTATTTGTATAGCCCAATTTCACAAATTACAAATTTGTCTCAGAGTGCTTTACAATCTGTACACATAGACATCCCTGACCTTTGACCTCACATCGGATCAGGAAAAAAAACTCCCAAATAACCCTTCAGGGGGAAAAAAAGGAAGAAACCTTCAGGAGAGCAATAGAGGAGGATCCCTCTCCAGGATGGACAGAACAATAGATGTAATGTGACCAGAAGGACAGATTTAGAGTTAGAATACATTCAATGAATATGACAGAGTGTATGAATAGTTCATAGTCGGCATATTCCACGATGGAGACCTCCACCATCCATCATGCAGATGGAGGTAGAGAATGTTAAATGACATGAATGCCCGACTATTTTATCCCATCTTCTGTTCCTCAGGATGAATTTCAAGGATTTCTGTCACTACTTCACTGACGTGGTGGTGTGCCGGCTGGTGGAGAGGGCTCTGCTGTGGCCGAGCTCTCACTGGAGGGAAGTGCGGTGCTATGGAGAGTGGGCTCCAGCTCCCACCACCGCGGGAAAACCTCCAGCCATCGTCCTGCGCAGCAGCAACCACGCGCCGAGCCTGCAGGGGAAGGACAACTCCAAACCTGGAGTGACCGAGCAGAGAGGTCACCGGAAGGAGGCCAGACTCGGGGAGAGTCAGCAGAAGAAGGGAGGGGAAGGAGCAAAGTGTGAGCGAGATAAGGCTGTGAAAAGGGTGAACGAGGAAGAGGACGGTGGAGAGGTGGGAGGATGGGAGGCGCAGATGGATAAGAGGAGTCGATGTGGAGGATGCATCAACCACAGAGACACGTTCCTGCACAACCCTCAGGTAAAACTGAAGAGGAAACGTCTAGTTCCTGATGACTGCGTGAATTTATTCACCTGTTTTCGTTTCCAGTTCATGTTTGAGGTGAGAGGCAAAGAGCAGGAGGTGCTGATCTGTCTGCAGCAGGAGGACCGGAGGATACGGAGGAAAGATGGAGGAGGAGAAAACCTGCCTATCGGCTTTGAGGTGCTGAAGGTGAGCAGCGCGCGGACCGCCAAGTGACCCGAGAGGTTCTTCCGCTCTCACGGACGTCACGGTTTCCCCCGCTGCTGCCAGGTGGAGGTGAACCGCTGCAGCCGGGTGCAGTGCGTGGCGGAGCAGGCGGCCAGCTCCGTCTACATGGACTCCCGCAGCGTGACTCTGAGGGGGACGCTGGCGGAGGGGCGCTACGTCCTGCTGCCCACCACCTTCCTGCCGGGCGTCACGGGGCGCTTCCTGCTACGCCTCTTCTGTCATTCCCATGTCAGACTCAGGTCGGTCACAGGTGTTTGAGGATGGCAAAAAAGTTATGATGCTCATGCTCAAAATATATATGCTACGTCAACATAATGTGACATTTTTGTATTTTTTTATGTGTATTCAGTTTTTGTACTATTTTTCTCCTGTGCGAAATGGAAACGGCTTCACGTGCTTTACAACAAATTGAATCCAATTTAAACAACAATTAAAACATTCATATATTAAATCATTATGGTGTTAAATAAGTGTGAAAAGATACAGTGCATTTATTTCAAAATGTGCAAACCTTGCAAGAGTGCTTCATGTGGATTTGATGTGTTGGTATTCTCACAACATTTATATCCTGTGTAAAAAAATAAATAAAAAAATACAGGAATGAGAAAACCACATATAAAATGTGAAAAAATAATAATAATACAAAATAATCATCACGCAAAAAAACTCAAAATATGAAAAAATATTGTGATTATTGGCTTTTACAGGAACAGTACGTTTCTTGCTCTCAGATTGAACTGCCCTTCCTCTTCTACCCTCACTGCCGTCCTCCTTTTGCTTCATCTTTTCTTGTGTGTGTAGGGAATTGAAGGAGGATTTGCCGTCTCCCTCCGTCTTCCCGTGTTTTCTACGTCAACCCACCGTGGTGACCACGGTCCACCTCCGCAGGGCTTCAGGACTCGGCTCTCCCAAACAGACAGGTGCACCACATCACACCTCCGGTTCCACGGATAGAGGAGGGCGTGCCATGCTTGTGGTTGAAGGCCTACTTCTGCTCTTGTTTCTTCTTTACACCGCGCTGTGTGTCATGATCCACAGCTCCAGATGTTTACGCCATAGTGCGGTGTGAGGATGACACCATCAAGACGCTTGTTTTCAAGGCGCAGGGAAACCCCGAGTTCAACCTTAGAGCTGTTTTCTACAGGAGATACCCCAGCACATCCATCTCTATTGAGGTTTGAAACACACACACACACACATACACATGCACACGCATACACACACACATTCAACCCTGTCTTGTGTGCAGTTGTGGAGCAGAGGTCGGCTGTGGGACCGCATGCTCGGCGAGGCTCGCCTCCAGACGGCCGAGTCCGAGAGGAGTCGGAGCCATGTGATCGATCTGCGAGACGGCCAATCCCGAGGGAGCGTCTGCGTGGAGACGTCCTCCAGCGTCTGCCTCACCGACTTGTGATTAACAACATCGTCCGGTTGCCCCGGTAACGTACTACCGGGAAGAAGCCGGAGGAATAAAAACCCTTTAGGGATGAAGTCTGTCGTGCAGTGACACTCTGAGCTCTTCTAGGTGTTTTGGGTGTTTCACTATTTACTGTGTTTGGTGGTGATCTGCTGGTCAGACGTGAAGGTGGGCATCCTTCATGGCTTCAGCAGTCTATCAAAATGACATTTGAAACTGCTGCCAAAATAAGTTTGAGTGCTATCATATTTAATATTATTGTTTTTGTCATGTGTTTTCCTGCTGTCGCTGTCATTAGAAGTGGTATCTTCTTAATATGCTTGAATGTAAATGTACAAAATACCATTTGCATTTGTGCTATTCAAATATTTTCTAAAGATTAAATAATCTACACCGGGCAATTTTTGTTATTTTTAATATGGCTAAATATGTCTGTTTATTTCCATTATTTGCAAGATTTCTAAACAATGTGTGTGCACTTCTATACGTAACTTGAGTTTGTCAATGTTGAGCTACTTTATACATTCTCTACATTTCACAGGGAGATATTATAGCTACTTCTGACAGCTTTTAATTACTTTTCAGTTCACATTTTACACATAAAACCTCAAACGAGTTGCTAAAATGATATTTTGTTCTGGCTTTAATAACTCCCACAATAGTGTGGTGGTTAAGCTGAACCTGCTCCACAAGAATAACAATCTCATACTAATTATATTAACATGCCTTTCGGCTGCCGGATGAACACATTTTCTTCTATTTGTTTTTTATTTACTTATCTAATTTATTTCGGTCGACTAAACACCGATCAAATAGTTTGGGCCTATTATAGGTGAGAGCGCATCAGCTGACCGCGTGACCGCCGCTCTGGGCGTGCGCGCTCCCGAGAGCTGGAGGTTCAGCGTCTCACGAGGCGCGGCTTTACGCAGCGGCAGACAGAAGGCGAACTCCCGACTCAATCACAGAAAGGTATGTGCCGGAGAATTTTTTTTTAAACCACACACACACACGGGGACTTTATTTTCCCGCGTTACATTCATATTTACAGTTTTTATTGCGGGTTTACATTCGCAGGTTTATCAAACTCCAGAAGTTGACTTTCTGGTGGGCGCGTCTGGGGAGCAGAGCTGTGGAAGTTTAAAATGTTTTTTGTTTTTGTGTTCAGCTTTGACAGCATTGTTTTCCGCGTGGAGCAAAGTGTCATACATGTGTTTTTTAACAGATTCAGAAAGTGCTCCGAGTCGTAGTTCTGACGTCTGTCGTCTGTTTTCGGTTTGAAGTGCACTCGGGTGTTTTCGTGTTGCCGCTCATCCTGTTGGTCCAACTGGCTTTTTGGGGAATGCAGTCAAACCTCTTGTTAATCAGTCACCGTGTGATCTGAACCGAGCACAGAGTGCATCATCATCCAGGGGTGGAGACAGAGGTTAGACACGTGCAGGGCTCCCCGAGAGAGATTTACGAACACATATTTATAGATTATATGTTGCCCTAAAAATCTATTCATCATTTGGATGAATTACGATCAGCCCCGCTTTCTTTTTATCTTCTATTTTTAGAATGCAGGAACCTTTCCCATGAGATAGGAAGTTATTGCATCTCGCCCTGAGGGACCATGAGTCCACATTAAGGCCCAAAAAGAACCGGATCGGGAAGAACTGGACTCTCAGTTAATGGGGTTCTTCACAGAAGCCTGCCGCTGATGTGGGTTTCTTTCTTGTTCCAACATGTATTCGAAATGAAAGTAAATTGCCCATGTGCAGACCACAGTGGGCTGAAGGAAGCTCTTAGTTCCTCAACAAGGATTCACAGGACTTCCAATAACAGGAACTTCTCTTTTCTTAAGATCAAATTGTTCCCCAGCTGTCTTCAGCATAACGAAACCCATATTTTTAAGATCAGATAACAGAAGTAGGAATCTGGTGTAAGAAGATTACTAATCTTGAAACCGTATTGCTAGTCTTGTGATAGAGGGCTGGAGTAGAGTTCACATGTTTAGCTGATCAGTTGGAGAGTTTGAGGGGAGATGACACAAAGTTAAATGTATTTTAAAAGCCTAAAGGATTCCCATCACTATATATCGAGTGGTGGACACTCATAATTAGGAGAACTAAATTTAATTGAGGCTGGGATGAATTTAGGGCTAAATGAACCGCCGTGACCCATGATTCAATCACTCTAATGAGCAGCAACAGGAATGCGAGAGCTGTCCGTGCATCTTTCCTGGTCCTTAAACACTCACAATGTCTTCAACATAAATTCAACACGAATACCGATGCCTGTGAAAATGTATCACGAATAAACGAGTCGCGTGACTCTGGAAGAGAGAAGTTGGGGAATTGAAGAAAAATACCCCTGATGATGTCATTCAATTTAATTCAGTTTATTTGTATAGCCCAATCTCACAAATTACTAATGTGTCTTGGAGTGCTTTACAATCTGTACACATAGACGTCCCTGCCCCAAAACCTCACATTGGACCAGGAGAAACTCCCAAATAACCCTTCAGGAAAAAAAAAAAGTGTGTGTGTGTGTGTGTGTGTGTGTGTGAAAGAAGCAGGTTTTCAACCGGAATGAGGCTCTAGTGAGAGATGCTTTCCAGTTGCATTATGGGAAATGGAGTGTAATCCAAAAAAGTCTTTGACTACTTACGAAGGGTTGAAGTGAACTTTGACTAATTCTTTAAAAGAGTAAAATGCTCTCATTGGACTCCTGTAACAAAGGAAACAAATATGTGTTAACATTCTTCAAACCTCTGTTTTCATCTTGTGTTCTGGCTGATAATGATCACTTGAAATGAAAATGTTTGGTTTCAGAAGTCTGCACCTCAGTCTCATTTCTCGATCTCCCTCTGCAGGTGTGAGAGTCCCCACTACCGATAATGTCAAACATCGCCCTCATCCGGCGCATCCGCAGCCAGCCTCCACCCTCAACCCCGATACTAGGTGAGAGCAACTGAATCTCACACGCTCCTCTCGTAGTTAAATTCCGTTGTGTGTGTCCACGCTTTAATCTAAATGTCCTCTTTCTTCCTGCAGCATGTTCAAAGGTGTTTTTTTCCATCATACCCATTGCTCAGATTGCCATGGGTGAGTGAGAGAACGAGTCCTCCGCACGGTCATTTGATTTCTGTTATTTGTTTCACTGAAATCTCATGTTTCCTATGTCGGAAAAGTCACGATTGATGTGCGTTGCGTCCCGCCCACCAGGTGCGGTGTACCTGGACGACTGCCCGCGGCAGCACTTCATCCCCATCTACCTGATCGTGGCGGGAGTCTTTGGACTGGTGCTGTCGGGGCTCTCCTGCCTGCCCTGCGCCCAAACCCCCGAAGACGGCACCGCCAACCCGCTCCATCCAATCTGCGCGGCCTGGAACTCGTTGACGTCTTTCTTCTTCTTCTGCTGGTTTATAGCCGGTGAGTTTAAAACAGATTGTGGGCCGACCACCGAGCTCACGGGAGGAGAGCGTGACCCCGAAGACTGCGTGACGTCACACCAGAGCCGGGGGAAGTACTCCTTCCTGATGGTTTCTGGTCGGTGCCCGTTTAAATGTAGAAGTGGGATACCTCAAACAGCCTTTCTAAATGTATATCGATGAGGGGAGAACAAGTAAACAACCTTCGAGATACAAATTTGACAACAGCACAAACAACAGCCTCCAAAATACGACTAAAACTGTTTCTACATAGCTGAAGAAAGCCTTTAAGAAGGTATACGGTATTGCAGAGCAGTTTTATTTTACTGCATTAGCATATAGCTCCGACTAAATGAGTGTTTATAGCTTAAAAAAACGTCATATCAGGTCATGTTGTTTTATGTTAAGTTTGTATTTGATAAGTGGCTGAGGCGTTGGCTTGATTAAACACGAGTGCTGTGAGAATATATTGGACTTAAGTGAGTTTCGCTTTGACTTAATTTTGTTATTATCTTTGTCTTAGTAGGCATTATAACTCTTTTGGAGGCTCTTCAGGCTGTAATTTACCTCAATTCAGTGCACCAGTTGTAGTAACACGCGTTGGCCTTTAGATATCCATCTATGTCTCCTAGAGGTCACCGTGCCTTCTTAGAATAAAACATGTAAAGGAAATTAAACGGATTGTAAATGAGGACGTTGAAAGGAGACACAGTCCTTCAGTTCTCTAAAAAACACAGCTTAAGTCCAAAGAGTTCATTAAACATCTGTTGATAGATCTCGTGGGATCTCCTCATGAATATGTGACACTGCTGTGGCATCTGGGTGGTGCCAGTAACTATTTATTCTTCCCTCATACCATGTCATCTCTCTCCTATCAGCTCTTGAATAAAGCCCCCAACATATATATATATTTAAACTGTTGACACTGCTCAAAACAATCGTCTTGAAGAAGATTAAAAGTTGGATCAAACATCTACAATAATTCATTGGGGGCGTCGACGACGGTCATCCTCTCACCCAAAACGGTTCAGAATAAATGTCTCCCAAATATACAGACAATTTTTAACATACCAAAGTTAGATTACAACAAATATTTATTTATATATATATATATATAAATATATATGTGTGTGTGTGTGTGTGTGTGTGTGTATATGTATATATGTGTGTGAGTGTCTATATATATGTGTGTGTGTGTGTGTATGTATATATGTGTGTGAGTGTCTATATATATGTGTGTGAGTGTATATATATATGTGTGTGTGTTTTTTTTTATAAATATATATGCGCAGTACCACTGCTAGCCATGTTGGTGCCCTACGCATAACTGGGGGGGGGCTCACCTGTGCGCTAAACGCGGATGTGTCGGCGCGCACAGCATGCGCCGTAGACTGAAATAATATCGCCGTTATAATTATTATAACTATGAGGGTTGTTTTAATTGCCTATTTTGTGGTGCCCCCCCCCCCCAGGACTTGGTGCCCTACGCGTAGCGCGTAGTGCGCGTTATGGGAGCGGCGGCGCTGTATATATGTGTGATTGGGATGAAGTAGACCAACAGCATATGTATTCTCCTCTCTCCTGCCTAGGTAATGTGTGGATATACTCTATTTACGAGCCCAACTACAACAGGAACACGACCGGCGTGGACCCGTACTGCGACCGCAACCTCTACATGTTTGCCTTCTGGACCACCACCGTCGTCTACATCCTCCTGGCTCTGTTCCTGGTCGGCGGCTGCTGCGCCTGCGTCTGCGCCTTCCTGTGCGGCCGAGCCGACCCGGACGACGACGTCTAAAAACCCGGCGAGGAGACGAGGAGCGTCTCATGCGTCTGGTCGACGCTACAGGACTAACATGTTTCGGCTCCCCACCGACCGCGTCTGTGCCTTTTTTTTGTTTCGATCGCCTCGTTGAGGCTTGTGTCCGATGTTTACCGCTGATCTCAAATAAGTCTGCAGGTGTTTCTATCGATGCCGAGCCTTTTCCCGTCCGGAGGAATCTACCCTCACTCCCATTCCAAAAGCAACTCGAGTTGTATTTTTGGGGAAATCATTATGTCGTTTTAATTTATTGTCTATTAGCTTGAAATGATGGGAACCATGATAAAGGAAATGCAACATGCTCAAAGCTGCTGATGAGCAGCTTATTCTATTAAGGAGATGATGAGCTCATACAATTCACCCAAACAGACACAAAATATATATATATATATATATATATATATATATATATATATATATATATATTTGTTGCATTGGAGCAGAGGTATTTTCTCGCAACAGAAAGTGGAGAGGAAAACATTTAAAAATATTATATTATTGTAATTCGCCAATTGTGGAGCACACACCTGAGCCCCTCTTTGTTTTTCCTGTTCGTTTTTTTTCGTGTAGTTTACTTTCCTCTGATTTTCACCTCCCACAGCTCTGGGTTCTTGAGTCGGGCAGTTGAGCAATATATATATATATATATATATATATATATATATATAATATATATTTGTATAATTTTCCTGGAGCTAGAGGAAGAACGTAATATATTTGTTCATGTATATTATCTCTCTGTGGGGACTCTCACTCAAATAATTTTAATTGCATGTAACAATAAAATCATGATAAAAGTTAAGCTTAGTCAAAGTGTTGTCTTTATTAGTCTCCACCCGTCGTGAGGCTCGTCTCTTGTGCCACTTCGCCTACAACCAGAGCGTCTGTCCTTTTTCTCAGTAAACACATTTCTTTTGTTTCTCTTAAACATGCCTAGTTTCTCCTGACCTGAACTCTTGCCCCACTAAACCCGAGATAACCCGTGACAAGATGATGCATTGGAGTTGTATGACTTTCGCTTCTCATTAACAGAAGTGAGTATCAAGAAGAAAAATAAAGATGTCGAAACAGGAAGTTGAGCCACACATGACCCGTGAACTCTTCCACACCTCGAGGGAAGCGTCTCTAACCTCCAGATAAAGTGTTGCCTCTGGCCCACAGAGTAGATAGTCTTACTCAGAGGTATCAGATGACTTATCTAATTAATATATCACTGTTTCCATGATTGCACTGCCTTATTGTTTTTTCAACAAATACTAGTTTTGGTTATCTAGTTTAATGGTTATTCAGCTGGAAAAAAAAACCTTTAATTCACTTTTCTATTTTGAGCTTGCTTTATCATTGATATTACATTGTATGATATGATAACTCCTGTATTCTTGCTGTTTTCTTGCACTACAAAGGCATTTGGCATCATACATCTTGTCATTTATTGTTCAAGAAGTGAGTTTGTTAGACTAGTATCAACTACTACAGTATTTCCCCATTATAGTTTGAGTGAAGAGCACTTTTTAGTCCTAGTAATTATAAATCCTACTATGAAATATTGCATTGGAAAATTGTTTTTCAATTCTCTATGTAGATGTATTTACCAAAGCTCGTCTAATTTGTGCAATTACTGTGCAAAAAGCTGTGAATTCATCCCAAAGTTCCAGGCTGTATTTTCGGCGTCCACCCTGCACCTGTCCAGTAGCTGCCACATGACCCCCACACCCACCTGCCCACCTGCTCCTCATTCACCTGTATATCAGCGATAGAATCACATGTTTAATTGATGTGAATCTTTTATCACAAATGTTATAATTTACATACAAAATACGAAATAAAATACTTTACGATGTGAGTTTACTCTTTTCTTTAAAAACAGCATTGCATTGTGTAAAAAAAAAATGTAGGCTGGGATATTACTTATAATATTTTCACTCTTTGTTGTTGATAAGTTACATGTTTTCAGAGAGATATCCAGGGTTGCTCGTCATCCTTTTTGGGAGCTGGGCCGAGATGTCAGCAGGGTTTGCGCAGCAGGTTGGCCAGAGCTTTGGCGTGGATGGGCTTGTAGAGGAGACTGAAGCTGGAGGGGCTGAGGAGGCCGGTGCCCTGGGAGTCCATCTTTCCCATCAAAACGTAGTTACGGCCTGGACAAGAAAAATAC
Source organism: Liparis tanakae (assembly GCA_036178185.1). Taxonomy (NCBI): domain Eukaryota; kingdom Metazoa; phylum Chordata; class Actinopteri; order Perciformes; family Liparidae; genus Liparis; species Liparis tanakae. The sequence goes on along the minus strand of CM070111.1, from coordinate 5,460,159 downwards.
ATCGTCAGAAATTGTTAAATACTGGGGTCATGTGATTAAACTAATGGACACATATTGTTTGACTGAACTAATATACTCTTTATGTCATAGTCATTATGTGTCAAAGTCACAATTGCATCTCAAATTCAATTTGTAATGAAACACTTAACTATGTTTTATTTCTGTTTTTAATCACTGGCATATTCGGTTAAATAAAGAATCACATCGTCTGCATACAATGAGTTTGTGCTATTGTGTTGTTCATTAGCCAGAATTAAGGCTGAGGGAATAAATGTGGGTAAAATATCATATGTACTGCTGCTATTTGATGTTTTATTCTTATCTTTAAAATACTAAAGATTACATTTTTGTGTTTATTTTCTAGAATTAGTAATTGTTTAATTTCTGATCAACATTTAATGTTATTAATAAGATAGTAAGATATTGCATTTATGAAAACAGGTATTCATGTACATTTTCAGTATTTCATAGTTGGACATAGTTGCAGTCAGTACAAATGTTGTGCACACATGTTTGTTTGTGTGTGTGTTTGTTTGGGTACGTGTGTGTGTGTGTGTGTGTGTGTGTGTGTGAGTGTGAGTGTGTGTAATATGCAGAGAAAACAAAGGCTGTAAACTCAGATAGCCGTACCTTTGAGTAGCCCGGGGCATCTCTTGCAGGTGGAGGTGAGTGTGACCGACATGATGGGCCCCAATTTGGTAATGTTGAGTTTTCCCGCCTTGTAGACTTTAATCAGGGACACCTCAACCGTCGCCGAGCCCCTCGGACCAGTGGTCACAGACATAATCTTACCCGTAATCACTGAAAGAGAGAGAAATATAAAAACGGGGTTTTTCTTTTACAAATGATGCCCCAAATACTGAAGAATTTAATGAATTACTATGTATTTATCGTGTCTGGACGCAGAAGCTGACTCACCAAAGTCGTTGGTGCAGAAGCTCGACTGCAGAGTTCCTGTCCTCTTACAGGCTTGTGTGCACAGCGGGTTCAGAGGTAACGCTGAAGGAAACGACAAGAAACACCAGATGAGGACGTTGGATTGCTGCTCGACACGGGTGTGCACGTATGCACACATGAAAGTAGAGTTTACATCGTTAAATTCGAAATCACTTTCTTCCACTCACGCTTTTTGCTCACGAAAGGCTTCTTTGTGACCGTCTTGCTTACTCCAGGTTTAAGTGTTACTTTAGGCTTAATCTTGGGTTTGGCTGTTGGTTTAACTCTGCTCTTTGAGGTTGGTTTTACTGGTTTGACGCCTGGTTTTAAGATGGGTTTGGTCTTCAGTGCAGGCTTACGCGTGGGTTTAGCCTTGATGCTTGGATTGAGTATTGTCTTAATAATCTTAGGTTTAGGTGTAGGTTTAGCTTTAGGTTTAAATCCAGGTTTACGTGAGGGTTTTTTAACAGGTGCTTTGGGTGAGGGTTTAGCCGGTTTGGGTTTAGCCGTGGGTTTGTTGATGGGTTTGCGTGGCGGAGGTTTCAGTGGTATCTTCACGAGTGGTTTTCTGGCTGGTTTGGGGCTGGGCTTAGGCCCAGGCCTCGGTTTTGGGGTTGGATTAGCGGGTTTGCTCGGCTTCACGGCTGCTCTTCCTGGCATCGAGGTGGTCTGAGGTCCGTAGATGAAGTCGCCCCCAACCGTGGCCGTCCGAGACCCGCGGGGCACACTGGAGTAGTGGGCCATGAAGCCATCCGAAGTCACGCTGAGGTCGGAGACGAACTGGACGAGGAGCTCGTTCCCATGCGTCACTATTATTCTACGAAGGGGATGACGACGTTAGAGAGGAAAAAGGACAGGAGGAGGATTAGCAAAGAGGAATGTCATATCTTTTAAAAAAGGCCTCTTTTATCCTCCATTCCTGATTCTCAATCTCACCCTGGTGAGTTGTCTCCACAGAATTTCCCAATCCGCCGTGAGTTATCCCTCTCCCCCCCGTTGAACAACGCCACATAGTCGTAGCGACAGTAGGTGTCCGGCTCCAAGTCCAGCTTCACAAACTTCACCTCGATCACCTGAGGAAGAGAACACACACAACACGCCAGTATAAACTATGACATTTATGACCCTCAGCACAGTGCAGACATACAGTCAGACATACAGTCGGCCTACAGTAGGCCGTGGTGCTGGTGGAGGAGAAGGGCCAGACTCCTGAAATACAGAAGGGCATTTACTCTCTCCCCTCGCTCCTGCTTCCTTTCCTTATTTTCAATCTTCTGGCTCCTACGAGCACACCTTCAGGCAACTCAATGGAGCCTTTCATTTGAACTTCGTCTCAGGGAAGCTGTCACGCACTCACAAACACACGTACGCTACATCAGGGACCGGAGGTATAACATTTCCTTGTGGCGGGCCCCTTAACTGCTATTTTCATTTCTCCTTCTCCTTCCAACTAGCCTTAGGTGACACACATAGCTCCTCACTTTCTGGGTAAGTCACTAAAATATATTGATAGCCTACTATTTTTATATATTTGTACTTGTCTTATTCATCCTTTTTTCCATTTACACAATCTACTATCCTTTTTAAAGCATTTAACATTTGGGGAAACCCACGGTGCTCTAAATTAACAACCAAAGTGATTCGAGACGTTTGCTCCTTAACAATATTCAGCGTTTGTGAGGAAAGTACACGTGGAAAGCCTAGCTAGCTAGTTAGGCTAACTTAGTTAGCTAGCTAGGCTAACTAGCTAGGCTAGCTACTTAGCCTAGCTGGCCAACATTAGCGCTGATTCTCGCATTACATTACTCTTTACCAGAACTTCCCGCCATCTCATGTCAGGCTATCACTGCAGGGCCGTTTATAACATGTAAATGTCTTTAACTAACTACATATTGTCTCACATTGTTTGGTTCTACAGAGATGTGCCAGGAGCAGCTGATGCCTGCTGGGTAGTTGGAGTTGGGCCAGTTGGGCGTCTTCACAGAGCCTTGAGCTTTCGTCAGACGCCCGCCACAGAACTGGTGCTCTGTGGGAACAACAAGGAAAACATGGAAAACATGCTCATTCACCACACACCTTTTTCACATAAGGAAACCGTTTCTTATTGTCCTTTGAGACTATATTCAAGCATATTTGACTTTGCGTCTCATAGGGTCATCGGACCATCGGTCATATTAATTTAATGTATTTTAACTCTAAATCTGTCCTTCTGGTCACATGACGTCTATTGTTCTGTCCATCCTGGAGAGGAATCCTCCTCTGTTCTCTCCTGAAGGTTTCTTCCCTTTTTTCCCCTGAAGGGTTATTTGGGAGTTTTTCCTGGTCCGATGTGAGGTTTTGGGGCAGGGATGTCTATGTGTACAGATTATAAAGCACGCCGAGACAAATTAGTAATTTGTGAAATTGGGCTATACAAATAAACTGAATTGAAATTGAATATGTGTGGCAGGTGCTTCTGGAAACCGTTTTTTAGCTCAATTATGTCATTTTGGATTTTTTTAGGAGGTATCCTGAATTAAAAAAAAATATTCCAGAGATTATTGTGTCACTCTTTCTGAGGGTAAGTAAATAAGAATATAGTTTTACAGACGATACAAATCTGTAAGAACACCAGCCGAGACGTCGGAGCTGCCGTCAACCACCAGAAAGTAATTCGATGTAATGTAGCTTCATCTTTGTGGACCGCATCTTTCTATATGTTTGTGGGATTACTCGTCCCCCACCTTCCATGTGGGGCTTCCCTGCGCTGAAGGAAGCGAGAAAGCCTCTTCCTCCGGTGGAGTCGTCGGACACCATCTCTAACATCATGGTGTTGGAGGTGGCGATGACGGCGCCGGGCCGGAACGTCCCGCAGAACCGACCCAGCTTCTGCACCAAGCGGGTGTGACCGTTGTAGACGTCCAGGTAGTCGTAGCGACAGGTGGGGTCAGCCTCCATGTCGAAGAGGCGGAAAGACAGCATCACCACGTGACCCTCCGGGACCTGGAGGGGGCAACAAGTCAAAGTGATGCTGTGAGGAAAGAGTGTCAGCAGTTGTAGCCTCATGTGAATGAAGAATTTCATTTTTGAATTTTAAGGGTCCTGAAGACCCACGTGATATACAAAATATTTGCAATTTTGTATGCATAGTTACGGTGTAGCCATAATATACATGGAGTCACCAGCCGTTACAAAGGAATCTAATTTATTTGATGCTCTGTTTGTTTTTCGGTACTTTTGAGGCTTTGTATAAGTCTAGCTCCCCCTGCTGAGCAGATGGTACGTTCCAGGTCAGACTGAGAAAGCACAAGAGCAGTCACTGATCTATCGTGGAGAGTTTGGGGAAGATGTCTGTGTGTTTGTTAAGCTTTTCTGCCTTACTTTATTTATAACTACATCATTTTGAAGTCATACAGAACCCAATCTTTTTTTACACCCTATATTTTCAACATTTTGAATAAATGGAAGAAACCCTACGAATATAAAATTGTTGAATACAAACCACAAATGACTCCAGAGTAGAAAAAAGAGAACCTTAAAGCAACACTATAATTTATGAAAGAAAAAAATAGGACATTTATTATGCAATCTTGCTCAGTTCCTCTAATTCAAGGGTTTTATTTCTGCAGCATTACTTGTGCTGGTATAACATATCATACATATACATATCACAAATCCTACCTGCTGCTTGTAAAACTAACATATTCACAGTTGGTTGTGATTATTACACAATATCTTACCATTATCCTGTAATTGCAAACCGACACATGTGTTTTCACTCATTTCGGTTCATCGAAGGTGACCACAAACTCTAATAAGAGTGATAAAGGTGAGATTTGTTGCTAACACTGTCAGTGTAATGATCACCTGTCTAGCTCGTGGTTGTAGTAGATGTTACACTCACATTGTGAATGATTTCTTTTTTTTTTATGGATAATCTGACCGATTGATAATGACAGGCTGTGGCTTCATGGTGTGGTGATTTTGAAAGTGACTCACAGTGATGTACCAGGTGCATTTACTGTTAGGTTTGTAGGGCGTGGGGAATCCTTCACTGGCCACGATGCCGGAGTCTGTGACCAGGTGGCCTCCGCAGTGGAAGATGGGCCTAAAAAAGGAGAATCGCACACCCTGCATCAACTGCATGCAACATTGCTTCTCTGCACCGGGAGAAAACCCGGCTTTACTAGGAGTATTGAGGCAGAGCACACACACACACACACACACACACACATACACTATTACATAGGCGCTGAAAGCCACAGTGGCACAGTCCGTCTCTGTGCTCCGACTCCAGGGAGGTTCCCAATGAACTCTCCTGATTTGTGTGTTGTTTTTTTTGCTTCTTAAAAAGTTGGTGAAACCGAGCCAGAAGGACTAAAAACACACTGTGTATGTAACGAGAGCTTTCTCCACACACTGACTGCGCCACAAGAAAGTCATCGGCAGACGTAACAGGTATTTACTTTGAGCAGATGAGAAGCTTTCAACACGTGGAGTTTGGTGAAAGCGAGGATCAAAGTGGGGAATGCCTCAACTTTTAATCTGGCAGCTGACTTGTTGGTTTGGATGTCGGTTTGCTCTCGTCAGCTCGTCGTCGTCTCCTGCGTTTGATCATCAATCTTGACTCTGTGGCTCAATTTATATATTTTTTTATGCTTATTTCTTGAAGAAAAAGAGGCCCAAATGAATCATCTTTATACATTGCTATAGATTAACAGTCTCTTTTCTCTTTTCTGTCCTAATCTTCAGGCCCACGTTGTGTATCTTGGGTACTTTAAGGCCACATTCAACCCAAAAAAAACAACCAGTGGCGTCCCTCCCTTCTGACCCTGTGGAGCTGGACAGCCCACAGGCATTTGTTTGTGTCCTCATGTTCCATCTGTACCACCCGTATGTGTGTGGAAGCGGAGCGACAGCGGTGAAAATAACAGGTCCAACGAGCATTTCCTGAGCCCCAAATCTGGATTTAGAAGATGAAAGTCAGATTGTATACATTTTAACCAGTTAAATCACCACATCTGTAGCGGCGCGCTGTCGTTTGACGTGTTTACGGGACGCCAACCACATCACTGCAACCTTCTATTTCCACTGCACTTTCTTTAACCATGGCACAGCAACCGGGAGAAGAAGAAAAACATCTCACAGTATCTAATCTCGACAGATGCCTGAAAACGGCATGCCACATGTGCACAAGAGGGACATTGATAGCCATATAGTTCACACACACACACACACACACACACACACACACACACACACACACACACACACACACACACACACACACACACACACACACACTAGATGTATCAACGTCTCACTGACCTGGAGAAGTTGCTCTGACTCTGAGCTTCGGTCCATCCCAGCGTCAGAACGACAAGAAGGCAAACGGTCCACACCCGGTCCCCCATCCTGCTGTCCTTGATGTTAGGAAAAGACGGGAGAGGAGAAGAAGAGGAGGGAGGGATGGAAGGAGGGAGGAGGGAGAATTCGGAGTGGAGGCGTGGAGGGAGGCAAGTATCAAAATGGGGAGGGGCGAGGAGGGAAGTGGACGCGATGGGCGAGGAGAAGGTGTGTTATTGAGGGAAGGAGAAGAAAGGGAAAGGCGGATTCAGGTCAAATTGAGAGGACAGAAGGCTGTTTGATGCAGGTTAACAGGGAGACTCTCGGCCAAAAGCAACGTATGCACCGCTCAAAGGACGGCGAGCGTGTTATGTTCCAGCTCTGTGTTGATGTAGAGCAGGTAGAGGGCGATGGAATATATGGAATATATGGAATATATGGAAAATGTGTGTTTCTGCAGGTGTGTTTGCTTATGGACAGAGAACCACTGTATGTGTGTGTGTGTGTGTGTGTGTGTGTGTAATATATAGCCCATTGAATGCACTACAGCAGCCAGGGATCGGTGTTTGGCAACGTCGGTCTGCAGTTGTTTGGTTGGTCAGCCACTTTGATCCAGACCGAAATATCTCAACAACCGCTGGATCTGTTGTCGCAAAAGAATGTGCACAAACATTCGCGGCCCTCAGACGATGATTTCTCAGGATTTTAGGAATCCGCCGACTTTTCCTCTTGAGCCACCGCAGCAGGTCAACGTGTTCACTCATATGTCAGCATCTTCTCGATGGATTATATGCCGACATTTAAGGTTCCCAGATAATGAATCCTACTGATATGCAAAAAATATAGTTACGTGATCCCCTGGGCTGTGTGATTTCTGCTGACAGCTGGGAAGTAATGTGCAGATGATCCAGCAGTTACATTTATGTGAGTGACGTGAGCTAAACCATCGGCTGAACCCACTTGGACTCTGATGATCCACTTTTCTTCCTCTGGGTGTCTTCATGAAGGGGACACTTGTTGTTTTGTCTGAAACGTTTTGATTAATATTGGATAGTGTCATGGCATTTTAGATATTGAACACCCATATTATAACTTTGGCATTCTCCTGCTACTTTATGAAAATGTAAAGATTGATATTGAGGACAAACTAGAAAGAGCATTTCCTGCTGAAAATGCGTTGCGGGGAGGAGTCTGTTTCGGTTATGGGGAAGGAGCCTGTTTGTTTACCAGACAATAATGCCTAAAGAGTAAGAATTGTGAGCGTAGTGATGCTGATATACAAATCATTTTAGATGACGATATACAAATCTTTTTCTAATTAGTTGGAATACTTCAGCATTCCAACTAGTTAGAACAAATCTCTAATCTCTAATTATCAATGTGATGACTATTGATTATTTTATCAGAGCAAATACAAAATAAATGATGTTGATATGAGTGTAAATGACACAATCTTTTAAAGGTTTGCAATACATTACAGCTTGAATACTGCACTTTCCCACTTTTTCTTCCACTTTGATACATTGAGCTGTAATTCAAGAAATCAAACTTTTCTTCTGCAATGGGACCAAATACTCCACTTGGCCTTATGCTGTGCTTCGTGTTTTGTGCTAATAAGCTGCTAAACGTCATTGGTTTGTCATTGCGAGCATGTTAGCTGGTGTTAGCATTTAGCTTCAAGCACCTCCTCACTGTAATGGCTACTCACGCAAACAATTTACACTGCAAGTGATGATTAACCCGTGGATTAATTTTCTTTCCACAGATTTCCCGGCGGTGCAAAGAAAGCAGGTTAAAAGTAATAGTTAAATACAGAGTGCGCCAGATCTATTTGCGAGTAGAAATGCAAGACTTGAAATATGTGCAACTCTACAGCTAAATGATTCGTAGAAAAGAGTTGCGTTTTAAGGCTCATGTGGCTTTAAATAAACCCTCAAATAAAGTCAGCTCTCACAAAACGACCCACGTAGGCTACATCACGACCTTCGCCGTCATCGTTATCAGGACAATGAGGGCAGCCGGGGGTTTGGACCGGGGCCGGCCTCGGGCCTTTTCCAGGCTGCGGTGACCACTGGGAGGAAACCACAGGCGACGAGAAGGAGGCTGTGGGTCGCTCTCCGCTTCCAGTTCACTCAGGACACGGTTCAGCCTCCGGGCCAACAAAACACCCAAAGACCAAAATAGAGTAAAGAGAACTGCAGAAAGAGGAAAAATAAATCTGAACTCGCATTTAAATTATTTTCAAGTCATTTTTATTGTACAAAGAATCTCACAAAAATATTTAGAAATTGTCGCAGACGACACCGACGCCATGAAGCAGAGGACATCACATGACCAGAACAGTGCCACAGAGAGGAAGAGAGAGCGAAAGGGACAGAGGGAAAGAAAAGTAGTAAACAAACACTCTCCAGACTTCCTCCTCTTTCTGATCCGCTCACCAATGTGAGCAAGCACTGGCCACACGAGAGCTCCTCAGGGTGCTGGCCGCCTGGGGAACACTGTCTGTGACGCGTGTGTGTGTGTGTGTGTGTGTGTGTGTGTGTGTGTGTGTGTGTGTGTGTTTTTCACATTGTTTTAAAGTCAACACTTGTTTGAGGCATATATCTTTTCTCTATCTGAAGGGGAGGAAAGTAGAAAAATAGACACGTCGTTTACAAAATAACCTGGTTTCCACTAGAATTAGGGAAACATTTCTCCATTAAAAGAAGAAAGGGGGGAGAAGGTCGTCTTTGATAGAAACAGGATGCAACTGGGAGAAGGATCCCAGACGACCTGGGAGACATTCGACGACGAGAAGAGTCACCGATGAACTCTCTTCTTTTCTCTTCTCTTCTTTCCCTTGCGAGCCAAACGAGACAACGTCACCGTGGTGAAGCACCACCGTCTTTTCGTAAATGCTTCTTTTTATGCACCGCATTCCCTTTAGACCTCGCAGATTATCGTACAACTTCATCACATGCCAAGAACGGCAAGAACACGGAGAGCGAAGAGCTTCTAAGGCATTTAATACGCGGTCATACAACGTGCCTGGTCATCAGAGTCAGACTCCGTGGAGGATGAACCGGGCAGAGTGTCCGGCCTGACCCAAGTTGCCTTGACCAATATGCATCGTTTGCTCACAGCAAATCCCGTTTTGACCTCTTTACACCTCGTGCAAAAATGTTTTGGGCACAGGAAGTGCTGGAACGTGCACATTTCCTGCGTATCGGCGTAGGAACGTCCTGGTAAGTGTGCTTGTGCTTTATCTTCGACCATCTACTTCGAGAGTCACGTCAGAGTTTTCATTCACGTCTTGGTTGCCGTCTTATGTTCCTTTCTCTTCTTCGTCTTCCTCCTCTGCGTGTGCTTCATCCATGGGTGTCTCTGACTGATTCGTCTTGCTCTCTCTGGCGCCCTCCTCCTGCGCCTTCTGCACACTGCACTGCTCCATCTCGGTGGTCTCCACGTCTAACGGCGCGGCGGGAGCGGCAGGAGGCGGAGACTTGCAGCCGGTACATCCCTGAAAGAAACCAGAAACAAACATGTTAGATTAGATATTCCTCGATTAGACCCACAGTGGGGACATAAAGATACAAATTAAACTAAAAATACTACACAATTCCCTTTCAGGGTTCTTACATTTGTTGACCGATGGATTTCCATGACTTTAAACCAAATTTCCATGACCAAACTGAAATCTCGGTATAAACATGAACAATTTAGAAAATGTTGCGCATTGAGAGCGTACGCCGACTTATATTTTGAGCGTCTTTCTTTAAAAAACATATTAATTATTTCAAACTCTGCGTAAATGAACAAATTTCCATGACTTTTCCCAAACTTTTATGATTTACTTTTTTTTCTCCATGACTTTTCCAGGTCTGGAAATGACCATTTTAAAATTCCATGACTTTTCCAGGTTTTCCATGATCGTAAGAACCCTGCCTTTCCATCTCTGTGTCATGACTTGATGTATCTAAATAATAATGTATTCTCCTCATCAATCAAAGCTCGGGGGCGAGCGTACTTACAGAGATGTTGATGGCCCGGGGCAGGCATCCTGTGCGGATCCAGGGGTGCACTTGGCTCAGCTCCCTCTTCTGGTCCTCGGTGAAGCGCGGCTGGTGTTTCTGCATGCTCCTCAAGGCCTCGCGGTCCGCCCGGAGGACGCTCTCCATGTCTCTGTTGTGTAAGGGAGAGAAAGAGGGTCACTGGAAGTCCGACTGAGTCTGGAAAGTTACAGCAAGTCTGAAAATGAACTAAAAAGGCTGCACGTCTCTGCCCGGTGTCGTACCTGACGGGCAGCTGGTAGGTCATCATGACCTTGTCGTCGGTGTTGGCCATCAGCAGCCAGATGGGGTCCTGCAGGACACACTTGATGAACTGCTCCTCGCCTCCGGCGCTGCTGCCGCCCCCTGCTGCCTGTTTGCGGGAGTGGTCGTTCTCCGACGAGTCGATGCTCCCGAAGTACTTGCTGGTGTGGCTGCCTGAGTGGAGGCGGAGGGGAAAGGTGAGAATTAATTTGGGGGTACAGCAACAGGGGAAAGAAAACTAAGAAGAATTGCAGCATGTTTCATTTTCAATGTTATGGAAAGTAAATGTTTAGAAAAATACAGGATATCTCTCCTGGAAAATTGCAATCTGTACTGAAATATGGATGCGATTTATAATCCCAGTCGGTAAAAAGTGTCGACTTACTCATGCCGCTGGTGCCAGAGGAGCTGCAGCCGTTTGAGCCGGAGCCGGACCCAGAGGACCTGGTGCCGGACGACCCGGACCCGGAGGCAGCCGAGCCGGTGCCCGAGCGGGCGTCTTCCTGAAGCAAGATGTCGAGCAGGTCGCTGGAAGTGGACATGGCGTCGTTGTTGGACTCATTAGCATCACCCTGATTGGGGGAAAAATGTTTTTGTTTAGATCAATTTTAAAAAGGATAATGGTTATTTATATGTTATAACGTTTTTTAAACGTTAACATCCTATCCTGGACGTCTGCGTACGTACGTTCTTGTTCTCCTTGGAGGCGTCCTCGGCATTCGGCCCCCAGGCTGCAGCGCCCGGCACAGAGGGCCCGGCCTGCTGCGTCAGCACAAAGGCCGTGGCCACCTCGAGGCGGTTGCTCGGCGTCTCCTCCAGCTGCAGAAGGTTGAGCGGCGAGGAGCATCGGGACTGGAAGAGGGGGGACTCGGCGCCCTCGCGGTCAGCGTGCCTCTGGCTGTAGGACTGCGGGGTGCAGCTCCGAGACGGGGCGCAGGAGGCCGGGCGCGATAAGGGCCGCGAAACCACGGCGGGGACGGACGCTTGGCTGGCGACGGGGTACGTGAAGTTAGGGTTGAAGAAGGGGACGGGGCCTGGCTGAGCCATGGGCGTGGCCATCTGGGGGAACATGTAGTTGGGGAGAACCAGGGCCACCATGGGAGGAACCAGCTGGGCGGCGGGGAAATGCGACGGATCTGGGACGGCGATGGGTTGGGCGAGCGGCGGGTAAACCGGGTAGATGGGAAGCATCCCAGGAGCAAACGGGGCGGCGGCGATGCTGGCCTGAGAGGCGACGGACGGCCACGAGGCCGAGTTGGTCGGGGGTCCGATGGCGATGCTGAGGGGCACGGGAGCCACGCTGGTCCTGCGGTCCAGCGGACTGCCGCTCAGCTCCAGAGAGCTGTGCTGGTCGGAGGACTCCTGGTGCTTGAGCCTCTTCCCGCCACGCCGGTGACCGGTGCCGCTACCCGCGGCGGGGTAATCCCGAGAACAACGCGCTCCTGGAAAAGAGAAGGCGACGCGGAATTGAGCAAAATGTCCGTTATGTTGACGCTCGATTAACAACGCGTATCGATATGCAACGTGTAAACGCACACACGACATGTGACATGTGCCTCTACCTCGTGACAGCGGGTTGGCGGCCGGGTTCTGGCTGTGCGGCGCCGACGGTGCCGCCTGATCGAACACACGCAGCTTGCTGAGGTCCTTGAAGCGGTCCAGGAATGTCTGCTCCTCCTGATGGGTGTGGGTGGATAGCACCTCCTTTGTGAGGCCCATGCGGCTCCCTCCTCCCGCAACACTTCCCCTTCTCCGGCTGTCCCTCGCTGGCAGCGCGGCCTGGGGGGGGGGGAAGCTGATGGCCGGGTAGGCGGCGGGTGTCGCGGCGGGACGAGCCGGTGTCGTCGTAGGAGGCGCAAGAGCTGAAGTGGAAGGAGCCTCCTCCATGACGATGTCTGTGATGAGGAACAAGCACAGAGGGCCGTTAGAGCAGTGCGGCGAGGCCGAGTGGCGGTTGAAAGCAGTGATGGAGCGCTCTTCTTCGGACAGACGGAAAGTCAATTACAAAAAAATGCACTCTTTAGAATAATGGATTTTTTCTTCATTAGCGTATGGTGGATAATTGACAGTGCTGCGCTACTTTGCTTTACTTTTGCTACTGTCACATTATATTTTTGTATTTAAAAAAAAAAAAAAAAAAAAAAAAAAAAAACACAGAAGTTACATTGTCTCTCTTTAAAAAAGGACAAATAAAAAGACACCGGACACAGGAGAACACGTGCAACAAAAGAAGAATGTAAAAAAAGGCGACACGCAGATATTCAGAAGAGAAGATTTCCAGGATGAGCCAAGATGAGAAACAAAAAGGCGTAAATCAGATTACCTGCAATTTGCAGTTTTACCATGCGGCTACAGGGTTCTGCAAGATAACTCTTAACACTTTGTGGTCAGTGTATTTGCAAAAACAAGCAAGGAATGAAGAATAAGACTGTATAAGAGTATGTTACTGGTCAACATAGAGCTCCAGAAGAATAAGCATCATATTGAAGGCCTTTAAATTGAATTGAAGACATGCAACGACCTGGTGTCTCGTCATTTCAAAGAAACAACCTGAGAGTTCAGAGAGTGTGAGTGTTGAGGATTCCCACCTGACTCAGGAGGCTTCTTGTCTCCCACATGCACGATGGTGCTGCTGAAGCTACACTGCGACGTGACTGAGGCTACACTCTTTGCCTTTGCGGCCATGGTCAGGGGAGGCAGAGGAGGTGGTTCACTTACAAGGTTACCTGAACCACCTGCAGAGAAAACAAGCCCAGAAAGGTTCTGTCAATGATTGCCCAGACAAACAGAAACAATGAACAAGCATGCATATTGGTAATCAAGTTAAGTGGTCATGATATTAGAGATATATATATATATATATATATATATATATATATATATATATATATATATATATATATATATATTAGTACATACAATTTCTATAGCGCTTTTCTTAGTACTCAGACGCTGCTTTATTTATATACATATATATATATATATACATATATATATATATATATATATATATGAATAAAGCAGCGCTATAGAAATTGTATGTATTATATATATAATTTCTATAGCGCTTCTCTTAGTACTCAATGACGCTTTATATATATATATATATATATATATATATATATATATATATATATATATATATATATATATATATATATATATATATATATATATATATATATATATATATATATATATATATAAATAAAGCAGCGTCTGAGTACTAAGAAAAGCGCTATAGAAATTATATATATATATATCTCAAGTATACGATTTTTGTTGTTAAATGCACTGACGCCAAAAAATAGTTTTACTTCAATAATTAGATCAGAGATATTGGTAATGCAAACTTCAGAGAAACACCAAATTAATTACATACAAAAAGAACCAAACAAGTTCTAGTTAATCATCAGATAAGTACCTGTGTGGTTGCCGGCGTCTCGCTGTTTGTCCTCATCAGATGTAGAGGAGGTGCTGTAGGAGCCACACTTCCTTTTGACAGTGTTAGGAATGTTACAGCTGTCCAAGTACCTGCATGGAGTCAGACAAATGATGGATGAGTGAAGTAATAACCCCCAACGTGTGGCGATGGAATAGCTTCAGGGCTACACACACACACACACACACACCTTATGATGCTGTCCAGGCAGTTGATCTGCTGGTAGGAGTAGCCAGTCGGGGGCTCCTTGGGTAGAAGCGGCGCAGGGACGAAAGCTTTGGGTGGTTTTGCAATGACGGCTATGAGACTTCTGATTGGGTCGCTGGTGATGGCTCTGATGCTCGCTGCGCCTGGATGAAGCAAAATAGAGGAACGGGAAATTATTTAGATGCCCTGTTCTCCTCCCATTCGGTGACGTCTTTTTAACATTACCAGCTAAGAAAACAACTCTGTCTTCCCAGAGATGAATATTACTATAAGTAAAGTGTATTTTACCTGTGCTTGTGATTTTTCTGGGCGTAGGGCGGTTACGGGACTCGATGAAAACCTGCTGTCCGTTAGTCTTGACCATGTGGACATCTTTACAGATCTGCTGGAAAGTCATCTGGAAGAATAAAAAGCATCAAACTGGTTAAAGAGATGACGTGGCTGTTAATAACTATGTTATTACATTACATACGGTAGACTTGAAGCACTGGTTGCTCGGACTCACAGGTTTGTGTAACGCGATGGCGGCGGCCACTTTGTCCATGGCGAGGCCGTTGCTGTCGCTGGACGAGGCGCCCGAGGCACCGAGGCGCTGCTGGTGCGATCGGCGAGAGCCCCGCGAGCCCCTGGAGCCGAGCGAGCTGCGGCCCTGAGAGCCGCCGCTGTGCACCGGCTGCACCAGGAGCCGCTGGATCCGCTCGCTCAGCTGGACGACGTCGGGCGAGGTGGTCCGGGTCTCGCAGCCCGGCGGCGTCGTGAACACGTCTTCGTTCAGAGGGCTCCTGGAGACGGGGAAGAGCGTTAGAGCACTTCACCCTCCTGGTACCTTCAGATGTACCAACATCTTTTACCCGTGGGGTCAATTTGACCCCGGCAATTAAAAACTCCAGAAAATTATTAGAATTCATATTTTTTCCCTAGTTTAAGTGTAAATTTACGTTTGTTTGTTAACTACATAAATATCCCTTTAAATAAATAAAAAAAGTTGATATTTTCTTATATATTTTACACAGTGAAAAACAGTCTGGGGTCAAATTGACCCCAAAGAACACCGATGGGTACAGGTTGTGTTCAGGACATTGAAAACATATCAGCATGTGCATTTTAGGTTTTTCCAGTTGTTTCCAATAAATTAGGAAAAGTCTTGAAATATGAAGCAAAAAACATGATGTCAATCATTTTTTAGAGATGTTAAATATTGAATGGTAACAGGAGGAATTGAATTGAAAGGTAACAGGAGGGTTAAAAGAAGTTCCGACAAACTCTCTATTTCAATTACAATATCCCAAAACTCTGGAAATGTTGCAGTCGCCTTTTCTGTTTTTTGTAAGAAAATAAAACAAGCAATCTTACGTTCTGACTTTGTGGCGCCCCACGATGAACGCCACCTTCCGGCTCCAGGGATTGACAAAGGACGACCAGCTGGTGTCGATGGTCAGATATTCCCCATTGCGGGCACACATCCTCAAAGGTGTGTACTCCAACGGCTGGCCAGCAGACTGAAAGACTGAAGAACAGTGCAGACAACTGTGAGAACATGTAAATAGACAACAAGTAAGGGGGGGGGGGGGGGGGGAAGGAACGATTCCTGTAGCAATCAACACAGTCAAAGCCCATTTGGACATAACATGTGAGCAGCATGTCAGCGTTACATCTACTCACTCTTCTCATGTATAGCCACCATGAGGGGCCGGTCTTCAGGGTGGATGTAGAGGAGGGTAGGCGTTCCCACCAGGTCCTGAGGCAGGTAGCCCAACAACGCCACTGCCCTGCAAACACAACAGAAAAGAGTTATAGAGGAAAAGAGGAATAGCACGTTTGTATTTCTTCTTTCACTGGCGCAGAGCAGCACGCAGGTCAACCAGAAAGTTGAACACAGACTGACCTCTCGTCAACCTCCTGGAAGAGGCAGCTGGGGGTGTGACTGGTGGTGAAGATCCTCTTGTCTGCAGGGATCCGAGGAGCTGAGGGGCAGAGGGCACAGACACAACGATGAAAAGCTGACGACGTCAAATGGGCACTCTGGTAATCCGTCTGACCACTTGGACGTCTTTGATTTAATCCGCATCCATCTTGTGTTTTTATCTTGAAACTCAAATGTGTCAAATCTGATATTTGTTTTAATAATAAACATAACTGGCAGTTGGGCTTTGGGTCACGTGTCCCTTCACTTGCGTCAAAAAGAGATGTCGTAAAATGACCAGTACCTTCGTATCCAGAGTGGACCCTCTCCGCGATGAGCAGGCAGCAGGGCTGCGGCTCGGCGTCATCGGAGTCCCGGATGGTGAGCTGGTAGGGCGTGAGGCGGAAGGGGGCGTAGCGCGCCTCGCCGCCGTGCGCCTGGTCGGCGCCGATGCGACAGAACATGGATTTCTCCTGCGTGCAGTCGACTGCTGGGGAAGCTGAGAGGGAGGAGTTGGACGAAGAGTCAGACGTAGAACGCGATTTTCCATCGCAATCATAACCATCTCCCTCGTTCTAACCCCTTCCCCGGTGTCTCTCGGCCTCCACTCACCGGAGCCGATGCAGGAGGCCCAGTTGGGCAGGCGGCAGGGCGCCGTGCCGCTGTAGAAGGTGCTGACGTCCTGCGGGGCCAGGAGCTCGGAGAACATGGTGCCCTGGAGACGCTCCGGCTTACAGCGGAGCAGGGCCGAGCCCTGGGGCGACACGTACACCACCTTGCCCGACAGGAACGACACACCCATGGAGAAGGTGTCCTGAAAATAGAAAAGGAAATGTTTTTTTTAATTCACCAAGATCAAGTCTAGAGTGGGTTTTATTTGAAAAACTTCACCGATGCTCTGATGGAGCAGAATTTAATAGTTGCAGGGTTCTTACACATTTTGACCGATGAATTTCCAGGACTTTAAACCAAATTTCCAAGACCAAACTGAAATCTCGGTATAAACATGAATCATTTTGAAAATGTTGCGTATTGAGAGCGTACGCCGACTTATATTTTGAGCGTCTTTCTTTAAAAAACATATTAATTAATTCAAACTCGGCGTAAAAGAACACGTGATTATAACAAATTTCCAGGACTTTTCCAAAACTTTTATGATTTTAGTTTCTTCCATGACTCTTCCAGCACTGGAAATGACCATTTTAAAATTCCAGGACTTTTCCAGGTTTTCCATGACCGTAAGAACCCTGCAGTTAATCACAGTTTACTAAATGACTTGCAGGAAAAATAATACAGCACAGTTCATTTCAGATAAATATATTAGGGGTTTAGTATATCGTAAAAAAAAAAAAAAAAATTTTAAAATAAAACAATAAGAACTGTATAAACCTACCGTGTTTTTGAGGGTGTATTCTGAGGTGATGTTATCAAGCTCCTCGATCGTGAAGGCAGACAGGTCCAGGCTGCAGCCGTGACAGTCCTCCACGCTCCACTGGTGGTAGTACTCCTTGTTGGCTGGAAGCGGTAAACATAAATCAGTCGGGGAGCAGATATCGCTAAAGAGTCAATAACGTCGCAGGGAGCTTACGGTACTGAGACAAATCTAAGCCCTAAAGCCTGGAGAGTCGTTTAGGTAATATGCAGGAGCTTAAAATGAATGCCTGAACAGAAAGGACTAAACTGCCGCGCGTCGGGAAGACACAAACAAAAACACGGGGCTCACCTCGGACTTGTTTGACGCACTGAAGGGCGTATCTGAGCGCGTTCAAGGTGCTGGTGTGGCCCTTGGCCTTGCGCTCCGTCGGCAGGCGGAGCTTCAGCTCCTTGATGGCCTTCATCAGGTCTTTCTGGGTCTGGACCCTCGCCGACTGGTTGCTGCTGCAGCCGGAGGTGGAAGGGGGGTCGTGCTCCGAGCTGGTGGACAGCAGGCTGTAGGCCAGGGAGCTGCTGGGCGGCGAGAGGCTCTGGGAGTTGGAGCTGAGGAAGAGGAGGGACAGGCGGACGGTGAATGACCATTTCACACTCCGACGAACAAGAGGGCAAGTGAGGATGAAGACCCTGGCTACGCTCGTTTTTCTCTTACAGGGTTCTTACACATTTCAACCATTGGATTTCCAGGACTTTTCCATGACTTTTAACCAAATTTCCATGACCAAACTGAAATCTCGGTATAAACATGAACATTAAAAAAAATGTTGCGTATTGAGAGCGTACGCCGGCTTATATTTTGAGCGTCTTTCTTTAAAAAACATTAATTATTTCAAACTCTGTGTAAATTAACATGTAATTACAACAAATTTCCATGACTTTTCCCAAAACTTTTATGATTTAAGTTTTTTCCAAGACTTTTCCAGGCCTGGAAATGACCATTTCGAAATTCCATGACTTTTCCAGGTTTTCATGACCGTACGAACCCCGTCTTACCTCTTGTTGCTCTCCGTAGTTTCCAGCATCATGCCCGAGTCCTTCCCGTTGGACGAGTTGTGGGAGCTGCGTACGGACTGGCGCCCGTGCGACCGGTTGTCCCTCTCCATGCCCCCTTCGCTCTCCCTCTCCCCGGAGTCGTTCCCGCTGGAGAGCCCGTCCATGTCGTCGGAGTTGTGGCCCCGTCGGCCTCCGGAGCCCGACCTCACGCTGGGAGACGAGCCGCCGATGGAGCTGCCTCCGTTTCCACTCTCCTGCTCCTGCGTAACGTTGTCACTGGGCGGACCGCCGCTTGTTTTCGGAGAGTTTAACTCTTCCGACTCGGCTTCCTGGTCACTGTATTTCTTCTCATCGGCCCTGGCCGCTCGCCCCCGAGTGCTGGTGCCGGGCATCGATTTAGAGTCCTCAAAACTCATGCTGGAGTAGGATGAAGCTGGAACGGCTTTATTAAAAAGGTGTGAAGAGGAACAGCTTTTATTTAAGTGGGACTACTGTGTAGACACATGTCGGCTGGTAGTTAAAAAAAGGAGAGAAACTCATTTGACTCAAGCGGTCGAAGCAAAAAGATCTTCGGGAGTTTTCAAAAAGGTGCAGATTTCTCGAACGTAATCAAAGGCGAAGGCCGCCGCTCTGAAGAGACGGCAATCCAAGTGCAAAAAAATGTGCCTCGCAGACGAGATTAATTTCTGCTTATGCAAGCGCCTTGGCTCCAGCGCCACAACAGATGGGACGAGAGATTGTGAGGGAGAGTGAGAAACACAGCTCTAGGTGAGAGCAGTTTTTTAAATAAATCACTGTTTCCCTCTGTATCTATAACACTGTGTATCTGGTCTTCTCGCCTCTTCAGAGATGTGATGCTCTCGGTGCTGAATGCCACCTGAGAAGAGAGAGAGGGGGGAGGAGAAAGAGAAGGAAATATATTAGCTGCAGGATTCAAAAACACGTGTCATAGTTTTGCGAGCATCTCCTATTGATTATAGCTATAGAAAGACAAATAAGGAACACTTATCAATCAGTTATTATCAGTTTATCGCAAGGAAGCTCAGAATATGGCCGTGAAATGCGTTGCCGGCCTTTTGGTGCAGACCGAAGGTTTGTTGTTGTAGTCCCGCCGAGACTTTTACCCAGATTAAATAATCACGCCGTCTTGAGCAAGGAATGACAATAATCTCCTTCTCCTCGTTGCATGCAGCAAGTGCGTAGGCATGCGTCTTAATATAGGACAGGTGAACACGCACTAAAGCCGAAATGACACGGGGCGTTTGTTAGTCGTCATAGTTTAGTCCACTTTTACCCAGAGGATTGACCACCAACAGGATGATGGTTGTTACAAATTAGGGATTGCTCGTCATTCCCTAAAAAGCACACATCGGGCCACTACCTACTCAAGTAAAAGTCGACCGCTATTTATTCCCTGGGCATTGGAGACACCCCATAATCCTATATGGGGTGTATACACTTAGCTTCCCCACGACATGTGCAGGGATGCTTGTGGTGCAGGCTTTGCTCAGAGCAGGTGTATTTACCGACAGCTCAGACATTCTTCAGCCTCCTGTCCTGACACACCGGCCCAATACGGCTGAGAGGCCACAGAGGCCACCGGCAGCTGGAGAATGTTTATTAGATCTGACAAGAGGATCGCATGTGAGCACAGCTAATGATGAACGGAACTCATTGCAAATAGGCTTAACTGCTTGGAAGACTAACGCAGGTATTACGCTCGACCAACTCATGTGATGGTGATGCCACCTCAATGCAACTAAGCCGCCTTCAGCCATGAAATGGTAATCAGCATGCTGTTCAGTCAGATGGGTGATGCAGATGACAAACTGCGTTGGGCAGTGAAAGGAGCAGTTATGTTCTGGTCATGTGCGAGCAGGACAGAAGTGGGCGTCCAGGCCGGCCGGCATCCATGTTCACTCCTACTGGTGATGGCAATAAGACACAGCGGTTGGTTGAGGTGGTTATGAGGAAACGTGATCAGGCAATAAAAAATACATGGATGTGCCATCCTCCGTCTGCCTGACTACTTGGTAAGCAAAGTATTGGAGGCCAGTATCGTTTAGGAGCGAACGTCCGCCAAAATGCAATTACTTTTCTGTGCCGCTGAGATGACCAATCACAGGAACAATATCACATGCACAAATTTACGATAAAGTAAAAATATTCCGTACTTTTAGTTACTCTACGGTGAGGATTTTTTACTTTCAGAAGTTAAGTCAGATGAAAAGATATGAGACTTCTGCCATTTTATAGACTAAAGCATTAACAGATTAATCAAGAAAACAAAAGCCAGTTTAGTCATTAATTGAAATAAGAAACGCCACTGCTTCAGGATAAAAAAAAGTGTATAATAACATGACTAACAATTACCACATGGTCTTAGTCAGTTACGATACAATAAATGGAGGATAGGTTTATAATCTGACACTGTTAATGATTGGTCAATTAATCACTCGGTAGACTAGAAAATATTATGCAATATGTTTTGTAAGTGTCTCGGTCATCAGTGATAGCAATTAAAATATTGGGGGGTTATCGACTTCTGCAATATCGAACAATATGAAGATGTCACCTATGTCGGTGGAAAATGATGGCATATTTCAAAATGAACCAAGCAATCGTTTAACATATCGTCACATATCGTGCCCTGTATATAGTACTGCAATTGCGTGTATCCCCTTTTCTACAGAGCAGTTCTCAAATGTATTCTCATTATTAAGCCAAGGGAACTGGCTTCATGCTGCAATGTACAGACAGAGGCTTAAAGGAGGCGTGGCGTAGCATCCGCGCTTGGACATGTGTGCTTGCCTTCAGAGGACCCGCCCCGTGCCGGTGCCACGTGGTGACATACCGCTACCGCTAGATCACGTCAAGAGATACGAACTAAAGTGTAATTCACTTTCATCATGGCCAGTGTCTTAATTGCAATCCTGCAGCGCTCCGTCCGCTTTGCCGTTTCTTTTCCGTGTAAACACATGGCACGTGTCCGCGGCCGTGCTTTCCTCACGCCCTGCCTGGCTGCCGATTGGTCGGCTCGCTGGACCAATGAGAGAGCGCACCCGGCACCGGCTGTGCCAGCTGACACCGGGTCGGCCTCGAGTTGTCTCCTGCATATGCAAGGAGGCGGGGCGGATTGGGAGAGCTGATTCACCATCAGTGAACTGGGCAATGCACATGTATGGGACTGAGACACACGCTTTAAATTAGCTGGGCGAATACAAGTAATTGACCAGATGTTTTATGAAAAACACATTGCGAAAGTCAGAGCCATTACATTCTTCTCTTCTTTTTTTGTTTACGCACATTGCAAAACTAGTTCTATGTTGGATTGTAGTTGCTCTCGTTTAATTTACAATACATCGTGCCTACCATGATTATTACATTACATGTCATTTAGCAGACGCTTTTATCCAAAGCGACTTACAATAAGTGCATCAACCTAGAGTACAAACTAAGAACAACAAGAATACAGAAAGTAACATTTCCTCAACATAGTCAAACTACAAAAGTACCATAATAAGAGCCATTCAAGTGCTACTAAAGTGCAAATCTGTGTTTAATCCAGATATAGTCGGAAAAGGTGCGTTTTCAGTTTTCGGCGGAAGATGTAGAGACTTTCTGCTGTCCTGATGTCAGTGGGGAGCTCGTTCCACCACTGAGGAGCCAGGACAGCAAACAGTCTGGATTTCGAGTGATTAGCTCAAGGTGACGGAGTCACAAGTCGGTTGGCTGTTGCGGCGGAGCTTAACGTGCCGGGTGGACGGTGTGACCATATCCCGGATGTAGCGGGGCCCGATCCATTGAGAGCACGGACGCCAGAACCAATGTTTTGAAGCGGATGCGGGCCGCCACCGTAGCCAGTGAAGAGGCGGAGGAGCGGAGTGGTGTGGGTGAATTTCGGAGGCTGAAGACCAGTCGAGCTGCTGCATTCTGGATGAGCTGCAGAGGCCGATGGCCTTAGCAGGTAGACCAGCCAGAAGGGAGTTGCAGTAGTCGAGGCGCGAAATGACCAGAGCCTGGACCAGAACCTGCGCCGCCTTCTGGGTCAGAAGAGGTCGTATTCTCCAGATGTTCTGCAGCATGTACCTACAGGAACGCGCTGTCGCAGCGATGTTGGCCGTCAGGGAGAGTTGACTGTCTAGCGTCACCCCGAGGCTCCTGGCAGTCAGGGTAGGGGCCAACACGGAGCTGTTGAAGGTGGTAGTCAGGTTGTGAGTGGAGGAACCTTGCTCTGGAAGGAACAGTAGCTCAGTCTTGTCAGGGTTGATCTTCAGGTGGTGTGCAGACATCCACTGAAAGATGTCGGTCAGACAGGCAGAGATTCGCGCCACCACCTGTGTTTCGGACGGTGGGAACGAGAAGATCAGTTGGGTGTCATCGGCATAGCTGTGGTAGGAGAAGCCATGCGAACGAATGACAGAGCCGAGAGAATTTGTGTATAGAGAGAAGAGGAGGGGACCCAGGACGGAGCCTTGAGGAACTCCAGTAGTGAGAGGACAAGGATCAGATACAGATCCTCTCCAAGTTACCCGGTAAGTGCGGTCGGTGAGGTAGGAAGAGAAAAGAGCGAGTGCAGTGCCTGAGATCCCCAGGTCCTGAAGAGAAGAGAGAAGGATCTGGTGGTTCACGGTGTCAAATGCGGCAGAAAGGTCTAGAAGGATAAGGACAGAGGAGAGAGAGGCTGCTCTAGCAGTGTGAAGCTGCTCAGAGACAGCAAGGAGGGCCGTCTCTGTCGAGTGGCCAGCCTTGAATCCAGACTGGTGGTGGTCAAGAAGAATGATGTTTACATTATCACAATAACTGATACTTTTAACCACACATCTTTCAAATGAAGCCTCAAGTTGTCATTAAATGCAATTACTCATGAAGGAGAGGAGTGTTGTATGCGTCAGACAGATATTAGTCTTTGAAATGTAAATGAGACAGTTTAACAGCCACCACCAGATCTGGGATTAATAATCTAGGTACAAACAATCGTGTTGCTACTCGTCTGCTTCATGGAGACGAAGTATGGAAAAATATAAGCAGTTTACTTGTGACAGTCAGTCTCTCCGCCCCCTCGCGCACACACGTGTGCGTCTGTGTGATCGTCTAGGGGCGGATTGCATATGTATACAACGGGTCGTGTTCATGGTGCCCACCCACAACTCTATGTCAACAACTCTATGTCACTAGTTAAATATTAAGTGAAGGTTGTTGTTGTTTTCTACGACCCATGTTTTTGTAAACTTTGTATTGTGTTCGTGCGCATATGGTGCGATATCTGCAAAAAGCATGCAGGATGGAATCTGTGCAAGTGGTATATTGTTCGTGCCCCGTCTATAAAACACACGTTTTAAGGTTATTTGTCTCGTGTCATGATGAGGACGAACCTTGCGATGTGGACATGCATGTACTATCCGCAGAAACTAAAACCGACACATTCACTGAACTATAGATTAGGAAACATAGGTGTTGACAAGTTGACTTTTTATCGTGACGGTGCTGTTCACATGAACCCGAGGGGTTAAAAGAGAGCATTATAGGGCTTTAGAGGAGAAAACACGAACACAAAGATACTGGTTTCACTGTGCATTGTAATAAGTCTTAACAGCTTAATTGTAGGAAAATGACATATTAATAAACACTCAAATACAGAGATGCCTGTTGTTTGTGTGCACTAACAGACCCAAGTGACAGCGAGCATGTTAACTATAAGACAACAGTGACTATGTTACGTTACAAGTCAAGACACCGCCAGCTTACCTTCGTTGTGCAGAAAAACACGAACAGCAACAGCTTTGATATTCCACAGTGAGCTTCTCGAGAGTACAGATCCGAGTGGCAACTTCTACCTTTGCTTGTCGATCTGTATTTGCTCAAGGATTTTTTTTGCTCGCCCCCCAATCCTAGTTTACACGCAGAACCACACGTGCTCGTGCCTGGTCTAGCAAATAAAATTGAATCCGCGTTCCTGATTGGACAGCAGGAGGATTTCCCCCCGCCTCCAGACCACCCCGCGCGTTCTGATTGGCTGAGGGGGCAGGTCTAGCTGCACGGGGCTTTGC
The DNA here is from genome assembly GCA_036178185.1 of Liparis tanakae. Classification (NCBI taxonomy): domain Eukaryota; kingdom Metazoa; phylum Chordata; class Actinopteri; order Perciformes; family Liparidae; genus Liparis; species Liparis tanakae. The sequence continues at coordinate 5,435,580 of CM070111.1, read as the reverse complement.
AATCACGTTGCAGCGTGTCTGGTCCAGAGTTTTCCTCTCAACATACATGAGAGGGCGTATTCCATGCGCCCACTTGATGTGGCCTACTTGATAAGCCGTAATAAGGGTAGTGCCATCGCAACTAGATTTTGTGTTGGGAAGTAGCAAAGTTAGTCAACAAACACATTTTTCGGGAGTCCTCATTCAGCAGATGCTACAGTTTCAGTGGTGTTGTGTGTCTATAACTAGTCATATATTGAGGTATAATGATCCACTCTGATTTAAAAAAAATACAAACACAATGAGCGATGCTGTTTCGGCTGATACTGATCATAATAATAATCATTGTAAATCATAATAGCAGTGTTTTTGTTTATTATTGTCATGGAAGTTAATTTTTGACCATGCATTTAATGAGAATATAAAATAAATTAAACTCAAGGTCCTATTAGTATTTTTTTCTCAGTAAGCTAAGCACAGATAAGGAGAAAACGTGTACACAGAGTTGACTTGAAGTTGTTGTTTTTTCAAAATAATATTTATGTTCAATACTTTATCCTTGATATCGACTCTGATCTGAAGTGTGAGATGCCGTTTGAAAAGCTTCAGAAAAAAGCTATTTGGAGTTGAGATGTTTATTTATTTTTATTTGCAAATTGACTGTATTTGATGTCAAATGTCATGGTGTAGAATTATTCTGATATAAAGACAAGTATAAAATACAGCTGCCTCATCTCGTCTTTACCCGTGCACGAAACTACACGGGGACACTTTCTGCTGCGCATTTGCTTTGTACTTACGGCTGCAGCAAAGCCTCAACATGCACAATTCAACGTGCTCTCCGATGGTGACGTCAGGTGGACCGCTTGCCCTCTCGGAAAGCACGAGGCTGACGGTGTGGTTGGTGAGAGGCTGTAAACAGTGCAGATGTAGCGCACATGCCACTGTGTTAATATCCATCACAACATATAATATCTATTACACAAATATATATCTCTATGGAAATGAGGAAAGTATCAATAAACATAAGCTTCTCTTCTTAACAATCAGTATTTGGTGATAATTATAATACAATAACAAATATGTAAAGTACATGTATTGCATATCTTCACTGGGTGGCAGTACACTTTGATGGTAAGTTTCAAGTAAAAGTAAAAGTCAACTTAAAGTAAAAGTAGCTAACAAAAGCACTAGCATGAATATATTAAAGTAAAAACAGTAAATATACTCATCATGCAAAATTGGCCATTGCTAAATAATATATTTTATTATTGGACTATAATTAATTATCATCAGAATTCATGGTTTGCTTGGATTCTAGACCATTTGGTGTTAACGTGCACTTGACTTGACCAGTCACGTGCTTTTTGTGCAGCTGCAAAGACCTGCAGAGGTACGTCTCAGTAAACCTTCACTGATGATGAGTATGTGTATATTGACATAGATTCAACTGTATATGAAGAGGAGTGTAACAATATTTACAACTGTTTTAAATCACACTTGGCTGCTTTTCTGACGACACCTTTACATGTCAGCTGCTTCAAAATGTGTTTCCATCTAAGTGGTTGGATATAAATGTAGATGTACAGCATTTCATTGGTTGAGACGCACAGAGCCATCTGGCCAATAGCCTGGAGTTTGGCACCAGCTACTGGCAGGTGCTTCATGTCTCGTTGCAGGCCGCCAGACCAGTTTAATGCACACATGTGTGCCACTTTAAATGTACGTTTTTCAACATGTTAGACCGGCTGGAGAGGTTTTATTTTACATGCAACAAGCAATATTAAATATATATTGTGTTTCTGGTAAAACACTTATACACGTGTGCATCTGAATGATTTGATTAACATCTGACATAGAGGTAAACATATAAATGCAACATAAAAATGTAATAACATAGCCCGTTTCTTTAAACATTACTATTCTATTTATTAACATGAACTAATGATACGGATAATTGAATATACCGATACGGAAGAACATTTCATGACAATAAAATTATATCTAAAGACCTATGTTTTCTTCTAGTCAATTTGTATTTTGGGGAAATTTAACAGGAATTTGCATGAAATGTGCACATACATACACGCAGAAAAGAAGAGTGACGCTGATTAGCACATCCAAATGTAAGCGTGAATATGTCCAGGAGAGGGCAGCATTGCTTCAGATTGATGTCCCATACGTGAATACACTGCCATGGAAAGACACGACCACTATGACGTTGCCACAACGAAAACTGCAAGAACTTTACTTAATTTAAATGATATTAGCAGATTACCAGAGTGTTCCTGAACTTTATTACTAGGTTTGAACGTAGTTTCATTTGTGTGCTCACAAGATTATCATCTTCCAAAGGGCTCACCGTTACTCTGGCATCACATCCGTTCATCTGCTAATTATAGTGAAGGGATCGCAGCTGTGCATCATGGAACCAATGACGTGGTGCACTAAGCGGTGAGTGACAGGGCTCTGTTAAGTTGTGGAAGGAAGTGGAACACTGTTTTACAATAAATTACTTCCTGTTATTGGACTGAGTGTGTGTGTGTGTCTGTGTGTGTGTGTGTGTGTGTGTGTGTGTGTGTGTGTGTGCTGAAAAAGGAGAATTGTAAATATGAGCATTAACAACAAATTAACCCCAGCTCCACCTATATGGCTTAAATAGACGGTCTGTTCTGTCAGGGTCAAAGGTCATGCCACTGGTCAAATGTGATAGGAGAGCTTGTCATGAGGCTGCAGGGTTTTCCTTCTGCTTCACTTGTGTCTTGTCTTTGCCCTTTTTTTCAATCATATTTGTGTTTATTAAAACAAACCATATTTGTACTGACATTGCAACAATATTTAAACATTCACTTATACCGTAGTTGTTAATTGTCAAGGAACATCTACTGTACTTTACATTGATTATTGCCCATGTCCACCATAATACTCCCAACACTCCATAAAACAAAATCCTGCAGTAGTTTTTAATCCCACTGTCTCTTCCGCACCTGGCTGTGCCCTATATCTACCAGGATAACATGTAGTATATCCTCACAACTACAGGTTGATCCAGGGCTGGCCAGCTCATCTGTGTGGAGTTTGCATGTTCTCCCCATGTCAGCGTTGGTTCTCTCCAAGTTCCACCGGGTTCTCCCAGCTTCCTCCCACAGTCCAAAGACATGCAGGTTACACTCCAAGAGTTGTGTGTCCCGCCTTCACCTCGACCCTGAATAAGATAAGTGGTAACAGATAATGGGTGGATGCATGCTTTTCTTAAAACTCTGACCCACAATCCTTTGCTAAGCAGATATATGAGAACGAGGTAATGTTGTAATTTTGTGTTTTGGCATATGAGTTCCAAATGGACCATAGTATAACAAAAGCTGCCCATGGCACCTCAGAGGAGGTGTTTAGGGATACTGAAAAGGTTTTGCATGGGACACTGTTTACAAAGCATGACAGGAGGCCAGGGGCCAGTTAATAAACAATCTGGTTGCAACAGGTCTAGAAGCGTAAACATTCAGGTATCCTCTCCAGGCTGTTTTATTTTGAAATAAACAATCTATATTAGTCTATTTAATGTTTCTTTTAAATGTGTTTTGGCATTTATCCATTCAAAGTACAAATAAAAGCTGGAGGGTCCCACCATGTGTACTGTCTTTTGATTTAATACTGCAAAACAAGTCTACCTACGGGTACTAATAAAGTAACCTAACCTAGGACAGAGGTAGAGAAGGAAGAGATGGAGGAAAAAGGGTCAGAACACCGAATGACAGCTGAGGAAGACAGAAGGAGGTGAAACTGCTCAGCCTGACACTTGACTGTTACTGTGGTGATGGGGGATACAACTTGTCTTGGCAGGTTCAAGAGGAGCGCCTGCTGCGCCGACTCCTCGTTGCCGCACGCCCATCGATGCTCCAGCTGGCTCTCCTGCAGCGGGGAGCAGGAGTAAGTAGCGGGCTTTAGCAGTTAGTGCTGGGTGTTGAATGAACAGATGTGGGGTTTACTTTGGGGTATACTCCTGCAGACACTGGCTCACTGAGCCGCCAGGTCCAGGTCGATGTAATCCTCCTCCCTCATGGATTGCATAATGCATCTACAGAATAAACAGCCACAGATGTTCTCACATCCTGATGGAGAGGTTTTCTAACACAACTGCACGTGTATTCATACCCATCGCAGATGCTGGTGCTCTGCTGCCACCTGCAGGTCGACGGACAGAGACCTCAGCTGATCACACATAGAATATTGAATATTTTTGTTTTGCTTTGTGTTGTACATTTAAAAAATCATACAAACGCTATGACTTTGTTGTGTTTTTCGTGTGATTATTTATTTTATTCTTAAACATATTTCGCTTTTCAATATAATGTAACTCGTTCACCATTTGTATCTCATTGTTTTGCAGCAGCATTTCCACTATTGGTGATTGTCATCTTTGTTTGACAATTTCATTTCATGTTTTGTAAATTTTCCTTGTTTAGTAAAAATAGTCGAAGTAATTTAGCCCAACAGTTGATGCAAGTAGTTTCCCCTATTCTACGTCTAATATATTATTTTTACATTGTTATTGTGTCCGAAATGATGAATCATGCCTATAATATTGCCATCAAGTCTTTTAAAATCTCATTAAAAATACACTCCCAGCTTCAGTCTTGGTTTTGCCTAGTCATGACTGGAGTCTCATTGTTGGCTAAGTTAATTATAATAAATAGAAATATAGAGTAGCATAAAATAGAAATACTCAAGTAACTCAAAACTAAACAAAAGCAGTAACAGGTGAATGCTCTCGCCTCTGAACCTGTCTTTATTGGAGGTGTATCATGCATCGTACGGAATTCAGGGGACTTTTTGTGGAGTATCGCTTTAAGATTAGGGCGTATCCGCTGTCTGTGAATCAGGAAATACGTTGACGTGAGTGAGAAGTCCCACCTCTAGATTAGTTTAACCACGGTTGGCGGTGATCACGTCGTTCTACGTTCAAAACATCCCATCAGCCCGCCGGTGAGCTCCGGACCGTCGATGGCGAACTCCACCGCGGATCCGCGTAAGTTGCAAAAGCTTTTCCCCCCCCTTCTACGTAGGTACGTTGTAACGTCAAGCAGCGTGCACTGTCGTAAATCTACTCTCAATGTCCTCAGAAAAGTTTGCTCTCTTAACATACTTCAAAAAGTACTTAACATTATGAAGTCATTGGGGATGAAAACAAGACTTGAACCGCACACGTTTTAGATAGATACTGTAGATATACTGCGTGATAGCTGTCGACGAAAACCAATACATAATAATAATAATACAAATAATAATAATAATAACTTTATTTATATAGCACCTTTTAAAATTACTCCACAGAGAGTCAAAGCAAAACAAGTGGAATAGCAAGAAACCAATATTACATTTACAAGTATATATTAAAATTAAAAATTAAATGGATATTGAGCATTTATAATAACATCATTTAAATGAATAAAAGTGCCATACAACGCCAGTGTTTAACAGCAGATGCAGTATACAGGTGTTTATGGTAGGCCTGTATGTATTATTATGTTTTTGCTGGGATTATAATACACTTATGGCTTTATATTATAAACTAATTACTCCTTAGCCAAGACTTTAGTCGTATCACTATCCAAGAGTTGTTTGCTGTAGACTTTATTTCATCTGGCACCAGAGCGGACAGTGTGTTATTTCTCTGCACTAATCATGTTAAAGCTAAACTCGAAAATCCCATGACACCGTTTTAAAACATAAACATAAATGACCGTAATTGCCTCTCCAACCACATTAACTTGTTACTGGTTTCTCTCTGAAACGATGATGTTTATAGAGTGCTGCAGGCCAACCTGGACATTAGCAGCACACTGGTTGCCACTGGATTTGGGATTATTGCAGTGGCAAACACGCATGTATGATGTTGTGATACCTGCGTGTTTTGCCCAGTCAGATGATTTTCCCAAACAAACACCACATTTTTTGGCCTGGGAAGTGAGAATGCCACCAGCAGCATGTGAAAAGTGAATTCTAGGCAACACAAGCACTGCACCACAATTGCACAAGTATAACACAACTGGGTGCTTTAATCGTACCATTTAGCTATTTATTAATGACTGCCTTTTTAAAGAGGTATACAACTTTAAAGAATTCACCAGAGGTTGATATTCAAAGAGCAATGGGCTATCTGCTTCGTTAACCTTTAATTTTCCAGCCAGGATAAATGTCTTTCCAGTAATTATTGATGTTTACAATACACAGGCTGTTTTGAGTCTGTGTGTATTTTGAAATACTGCTCAGAAGAGTACTGTACGCCTCTCTCTCCACCCAAAGACTCGAGCCAGTGTTCCCTTTTTAGTTCCATGTTACGCTTTGGTTTTCCTCATAACCGTCAAAATTCTGGGTCTTTTTAAATTTTTCCGTGAGAGAGGCCACCGGAGTCTTCGGCACCTGAACTCATTTAATCTGACCTATTCATCTGGGACGTTGGCTTGGTTATAGTCATATGTTTATGTGTGTGGGTGTGTGGGGGTGTGTGTGTGTGTGTATAAGCATACTGTATCTCTTGGATCGATGCGTCCGTCTTCACCTCTTTATATAACGGCTGCAGCATACACAGCCTGAACACACTCCCCGTTGAGCCTGAAGCTCATTTACAGAACGTATTGTGGTCGAGGTCAGTGGTCCAGGAACACACACACACACACACACACACACACACACACACACACACACACACACACACACACACACACACACACACACACACACACACACACACACACACACACACACACACACACACACGAGTTACAGAGAGATAAGGGTCACACTATTATATAAAAGGGATACAACAAATTAAATGGAAAAACAAAAAATTATCTTAAAATTCTCAACCCTTTCATGACCTCAGGCCTGTGAATAATCCTTTGAATAAAATTAATTCCTGAAGAAACAAATAGTGATAATTGTCCAGACACAACAGTAAGACCGTTGCATGGTTTTGTTTCGCTAACACTAACTGTAAGAACAATGTCTTTTCTTCTTCAAAGCCTACTGGCAGCATTGTGTTTATATTGCCTCTAAGATTCTATACACTTATACATGAGTTAGTCAAAGCCACCTTGGGGAGACGCATCTTTTAAGCTGCCACAATTTAAACGCTCCTCTGTTCTTGGTAATTAAGGTGCTATTGTTTATCATCAAAAGGATGCAGTAATCACCTCGTTCTTCAAATTAAAACGGTCTGCTCGCTTAGCATGAGCATGGCATCTTCAAATGAGCAGCAGCTGGTTTAAGTCCAGGGGTCTTAGATTTATTATTTCTTTATATTAGAGGTTTTCTAACAAATCTTCAAATGTCTGTTATATTTATCTGTTATATTTATACGTTATCACCCGAAAACCCCAAAAGAAGCAATATGTGTTATTGTGTGGTTATATGAATTACTTCATGGTGCTGTTGGATTGCTGCCCTGTTAATTCAGATGCGTGCCTCCCGCTCTGTGTGGCAAACGTAACGTTGACCGCAATTAAATTGTTGTTTTTGACCCAAATCTGGATTAAAGCAGAACATATCAGGAATAGATTCTCGGAGCACGAATGTGCACGGAGACTCGCGGGTCGTCGTCCCAGCAGTTGCATGTCGATACGTCGTAAAACAGGAAGGAGAGATAATCACCGAGCCGAACGGCGGTCAATGAGGAGACGTGGAACCGTTTCCATTTCCGTTCTCGCTCCCTCCCAAGATGAGTGAACGGAGGAGAATAATGCAGTTACATCTGGCCCAGTTCAGGATCAGATTACTGACCGGGTGAAGAGCGTCTCTCAGCCAGTACAGCGGTCCTGATTTCTCATCCGACTGTGATTATTTCATGCAGCGTTTGCCAAGAAGTGACTCACCAAATTGGAAATGACCTGAAATGTAAAATATAGGAACAGGAAATCTCATTTATGTTGGGACACAATGTGCATCTTGGTGCCACGGGGTGCTTATCTGAGCGGGGAGGAACACTGACATCCTCTTTTCTGAGATGCCCTTTGGCCCCGTTGCGTGGCCATCATCATTATGCGTGGTTTTGTAGCTGATTTGGTGATTTCCACATGCACATTTGGAATGTGAGCGAGAGCGAAGGAACATATAGTTCAAGATTAAAACATCACGGTACACACTCGCTGTGTTCAAATTGGCTTTTTACAGCACAGATAGTTCCTCATTAGTGCATCTGATGTTTGAGGGAAGAGAAGAGGTGCAGAGAGGGAAAGAAAAGGGCAAGAATCCGATGGCAAATCATTCTCCTTTTGTGTGTTTTTGTTGTTGCAGGGATTGATTTTAACATCGTGGTGCAGCAGAGACGTCGATAACCTTTTAGGCAGATGGAAGTTCTCGCAAGTAAATCGAGTAAATCCTCATAAAACTGCAGGAAATGAAACTGGCCGAGCAGTAATGCTTGGCTGTTAGGATGTTTGAGCTGAGGAGTTGACCGAGTCAGAAAGAGGAGTTCCTCTGGTCAGGGGGGATATCGGTGGCTTTGGTAGGGAGTCATCTTTTTGAGGTGGACTTCTCTTCTTTCTTTCAATCATTTTATTTTAAGTTTTTACAAGTTACGCCAGACAATAAAAAACGAATAAATAAAAAGTTACAAAACAATCAACTTTACGGACAATCAGACAAATAAAAAAAATTAAAAAAAACGTATCTTCTGGTTCAAGAGTTGAATCTGATGTTTTCCCAGCAAGGGGCAGTTTGACCCACATCTCAAAGTCCAGAGAAGCATTAGATCTCGCGACCCCGTTTGTATCGCTTCCACATCCCGTTGTCTTAAAACATTTTCCTATCCTCAGTCACATATGTGAAAATAAACACAGTTGCTTTAATAAAAATCAAGTTACACGTTCTTGCGCCATCTATCTCATTCTCACACATATCAAATTTACTTTAAAAATCAAAGCTTACGAAGAGTGTGTGTTGTAGCTCTGTCACACGAGAGACTAATTTAATGCTTTTGTTCCTTCTTATTATTTCACAATAGTTATGCAGAACAAAATAATTCTGAATAAGAAAAGTAAAGGCCTCCGTTTCGTATCGCCCTCCCAGCGTCCGCTCCTCAGGGGACCGATAACGCTGCTGGACGCGGCGCTCGCTAATCACGCCGATAAGCGATAACACGATCGATAATCAATGCTGTTGTTGATCGTGTTCTTCCTGAACAGGGTCACGTTTTCCTAGACGCGCGTGTTAACATCAGCGTAAACGTGGCAAAAGATATCCAAATGGAAACGTAGTATTGAATCTTTGTACGATTTGCACTGTTTGGGTTTTATAAAGACGCGGCCGTCACCACGGGCGGTTTTGTATTTTTCACATTTTTATCAGCTCAATGATTAATTGGAAAAAACATAACGAGCTGCAGCTGAATACATAAAGCAAAGCTCCTTTGTTCAAGCCTTTTAGATCTGCACTTGACTTTCGGTTCTGGTTTTAGCCTGTACCCGAATCATTGAGGTTCCTATTTATATCCGGACGGTCCAAGCTTAGCACAGCCCGAAATGTTTTGCGTGATTATCAGAATTCACGTGTCTGAATCCACACCTGTGATGTGCATGTGTTCCAGATATCTCTATTTCTGGCTGCCCCTCTGAGGCCTGTAATCATGGCACCATCTGCGGTTGCTAAGAGATTTGTACGACTCAAGTCTAAATCCTCCTCGAGGACTCTCTGCGAGCCGTTTGACAGTCAGCCGCTGGGCTTTCTTTTCTTTGCATTTCATTTCTCCTTTCTTTGGATACAATGCTCAAAGTGGCCTGCGATTACTTTCCAGTTATTTTGAGAGGCATGGGAGCGTGCCAGAAGAGCCCACGATAAACACATGGAAACACACCAGTCGGTCACAGGGTGGTCAGATAGCAGACAATGGTCTTCATCAGTGCGTGTGGGACAATGGGGAAATAGTTAGTAATGTAGATTTATACAAACGTATTATTACAATGCTCTGGTCCGTTTATAAACATGTGATCTGATGCTGATATTTGAGACTCTGTTCAAAATGTGACCTCCCATATCTTTGTGTCCGACTGTTTATGTGTGTGTGTGTGTAAGATAGACACGCACGCACGCACACACACACACATGGGAACAGGAAACCAGACAAAAGCCTTCTTGTCTGATGAGCATTCCACATCACATGGTCCGCCAGCAGCAGGAGCCACGGGAGCTTTCGCCTCTCGCTGACCGCCGGTCACCGTCTTTCCTTCGGCTTTAACCCGTTCCAGACATGATGTCCACAGTGTGACACGTAATGTGTAGTTACTTCTGCCTCTACGAAGATCTTATTGCAGTTATAACTGCTTAATAATAATAATAATAATAATACAGAAGAAACTGGCCTGTCGAGTAAATAACCCGCGGGATTAGTCAACGAGGAAATAGCGGTTGGTCTCGGCCCGTTGACTGCAAAGTTTCATGACCTGATGGGTCTGAAGTCCGTCGGGATGGGAGTGGGAGAGGGAAGCTTGATCTTTAGTGGTCTTCATTGTCCTTGTGCTCTTTTTTTCCTGCAATCAGTTACGATGGTAACAGTAAAATATGACCCACCCTGATAAATATCGACTCAGCGCTTTTTTATAGTTATTGAGTTTGGCTTTTTACCCTTGGCCTCCTTGAATGAAATGAGTCTGTAGATGTGAAAGAGGGGGGCAGCAGCTTGCACCAGACCAAGCAGTTCGGACAGCAACAGGAAATCTCAAATCTCTGTCACGTCGCTGATGATGGCGTTTAAATCCCCTCAGCTGCTCGGCCCCACATGTACCCATGTACCCTCTGTGGATACCAGGGCGCCATCGAGGGCGTTGTTACGTGGTGACTGTCCTGTTGCAACGATACGTAGAATGATTTAGTTTCTCTCTCTTGTTCTTGCTCCCCTTCGTCCCTCGTCATCCTCCAGTGGGTCATACGACGCTCGCTGGAAGAGAAGCGTGGAGCCACCCGGACTACACGGCGTTCATCCTGGTGCCCGTGTTCTTCCTCCTGGGCCTGTTGGGGGTGGTGATCTGCCACGTGTTGAAGAGGAAGGGCTATCGGTGCACCACCGAGGCCCACGACGAGGAATGTGAGGAGGAAGAGAAAGATCCGGAGCTGGGTGGAGGTAAGGGAATGTGAATGCAAGAGGGAGGGAGGGTTCAATTGAGTTTATTCTGTGGAGTCGAACAACTCTTCATAAAATGTGGCGTTGCAAGACCGATGAACGTGTGTCACAGTGTGTCATTGCCTGGGACACCTTATGATGATTAGCTTTATGTGTTTATTTCATCTGCGTGGTCATTGTTCGAGGACATCCATCATCGTCTATAGTCGGTACACACCTAAGAATATTGCTCAAACGGCTTCGCATTAATCTGAGTAGACAGAAGAGATTAGCGAGGCGGTAAGAGAAGGAATGAAAAAAGTTTGACGGGAAAAATAAAGCTAGAAATTACAAGTGTGCCGCTAATTGCGGTTGCTTTGACTCATTTTGTTACTCCAGCAATAAATTAATTAATAAAATAATAAAATAAAAATATGTGTGTGTGTGTGTATGTGTGTGTGTGTGTGTGTGTGTATGTATATATATATATATATATATATATATATATATATATATATATATAAAAACATATATTTTTATTTTATTTTATTTATTTAAATTTTATATACAAAGACTTTTGCAGAATTTATTTATATTTGATACAACTTCTGAGGATTCTAACGTTTTTCACCTCGTCTCTGAAAACTGAAAAGTCCAGTTTTAACAGGAACTGCCAAATTCTCTGCAATGTTGTGGAACATTTGCTCTGCAGTCAGCCAATGGAAAAGGCCACGCAAGTGATTTTCTAATTAGTCATCGGTCTGCGTGGGGGTTTTAGCTTTCCTCTCATGTAACGGTGGAATTCAAGGTCATGCGGTAAAGTCCATGCCGTGCTCGCCCTCCAAGACTTGCACGACATTCCTGAGTCTAATGACTTTTGGTGTTTGCCAGGTACTGAAGGTGCAGGCGGACCGCGAAGAGAATCGCCTCGTACGCTGGTAATGGCTCTTCAGATGGCGCCTGGGAAACCACAAAACGTATTTCGATGGCCTCTTAACGCGTCTAACGGCGCAGACTATGGCGACGATGCTGAGGAGGAATCAGAGGGGGGCGGTGCTCAGCGGCTCTGTTAACGTCTAAGAACGATAAACACAGATAACTTTTAAGCCTTATTCCAGCCAGGAGCCTCGATTGCGTCTGTCTTTTTTTCCTTCTTCTTCCCCTCCTTCTGCTTTTTCAAGGAGTGGAGCTCAATAGAAACCAGGAAGAGGTTTGGCTTCCACGCCGCTCGTGCTGTGACTCAACTAGGGGTGTGTTGAGGGACGTGCCACAAAGGAGTTCCCGACACAGACATTTTAATTTCCCCCTGAGAACGCTTAACTTCCACGAGCGTCGTGTACGTATCGATGAGTTTGACGGCCTCGATGACCTTATGCCTACTGAAAAGACACAGTTTAGTTGCATCACAACACGCCCCCCCCCCCTCCCAGTTTGCATCTGTCAGGTCATGTTTGAGCCACACAGAAAGAGAGAGAGAGAGAGACGTGAGGTCATTGCTCGTCCTTCCCCTCTCGCAGTGCAGACGTGAGACCTCTGGCATTCCTGGATTTGCTCTGGGGAATGTCGCAGGCATGAGAAATGTTATGGTAAGAGTGAGGGCTTTACACCTCCCTGCCAAGATCGGAGAGAGTCACTGATCTATAAACATGCAACGGCCCTCTGGCACAGGTCTCCTCCTCCTCCTCCTCCTCCTCCTCCTCCTCCTCCTCCTCCTCCTGGCACAACGCGTTTCCCACCTTGGCCCCGAACCCCTCCACCGCGTCGCTGTTGACGATGAGTGTGAGCGCCCGGCCGGCAGCTCGGTGTTCATTATAAGTGCGTCCGGGTTTCCCCCCCGCTGCCGCCCGTGTTCCTGCGGCGGGCCCAACCCTCTTCTCTCTTGTACGACGGAACAAAAGAGAAGGAAAGAAAACACTGCTTGTGTGTTCTCTCACTCGTTCAGTTGATCCCATCATCCGTCTCCTCTTGTTGCACAATGAACAGGTTCTCTCTGTCTCTCGCTCTCTCACACTCTCTCTCTCTCTCACACTGTCTCTCTGTCTCTGTCCCTCTCTGTTTCTCTCTGTCTCTCTCTCTCTTTTTCTGTCTCTGTCCCTCTCTGTTCCTCTGTTTCTCTCTGTATCTCTCTCTTTCTCTCTCTCTCTCTCTTGGTCTCTCTCTCTCTCTCTCTCTCCCCCCTCTCTCTCTCTCTCTGGCTGTCTGTTTAGCATGGGAACTCAAGAAGCAGTCAACAGGAAGCTCTAGGAAGTGCCTCACGTTTTGTGTGTGTGTGTGTGTGTGTGTGTGTGTGTGTGATGAGGCCATCAGAAGGAAATCAGTTCATGATTGCAATCATAGGGATGTGTGCATAAGACAATCCCATGAGGGCAGAGCAACACAACACAACATAGGATCACAATATCACCCGTTGACATAATACATTAATTACAATGTGTGTGTTGCTTGTTGTTAATCCCGTCCAATATCACAATATTGACATATCAATATATTGCCAAGCGTGTCTCTCAGGGTATACAAACACAGGGCTCTGTTTTCTACGCGTGGCTTTCCATTTGAAATGCATGATTGCATCCTGCTCCACTTAAACTGTGCAACCTACGGGAGAACCATCAAGATGTAGTAATACATGCTCTTGAATTATGATTTATGGGTGTTATATTCAGCATTTTAGATGTAAAAAGGGGCCAAGAAATATGATTTTTCTCATATTCAATTCAGTTTTCAATTCATTCGTGATATCACGAGGAGAGGGAAAACAAATGCCCCCATCATTTAGATAATTTAATAGCTTTTTTGTTTTTGTTCTTTGTTTCTTCTTTCCTATCTGTATTGCCTCTACTAGGTAAAAAAAGTCATTGTTAATAGTTGTTTCGAAAATCTAATAAAAATAAATAACCCCAAAGAAATAAGAATACAATTGGATATGCTTGTCTTTTTCTTTTTTGTAAACATTTAAGAAAACACTTTGAATCTGTAGACGACTCCTAATAGTCTTATTATTGCCATTTTCTTAATGACAATTGCTCATATAGTGTAAGCCTGAATAAATATATTTATTATTTTTGGACAAAGGTTAAATGTTATTGCACAAGTTTCATTTAAATGTCCCTGGATTTCAGTCAGAGGGGTCAAATATTGCCCCCTAAAAAATATGTAATTTTCCTACCCTGTTCTCGGCTAGTTTATTTTACTGTGCTGCACTCTGAGAATACACAGCCTAAATGTGTGTGTCCTGCTTTTAACATGTTGCTCCAGGTCTCTAGGATATATAACCTATAATTGTATGTTTTTCTGCTTTTCTTCCAGAAATGAACGACACCCTCAGTGAAAACAACGACACCGTCGGGCAGATCATCCACTACATCATGAAAAATGAAGGTACGGGTCCAACGTACTAAACCAACACTGAACCCGAGGTTTCCCACCTAGTGTGTGTTTTCTAACGTGGGACTCTCGTTCTGAATGAGGATCTCGCGGCTGCAGAGGAGTTCCAGGTGAAAAATGTGACGACACGGCGTTTTGCCGGGAACGTCTTCACGGTTAAAAGATTGCTTCATTCCTGTAAATTGACATAATTTCCTTGAGCTGCAGCAGGAAGTTGAAGGCGTCATAAATCACAGCACTCTCCTTCAACCGGGTGATTGCGTTCCCTTTTGTTCGGCCGAGGTTGTAAGTGGCAACGGGACGGATAAGGATCGATGTATTGTGTTCCGCTTGAATAGTGCGATCACACGGGCCTTTTCCGGATGGATTAGATTACACTATTTCCCTTCGCAGCTCACAAACCGCCTGCCAGTGAAGTGCTATGGAAATCCGGGCAACGGGTGCTTTGCAATTTTAGTGGAGAAAAAGAAAACGATGGGGATACTCGGGAAATGTTCTCATGACACAAAAGGCCAGTTGAGTTAATTAATTGACTGTCTCTCCATGTTGGAGATAACGAGTTAAATATAATGCAGGACGGAAGAGTCAAGTAGAAGAGGAGGAGGAGGAAGGAGGAGGAGGAGGGGTCAGGAGAGAGGGAGATCTCAGACTGATTGTGGATTATTATGGTTGATATGTAAAAAACTTAGTTTTCCACGGGTTTCACTTCTTCTAATGGGACATCAATTATTCCTCTAGGGGAGAAAGTTTAGCTCCTCTTGGTATAATAATCAACAATATTAAATAACAGTTGTAATAGGATACCTTTTGAAATCAGAGAGATTCTAGTTTCACATTTGTAATAACATAAATATGCTAATATATGATTAATCATCATTATTATTATTATTATTATGGATTCTTTCTTAAAGGGTTAAAGCAGGGGTCAGGAACCTATGGCTCTTCCGGTGACGGCATATGGCTCTTTTGAGTTTGAGTGTAAAAAAAGACATCGTGCCAGATTACAGCAGAAGTAAAAATATATAATATAAAAATAAAAAATATTTGGCTTTTATGGCCCTCCCAGTCAAAAGGGTTCCTGACCCCTGGGTTAAAGTAAATTGTCAAATAACACCCAAGCAACAATGTCGATAGCTTGAGTTCACCATTTTATTGATTTATTTGGATAAAGTCCTCACTGGGATCAATTTGATAAATGGATTAATGAGGCTGCAGTGATATTGTTTTCCTAGAAATGTTCTTAAAGGAACACAGATCCATATTATGTGCGTATTGATCCCGGCTGCCGACTCCAACAAGCGTCCGTCGTATCTCTTCCAGGTGACCAGCGCCCTGTTTGGCTCTGTCCTGTTTCCGGCGTCCGGCCACCGTTGTCCTCCGTGGCCGTTCTCTCCGTCCGCCCCGGAGAGGGAAGCTTTGCGCCGACTCCTCACGGCTTCGGGCGTCACGATGTTCGTAGAACTCGGGGACGCGTGAGCCGTGACTCGTCCCTCGCGACGTCACCCTGGAGTCGTGACGTGGCTCGGGAACTCCTTCTACGTATTGTACGGCGAGAGATGTCCGTCGAATGACGTTTGAAAGGCGTCATTACCGGATACCCTAGAAACCTACTTGGAGGTATTTTTCCGGGTGTATAAATAAACATGGGAAGTGAGAAGCCGCTGTGGGGGAAGAGGCGGGGTCTTCAAGGCTGAGCGAAGTCTGCCATCTAGAGATGACCTCAAGATATGAACCATACCGGCTGTAGTATCGACACACGATACACTGAAACAAAACTTTCTTTAAATGCTCTCCATCTATCTATCTCATTTATATTTCTGAATGACTGGAACAGGAAGATGCATTCTGTATCCCTCCTTAACATGCGGGGCCTTTTGACCTCCCTGCATCGTGATTTTAAGAGGGTACAGAGGCCCATTACCAACGTTTTATTGCTGCTGCATCGGCAACATCTCTGAGAGAAAAGCAAGGACACATAGAACTAGAACGGGCACTCGGTAGAGCGCATACCTTCGCATATCACAAGATTGGGCATTGAATTATGAACATTTTGGCATTAGTTGCATGCCAATTGGATAAAAATTGACTGGTAGAAGATTTTGACCTTTTCATGACCTTGACCTTTGACCCGATTGATCCCAAAAACTAATCTAATGGTCCCCGGTTAATGACCAATCATCCCACCAAATTTCATGCGATTCGGTCGAATACTTTTTGACTTATGCGAGTAACACGCATACAAATAAATACACGGCGATCCAAACATAACCTTCCGCATTTTTCAATGCGAAGGTAATAAATGCGTCGTGGGAAATGACCAACAATATGTGATGACTTTGCAGAAAATGAGACGGGCGTGTCGATGTTGGCCTCCTTTGATCGTGGCACATATGTCTTGAGGGTTTTCACGACTGTAAACAGAAACCCAGTCTTCCGTGTCGCGTCTACAATGAGCGGTGACGAGTCCTAAATACTTTTTGAAAAAGTCCAGCGGCGACCGAGGATGTTGTTGTAAGTCCTCTCGAGGGGCGGGATGATACGAGGGGGGGTGGGGGGTTTGAGTCAGACGTCCATGTAGGCTTGAGATGAAATCACAACACTAGACCCTCGAGATCACCCACAGGAGTCATCGGAGTCTCTGTGGCGCTCAGCACATCCCCCCCCCCCCCCCCCCCCGCTTTTTCTTTTCCATGACGTACGCACACATTCCCCCATCGGTACATGCGCTGCCGTGTCAGTGAACGCACCACGGCCAGGCCGTAGGGAAATCTGTCTCTGGGAGTAAATTATGTAAATCTGAGCTGTTGTCGTTGTTGTGTTGCCGGGGCAAATTCTAGACAATAGATAGATGCATAGTTACTTTATTAATCCTGCGACAGCATGTGTTTGAGCTACAGCAGCATTAAAACATACAGGTAAGCAATACAATATACACAAAGAAATTGCATTGTAAATTATTCCAATATACAATTATTATGCAGAAGTTTTTTGGAGTACGTTTACATTACATTACATGTCATTTAGCAGACACTTTTATTCAAAGCGACTTACAATAAGTGCATTTCAACCAAGATCACAAACTAATAACAACAAGAATACAGAAAGTAACAATTCCTCAACATAGTATGCGTCAATTATGTATTTTTTGTTATCTGGCACGTCCCTCCTGAGATTTGTGTGCAGTAATTGTGTTCAGTGAGTTTAAGCCTTCTGCTATTTAATTGCATTATAATTTGTCGTTGCAATCTTCCAATAAGCACTTTTGCTTTTGAAGTCACTGGAGCGATCCCAGTTCTTTTACCTCCACCCTCTCTCTTTCTCTCTCCGTTCCCTTCTTCCATCTGTATAAATGTGTAACTATCTCTCTCTCTCTCTCTTTTCAGCAAACTCTGACGCCCTGAAGGCCATGGTTCATGACAGCAGCATTGACTCTGATGGGTAAGTGTCCTCCCTCCTTAGTGGTTTCCCCCTCCCCAAGCCGCGATGACCGCTCCCCACCACCAGGGGGCAGCACCGGCCTCCTGGAAAAGCGGCTCGCGTCGCGGCTGATGTGACGGAAACGAGAGGAAATGAACACTCGAGGCAATCAGGCCACGTTTCTCTGCTGATACTTCTCCAGATTGGCACGGTTTGATTGAGGGCGAGCAGCTGGGGACTCTTCCCAAAATGCCGCTGTGACCCACATCCCTATGTTGTGAGGTCATTAAAGCGCATTGAGTTTCGGCGTCTCCCCGCTCGAGGCTTTACGTACACGGCTTACATTCACGCTGAAACAATTGGTTGATTTATCATGAGGCAATCTGAGCCGTGTGCCGGTTCCAGCTCATTATGTAACAATTTGAGGCTTTTCCCTGCTTTTGTCGCACTGTAAAAATAGGCCTGTTCAAAAACCCAAAGTGTTTAGGAAAACATTACACTGTTTTTCTTCTCTAATGTAAGTTGCAAACATAACATTAGCATGTCCTGCTAACCACATTAGTAACATCCAAGTCCAAGGAGCATTTTATACTACATTTGGCTTTTGGAAACAAGCAAAGCGAATAGTGACTTACTAGTTTTATATAAGTTTTACACTAGGGCGTTGCTGTTTCTTTATTTCCACGGCTTATACACCGACTTTAAACCTGAGACCTGTTAGCTTGAGCCTCTTTAGTCTTAAAGCACTAATAAAACCCTTTTGTGGAGGGTTTGATTTCAACAACTCTTGGATACAACAATAATTAGCAGTAGCTACAGCGCTCTTTCTCTCTCTCTCTCTCTCTCTCTCTCTCTCTCTCTCTCTCTCTCTCACTGTCTCTCTCTCTCTCTCACTGTCTCTGTATTCTGTATCTCACTCTCTCTCTCTCTCTCTCTCCCTCTCTCCCTCTCTCTCTCCCCTCCCCTCCCGATGCTGTCAGTCATCTTCCCCGTCCCGCTGCACATTGTTCTCGGAGGAAAGGACAGCGATAACAGGAGTAGAGATGTTCTCCTTTGTTTGAAAGGAACTGTGGATTAATGGAAGGAGCGTTCCCTCTGCCAGGGTTGAGGTTTTAAGTGTATTCTTCTGTCACTTTGGGAGTCCTGGAACAATCTGCACAAATCTGCAATCGCAACACATATTTTTTCCCCCCCTGGCGTCACTTTTAGGTGTTTTTCCTCTTCTGTCTAACTCCACAAATCCCTTTTCCTACATATTTCCTCTCAGTTTTCCGACACTTTTCGTTGCTAAATATCCCTCTGTAGTACCTCCCTTTTCTCTTGGCGTTACTCCTCGTATCTCTCTCTCTCTCTCTCTCTCTCTCTCTTCCTCAGCCAGGTTGGGCAGCCTGCCAGCAGATCACTTAGAGATGGTGGAATAGAGGGGTATCGACGGGGGTAATTTATGGGACACTTAAGGGGGAGGAGGCAGGGAGACAGACAGACAGACAGGGAGGGAGGGATGGAGGGAAGAGGCAAGAGGGATGCTGAAGGGCTACAAGAAGGAGAGTGACTGTAGACCTCGCTATCCGCCTCTCCAGATTTGGTACTTAATTTCCTCTCCGCCTCAGCGCTGCTCTCTCCCCATCAGTACCCTTCACAGTCCCTCTGCCCCCTTCCCACCAGACGCTCGCTATTCACATCAGGCCATCTCTCCTTTCCGTTGCCATGTCCTGTTTTTATCCCCCTTCTGAGGATCAAACTCGTGGTTCATACCTCAGCTCATCAGACTCCTGGACACGAGCACAACATGTATTTTTGGTGTGTTTTCCATGTGAACATACGTAGTTCCCCCCAGTGGTTCCCAACCTTTCTGGCTTCTTGTGCTACTGCATCTGGACCAGTTATTTACCATTACCACTATTTCCTCCTCCTTGTTCTGTTGGAATGCTGATTTTAAAATGCCTTGAATGCCCAATATTATTGATTAACTCACAAGGGGAAAATAACGCAAAGATTAGAAAAACAAATATGCACTATCTAGTTTCAACTACATGGCCGCCCCTTGTGTCCACACATACTTACAGTATGTGCATACCTGTGGTGTACATATACCCCTAGTGGACCAGCCCTTGTGTATCTCATCGTTGTTATATACACACACGGGACCAAGAACCTTTTGCAGAAACTCACGGTCAAGTTCCTGAGTTTCTGCAAAAGGTTCTTGGGACCAGGAACCAAACTGAGTTCATCATATTCAGGTGCTCTCCGGGTCTCTTATTGGAGCTTCTAATCAACCAGCAGCCGCCAGGTGGTCGTGTCCGATTGGTCAAACAGACACAGGCAGCGACTTCCTATCGTGTTAGACACTCACAAATAAGGATGTACTTCCCCCTGTGGTCCACATTTATTTTGAGATATCTTCCGGAGCCCTCTGTGTTGGTACCGTGATGTGGGTCGCTCTGAATTTGGCCAAATGCTCTTGTAGCTCAATGAGAGCAAATCTAGTCGTATTAAGTTATTAATAAGTCTTCCTAAAAGTGTTGAGGCTGTTATGGCAGGATATTTACACCCACTTTTTTTTAATTTCTGTGTGAAATGACGCCGTTCATTACCCGCGGCCCCGCCTCCTCGTCGGTTCTCGACTCGGATCAAAGATGCGTCCCGTGACGCGCGTGCATCGGTCGACTGTGTGTATTACGAGTGTGTCCATGAGCAGAAACGCTGTATGTTCTGCCGCCTGTGTGTAAACGATGGAAAGAGTTTTCTCTCTGACGTTCGTTTCCTTTGAACCACTAATGCTCCGCCGATCAGCTGACGGACGCACGTTGCCTCCCATCGTCGTCTTCATCTCACGCGACTCTCGAAGAGCTCGTCGGCATTTGTTTGAAGATTTTTGCGATGCGATATTAACGTGTCATTCGTGAAATCCTGAGGAGGTTGAATTCATCTCCATGCAATTAAAATGTTGTTTTGAATGTAGGTCAGTTGTTGGTGTGTGGAAGGTCTCCCTTTCTCAGAGCTGAAACCCCCCCTCGCTACCTTTTTGGTTTTATTTAATCTCCAGATGCTGAAGCATTCTGGTGACCTATAAAAATATCTCTTGGGTAATTTCCTCTCTTTATTGCGTAA
This sequence comes from Liparis tanakae, assembly GCA_036178185.1. NCBI lineage: Eukaryota > Metazoa > Chordata > Actinopteri > Perciformes > Liparidae > Liparis > Liparis tanakae. The sequence goes on along the minus strand of CM070111.1, from coordinate 5,414,597 downwards.
TTATTGTTTGCTGATTTGGCGTGTGTAACACTCGGCCGTCGTCATCAGCGGCGATCTTTATTACTATAATGTATAATTCAATAACATCAACTGTGACCCTGCTGCCAACACTAACGTCTGCTTCCCTTTGTCTTCAGACCCCCACTCACCCCCAGCTCCCCGCTCACCCCCACCTCCCCTGGCACCACCCCCCCGTTGACTCCCGTGTCACCGGGCGCCCCCCCGGGAGCCGCCAAGCACACGTGCAACCACCTGCACACCATCGGCGGCTTCGGCGGCCACAAGAACATCTGCAACCGCTGCAGCCAGAAGAAGTGGCCGCTGATGAGGAAGCTGTCCGCCCGCAAGGCGGAGCAGCGGCGCAGCCAACTGGTGGAGGTCACCGTGCTGGCTGTGGGCAGGTGTGTGTGTGTGTGTGTGTGTGTGTGTGTGTGTGTGTGGGAGGCCCGAAAGAAAAAAAGGGTTTTCATTTCTGCTTCCTTTCCTCTAAAATGTTCTTCCGATCATAAGAAGGTTGTAGCGGCGTTCCGTCGTTGTTTTCTTAATCCGCTAAAGAGCTGCAGACGCAGTGAGTTTCCTTCATTTCCTTTTCTTTCGATTTTATTTTAAACGGCAAAAAACGCTGACAAAGTATACAAAGAATAAACGTTCAAAACTATCTCACGGTCTTACGGTAAAAAACCTATATCTCTCGTGTCTAATGCGGCTCCTTTCTCTTTCTTCCACCTGCTGCCGTCATGATGTCATTTACTAGCCCGGCTCGAGCGTCAGTCATTAACATAAACATCTTTTAATATATTCAACTTATAGTTCCTCCACCGTGAGCATAATTCTAAATATTAAATTATAAACAATTCTGAAACTTAAATTTACTAAAAACACACTTGTGGCTCTTACAAAGGTGTTTCGATGAGCAGACGGACATTTAAAAATAAGTTTTCTCACCAGCGGTCAAACATTAACTCTCCAAAAATCCCCAATTAATTACACCGACTAAGATTGCCGTGCACTTTGTCACCGGACCAGTGATCTGGAAAATGCGCATGTGAACGGTTTTGGGTGAAGCCTGGGAAGATAGATGCTGCAGGGTTTCAGACCGCCGGTGGTTAACCCCCGGCGTCATGGCAACGGCCCGTTTAATAAACACAAGAAACGAGAGCGGTCCTCACAATGAGACCAGGGCGGCTGCAGAGAACTTTCCGTGTGTCTTGTTATACCGCCCGGTTACTCGGAGTGAATCCATACCTTCATCCAGACGGAGTGGGTGTGAGGTTGTTGTTGTTGTTGTTGTTGTTGACCCCCTCAGTTACTCCAACAGATCAATATATCGTCTTTTTGCAAAACCCTTTTTTTTAAATTTCAAACGGATGCCGGTTCTCCCATCATGCATCGCTTTCCTCATTAGATGTCTGTCGGAAAGCTCGGACCTTGGAAATATTATATCTTTATTGAAAGTACAAAATACTAAGAAAAGATGCCGCAGGGTGTTTTATTGTGAAGCAGCTGGAACAGGATGTCCTGTTTGCAGAGGCGGCAAACCTTTCGCAGTTATTTGGGGTATTTCGCTTGTGTTGACGATGGCTTTGGAGTTTGGATTCTCTTTCCATCGCTCCCCAGTGTTGGAAAAGGGGTTCGAGACGAAGAACACCCCCGCGGGATGCTCGCATTACAAAATTGCGTTCAGGATGTTTGGAGCCGAAAGATAATTTCTCAGTCCGGAAAGCGTTCGGCCCGCCGAGCAGCGAGCACTCCTCTCCATACGGTCCTGCTGCGAGCTCATCGGGATGCAGGGCGGGTCAGCATGACCTGGATACGAATACTCATTTACTGATTTAATTAAAGCTTTGGAGAGTGTGTGAGTTTGTGTGTGCACAGGTGCCTTTCTTTTAAGTGTGCGGGTGGAGGAGAAAGGTGTAAGGTTCAGGTCCAAGGGAGTGTGTGTGTTTGTTTGTTTGTGTATCCTCAGTGAGAAGTTTATTCAATAAAAGGCTGTTTTCAGCGGGTTATTTATATGCCTTATAGTGTAAATATCAAAACGGCAGCAAATAGAGGCACCTAAGAAGTTCTAATTGATTTACTTTTTAATAACTTCCTTGAAGGAGTCCAGCAGCACACGCTCTACACCTCCCACGTAATCGGCAATTAGTTTTAATGAGCCGACTTTCGCCAGACTGCAGAAAAACGTTGTGTTTCTGTGTCGCCCTCAGGTTCAGGGTGACGAAGTGCGAGAAGCCGGCCAGGGATAGGCGGACGCTGCTCATAACGGACTCCAATGGGAGCGCTCCTGCGTCTCCAACGGCGACGGAGCCCAGGAGCCGGACGACGTCGGAGTCCCAGCAGGTCTGTATGTTGGAACGCCTCCTCACCGAGTCCTGCTTTGTCTTTGAGTCGATATTTAAGATTTATATTAACAGTCTAAATGTCAGGAAATTGTAAAAAAATAAATATCGGATGCTGTGTGACTTCTCTCGACCAAGACTCAATCCTCAAAATACAATAACATATTCATTTTTCTATCATCTAGAAGAAAGAAAAGCACAAAATCTGTAGCCTTGAACTTGATATTTAAACAAAAAATGCTTAAATTATGAACTATTTATTTTTTTTAAACTAGAAAAATAAACATTTGGTTATATTGAGTAATTGACAGATGTCACAAACAGTGTCCTGATGGTGACCGCGATGCGGTAGATGTAGCTGTGTATTGTGTAAAGATAATGTGATTATAGCTAAATACGTGTTGAAATATTTTGCGACTGAAATATCCGGCCAAAGCAGTAATTAGCCTCCAGCCGGCTGCACTCTGTTGGCATCACAGGAACGCTGGTTATGAAAACTGCAACGCGCCAGGTGCCGGTACATGTCTACTTTTCACCAGCAGGGTTCGTACGGTCATGGAAAACCTGGAAAAGTCCTGGAATTTTAAAATGGTCATTTCCAGGCCTGGAAAAGTCATGGAAAAAACGTAAATCATAAAAGTTTTGGAAAAGTCCAGGAAATGTGTTATAATCACATGTTCATTAACGCCGAGTTTGAAATAATTAATATGTTGTTTTTTTAAAAAGACGCTCAGAATGTAAGCCGGCGTACGCTCTCATTACGCACAATGTTCTAAATTGTTTATGTTTATACCGAGATTTCAGTTTGGTCAGGGAAATTTGGTTTGAAGTCAGGAAATAGTCATGGAAAAGTCATGGAAAAGTCATGGAAAAGTCATGGAAATCCACTGGTCAAAATGTGTAAGAACCCTGACAAGCTTTCAACTAAAATCGTCCACCTGGTTTCTTTTTTTTTCGGGTTCTAATTCAACCTCAATATTAGTCCCCGGGGATTATAATCTATCACCTGCTAGATCTTTACATTTTGGTTTCTGACCGTTACTAATGCACGCATCGGATTTGAATTAGATCAACCTTTTCATTATTCCGATCTTTGTGTTTCATACTGCTTCAAAATGTAAAAGCATTTTAATTACACAGTCTTTATTCTGAAAATAAAACTGAGCACGATATCCGCTGGTGGCTAAAGTTACAAAAGACGCTATTAATTAAGACATTTTATTTTTTCTTAACAAAGCCTAATAAAGGAAAACCTCTCCACGCGCACGTGGCTGTGTCAGTTATTTTTGGTTTGTAAGAAAATGAAAATGCGTCACGTCATTGCGCAACACCAGTAAAACTGAGTTAGACTGTTGATGATGATGAGGATGATGATGACAACGTTGTTGCCGTACGAGTTATTCTGCTGAAAGTGCGCAGTTGAAATCCGCTCGTCTTTGATCTCGGTTGTTTTTCTACAGTTGGTTAAATTCAGGTCATATGAGAGGTTGGCGTCGATAGTAGGAGGCCGCTCTCACATGGTTCAGCTTCAGCTTCATCACTCTCATTAACATCGGTGTTTGTTCAATTCCATACTGCTCGCTCCCATATTGACTTTTTAGCTTTTCTCATATTGGCTGTTTGAGAAACGGGAAAAAGAAAGTCGGAAGTCAAACAACGTGATGGGAGAACACGCCCCACGTGGAGATCGTGGAGGATTAGCCTCCGTATTAAACCCCGACTGTTTCCTTCCCCCAGGAACAGACGGACGACTTGGACAAAGACGAGCGATAGCGATCTCGAGGATCCAGAGGCGAGAAGAGAACATCTGGACGAAACCCCCCCAGAAAATGGGAGCAATAAAAAAACATCAGCGCTGGAGGAGCGGAGTCGTCCGGGGGAAGCCGCCCCTCCGGATTCCTGGGGGCGGGGCCTCAACGTGCCGATGAAGATGAGGACGGACAGGCGGCGGGAGTGACGTACAGTCACGCCGGCCGGTTATTTTACAAGCAGCAACGGGGAACGCGCGGCACGCTCCATCTCCTCCTAAAATAGATATACGATAGTGCCTTGCTCGTGGCGTTTAGGCACGCCGGCTGCTTCTCGTTCCGGAAAAGCCCGGCGCGGGGCTTTCCCCCCCGACGGACGGCGTGCGGTCCTGTTACTCGATGTGCCGACGGTGTGTGTACATATGTTTTTGTATGTGGAGGTAAACTAGAATTTGTTGCAAGTCCATCAGAGAAGGGAATGGATGGAGCTGCGGCCCGGAGACGCGATACAGGCGGTCTGAGGTTACATCGGAAGGAGAAAATAACTCGTAACAACCAGGAAAAGACGTGAAGAGACTAAAAGGACAGCGTCTTGGCGTTTCTCTTCCGACCTCGAAGAAAGAGAAACGACGCGTCGGTCCTCTTATCAAACCGCTGCTTCTCGTTCGGTGTCTCGTCTTAAAGGGCCGCCTCCCACCTGCATCCCGAGAGGTCGGTGGGCGCCGCCCTTCAAGGTCAAGGTTTTTTTTTTAGCAGTTCATAAAGTTGTTTTTCCCCAATGTTACTAATAAACATCCAGCAGACGTTGCGCAACATTAGCTATTATGTCCTCCCGGTGAAGTGCAACGTTCCCTTTTATTTTAGCTTTGTTTTGGTCTTTGCTTTATATTTATTTATGAAAAGATGAACTATCGGAAATGGAGGATTCAAAGAAAAAGTTAATGCAATTTATATCTCAAGCCTTTCAATTTTAATCACTTTTTTTTGTTTTTAAGAATCTGTCTAATGTCCTTTATGGACGTGAGATACTAAATGGCTCGCGTTGCCCTTTAAAGACCCTCATGAGCTAATCATGCAAATATATGGTTTCCCCAAATCTCGACCGAAACATCCTTTTAGCCGTGTTATCTTCCAACTTGTTATCTTAAATGTCTTATCATGGTGCCTAATTTCTTTTTTTTAAATAAATAAATACCTGTTATTCATATTTTGGAACAGTGTGCTTTGTTTTTATCATTGTATAATAAAAGAACTAAAGATGACTAACCTGTCAAGACATAAATAATTAACTTTATTGTAATTTAATCATACCCTGTATACCTGCTGAGAGGGCCGTGCAGGCCGTCTCCTTCCTCTCCTCAGCCATCCGTCTTCATATTCTACTCTTCCTCACTCCCTTTCTCTCATTTCTGCACCCTTGTCGCTCCTTCTCTCCTTTTTTTTTGCAGCTCGATGAAAAGACGATTTGTCTTATTCATCTCGACCAGGTAGTCCGACGATTACGGGCTCTCTATGTATCGCGTATTATATCCATTTCAAGGAGATGAGATGGAGATGTTTTGTCTCCTCTTGACCTTCCTCGTCTCATCGTCCTCACACGCATGTTCCTAACCTTTACAAATCTGTTAATTTCTGGTTATCCGCTGAATTATTAACGACTGACCAGCGAAAGACGTGATTAAACGCGTCTTTAGTGTGACATACGACTGCCGCCCGTGTCACGTGACAGCCCCGGAGGGAGGGATGACTTTCATCGTGTTGACCGGGCGGAAGAAACATTAACATGCAGAAAAAAAAGAAGAAAAAAAAGGCCCTGATGGTATACACAAGGCGACGTCACCACACCCAAGTCTTTAGGCTCAAAACAAACCTGCCGTTCGTGAACACACACACACACACACACACACACACACACACACACACACACACACACACACACACACACACACACACACACACACACACACACACAGGAGGATGGCTCGGGGTGCTAAACCCGTCAGGCAGATGCGGTTGACATGAATAAGCAGCACGAGGAGCTGCTGCAAATATTGACTCTGGTTGCATTCATGCGTATTTACTTTAGCGCTCTCTGGGCGAGGGCGTGTCGCCGTCGTTATGAAAAGTTTCTCACACTACATTAAAGCCATTAGAACCCCCCCCCCCCCCCCCCCTCCGGGGGAAATCAGGTATGCATGTAGACGTGGTATAGATAATATTGAAGATCCGTTCCGTCTCTTTTGCGTGATTTCATAAGCGGTAAATCTATCTCGGGCGCTGAATTATTCAGGCCTGCAGGCGACGGGGTTCCCATGCCGATGCCCGGCTAAGTGCCCCACGTTTTATCTTCGGCCCTGGATATCAGCCAAGAGCTCTGGTTCAGGTGGGGAATATTTGGTACCAGAGGGAGGAAGTCTAGTCAATGTTTAACACCTTTTGAACTACATCAGTAAACCTTCCATCCTTTCATTAACTCAAATAGGCCAGTCTGCTTTTGCACGCCGCGGCTTTGATCTGGCTCACGTTGCATCTTCACCCGAGTTAAAGACTCCTAGAAGCACGGATGAAGAGTTAAACTTGTAGCAATACAATTTATACTTTTCGGAATTCAATAAACTGATGTTGCTACTATCCGCTTCCATTGTGCGTGTGCGTTAATAGAACAGCCAATAGGAAAGCCGTCTCTTTGAAATGACCTGTGATTGGTCAAAGACTCTCCTCCCACTTTTCCAAAGCCTGACGTAAGAGCTAACGGCAGCTGCAGAAGTCTTGTTTTCTTTCGTGTCACGAAATTCTTTTGCGGAACTTTTACCCAACGACGCCAAAAATATATACTGCCTACCCCGGCTTTACGCTTTTTTTGATTTCCGCATTCACCATTGAATCGGATTCTGTTTCTGGGTTTAATATTTAACCCGGGTGAACCCGTTAGCCCATTCCCAGGGCTAATTCCAAAACAAAGTGGTTCGGTTATTTTCCCAGACGTGTAAAAGGGGAAAGATACCGTTTAATCTTGACGCTGATTACTGGGTATTCAGGGAAGCAATAACCCTGTTTTAGGTGGATATTTCCTCTTTAAATACAGTCTTATAATCCCTCTGAGACAAGGAAATGTGTATGTGTGTATGTGTGTGTGTGTCACAATTAAGGGTGACATCATTAACTCCAACAAAGCCTTGAGAAAAACAAACATAGCAGGCGCACACACCTCGGGGACGCTGTACAGTCGGCTGCCTAATGGACCTAATAAAGACAACATGAAGAAATCTGACACACAAGAGCTCTTTATTTGCCTCCATTTAGAATTCAACACGCAGCAGGTTGTGGCACAAATTAGCTTGTTGCCAAACTACTTTTGTGCTGTTATCTGGAGGCGCGTTGAGGGGAATTGATTACCGCGAGTCACCGGGGTGACGGCAGCTGTGAGGGATACTGAGAGCTGCAACTTATGCAATGGAGAACAAGATGGAACTTCATTTCCTGCTTTCATACAGGGATGCTGTGGTTCATTCACTCACGATCGACATATCTGCACGTCTTAATATATATAGTACATTTTCTATTTATATATAGATATAAATACATAAATACATATATATATATATATAAATAAATATATATAAATATATATTATACATATAAATAAATATATATATATATATGTATATAAATATACATATATATAAATATACATATATATATAAATAAATATACATATATATATATATATAAATATATATATATATATATAAATATATACATTTATATATATAAATACATTTATATATATATACATGTATATATATATATATATATATACATGTATATATAAAAATGTGTACCTTTCTGTGTATCTTTGAAGGATCTAAGTAATCTGGTGACGCACAGGCCAAACTCGGCTCTGTGGCTTCACACTGAAACGGTGGATTGATGAAAAGGTGAGTCACTGGTTTGATTAAACCGGAACTCGGTGCCGGCATCACTGACTTCTTAACGCCGGTTGCAACCAAAGGGTGATGATTAAGAACCTCATGAAGAAAGAACACCTATTCTGGAGAGTTTTCACCACCGGAGAAACAAACGTCATGGATTGTGTGATTGGGTCCTCGGGCTGGTTGCCGTCAGAGTAAAGTGGTAAAGTGGAGTTTGAACTCTGTTGTGGAACTTGTGGAATCCGGTGTGCTTTCTAGTCGTCTTGACGTCAGAGCCGAACAATGAGCTTGTTTGTTCTCCGGCTTGTGATTCGACTGCTGACTAAACAGCAACGCCGCAGCATCCGCGAGTCATCCTGGATCAAAGGTTCAGCGACATTTTGAACATACACACACGCGCGCAGGCCTCGGCGAGGCCCTGGGGCCGGCAGTCCATCATGTCAAGCGATATTGGGCCGTATGCGACGTGAAAAGGTCTCAAGTTTGAAACTAACAGGAATTTAATGTAAACTAGGGTAAGAAAGCATATTCCAAAAACACGTGGAATTCTTGCGAGAGAAGCAATTTGAACCAAAAACTGGAAATCAACAAATTAAAAAGTCTGTGTGAAGAAGTGGACCCTAGCTTTTCTAAAAAACAAAATCTGACTGCAGAGAGAGAGAGACAAGTTTCAGGCAGGAAACGAGCACACTGTAATTGTGAGAGCCACGGCGAGCAATTACGAGCCGAGCGCAAGAGGGATGAAGATAGAAAAGGAGTGGGTGAGATGAATAGATAACTGTCCAAAGAAAAGGGCTAATTCTGGTTCCGTCAGGGCTCCGTTCCACCTCCTGCTCTGACGGAGACGAGGAGACGGACGCGCTAACGGCCTCTCCCGCTGCGGCGAGCCCCAAAGTCAGTCGGAAGATCAGGATCCTCTCCGCTTCAGCCGGAGCTGTTGTGGACGTTTCCAAGGTGCTCGGAGCGACTCTTTTCCGCTCAAAGTTAAAAAGGCTCCGAGGTGTTCATTAGCCGAGGCCCCGAGGCCCCCGAGCGCCTCACGCCGAGGCTCCATTTGCCACCGCGGCGAGGTCGAAACACCAAAGTCCCACGGCGATCGCACGCGGTTATGAAATGGTGATGGAGGGGAGCGCTCGGAAAACATGAATCACAGCTGCAGGATCGCAGAATCTCTGTTTGCTTTATGACGTTTAAAAGATTTGTTACGGGACGTGGAAGACTATCTCGATAAAGACGATAAAATGCACACGGTCCGTATACGATCGCTTCTCGGTTTAGAGCGAATGACACACGGCCAAAAAAAGGCGTTAAGAAAATGAATTTATTTAACAGGGTTCTTATACATTTTGACCAATGGATTTCCATGACTTTTCCATGACTTTAAACCAAATTTCCATGACCAAACTGAAATCTCGGTATAAACATAATTTTTTAGGGAAAATTGTGCGTATTGAGAGCGTACGCCGTCTTATATTTTGAGCGTCTTTCTTTAAAAAACATATAAATTATTTCAAACTCAGCGTAAATGAACATGTGAATATAACACATTTTGAAATTACCATTTCAAAATTCCATGACTTTTCCAAGTTTTCCATGACCGTACGAACCCTGATTTAAGTAAATAAGTAAACATTTGAACAAAAATCAGAAGCATTATAGAATAGAACCGCTGCAATTAATAGATTTATAATTTGTACTCCTCAAGTCCGTCCGACTTTGGCGAAGCGGGATTTGCAACGTTGACCCGATGCAGGCCGACCTTTGGCGGGAGGAATTTCTAGCAATAAATAAATAAATCCTGCAACAATTCAATCTAGCGGAGATCTCAGTCAGGCATTATGAAAATATAAAATGTTTTTGAGCGTGTCAAATGTCAGATGAAAAGAAAAGTACGTTACCCGGCCGAGCGTCTTCCTCCAGGGAGAAGGTCCGCAAAGTACCGCACAGCGCACACACGTTTTAAAAGTACATTCCTTTATTTGACAGTACAAATATAATATCTAGAAATGATTTGGCAGTGAAAAAAAGAGGCATCGCGGTGAAAAATATCCAGAATTTCAGTGAGCGTAACGGTTTAATTAGCGTGAACACACTCTTCACACACTCTTTTGCACCGGCTAGCCTCAATTAGTCCGTCGTAAGGCACGTGGGCAAGCTGCGGATCGGACTAACGTCATGGGCCGGACCGGGAGCACTGAGCCGGACCTGTGGAATATAATCTGATGCGCCTCATCGGGTCTCGTTTGGCTCAAAGTTCGGGCCGCGGAGGAAAAATTAAGCTAACGGTGAAACGCATCATCAGCGTTTTATCATTTGGTAACGTGATGATGTCAGACGTGCGTATATCTTCGTGGTCAGTGCTCAGGAGTCGGATCATGTGTGTGTAAACTATACATTTCTCAATTTCAAAGAAGGTACGATATTCATTTAGCTTTAGTCCGTTGAAATCAACGATGACACGTTAAGTTATAAATAAGGACCGCCTCCGCGTCCTCCCCTTCCCGCCTTTTTCTGCCCCGATCAACGTCCGAGTTCCTCCTCGTGGCGAAATCGACGCGAGCGACGACATCATAAATAACAACAGAGGACAAAATAAGGACATGGGTATAAAAAAAAAGTTAAATACGTGATTACCTTTCCTCTTTCGCGAGAAGCGCGAAGAGACGACGAGTTGTGGTGAGGACGTATCGACTCTACGCTCCAAAATGAGGCAAACGTGACAAAAACGTGATACAATTCTCTAAAACGCCCACATAAGGGCGGCGTGGACGCGTGGCGAAGCGGTGAGTGAACGTCCGGGGCTCGGACATTGCTGCAGGCGATATTCACAGTCGGCACAACTTCACTCGTGGCGTTGGCAGAGTTCCCTCCGTCTTCTTCGATCTGGAAATATCCGAGATTTTAAGTTCAAAAATATATCTTCACTTCTTTTCTACCGCCGGTTTCCCGCCAATCCTTCGAAGTCCGGATAAAAAGACGTTTCCGCGCGGTCGCGGTCGTCGTGTCCGAGAGTTTTTCTTTCTTCCGTCAGTCGGTCACTCGCTGTCCTCCCCGGCGGTGGCGGCCTCCATAGCGGCGAGGGCCTCCGCCACCATCGAGTCCGTGATGCTGTGCGCCGCCTCCTCCTCCTCCTCCTCGTCGTCCTCCTCCTCCTCGCCCTTCGTCACGGTCTTGGTGGCGTCCGGCGTCTTTGGCGGTCGCAGCTCGTCCCTGGTGTCGGCCGAGGACAGGCTGGTGGTGCTGGTGTGGATCTCCACCGACAGGACGCTGGCCTCGTCGCCCGTGTCGCACGGGTACTCCGGCGTGCCGCCCACGCCCTCGTCGATCTCGTCCGCCGACAGGCGCTCGCCGCCGGCCGCTCGCTCGGCGTCGGCGCGGCCCCACTCGTCCCTGGTGGCGCCGGGCCCCCGCTCGCCGTAGCTCCTCTGGTTCTCGTAATCCATCTGCGGGTAAACCGGCACCTGGCTGGGCCCTTTGTCCCGCATCGTGTCCCATCGGGGCCCCGCGGCGTCCGGCTGGATGATGTACAGCGCCCCGTCCGCCGCGTGCTGCGGGGCGGCGCTCCCCTGCCGGCTCGGCTCCTTGTCGGGCGGCGGCGCGGCGTGCAGCCGGTGGTTGACGTGGTTGTTGTCCACCTCCAGCTTCAGCGTGCTGTCGTTGGAGCGGCTGTAGCCCAGGTTGTTGAAGCCCTGCTTCTGCTTCTCGTCGCCCAGCGGGCTGCTGCGGGGGAGGTGGTGCGGCTGGTAGAGCGAGCTGCACGCCGAGTCGGGCTTCCTCACGTCCGCCGCCTCAGAGGGGTCGGTGATGTAGCTGCGGAGAGACGGGCGGAGAGACGGTTCAGGTGACTCTTATTCGTTTAGTAATATAAACATAAAACAAGCACAACTAGAACGGGCACTCGGTACAGCGCATACCTTCGCATATCACAAGATTGGGCATTGAATTATGAACATGTTGGCATTAGATGCATGCCAATTGGATAAAAAAAGATGTTGACCTTTTCATGACCTTGAACTTTGACCCGATCGATCCCAAAATCTAATCAAATGGTCCCCGGATAATAACCAATCATCCCACCAAATTTCATGCGATTCGGTTTAATACTTTTTTACATGCACACATACACATTTTCAATGCGAAAGTAAAAATATCAGACATAAACATATACAGTATATACACACATACACCCACACACAGAAAACAATACAAAAACTAGAACGGGCACTCGGTAGAGCGCATACCTTCACTGTTTCATGACCTTGACCTTTGACCCAATCAATCCCAAAATCTAATCAAATTGTCCCCGGATAATAACCAATCATCCCACCAAATTTCATTCGATTCAGTTTAACACTTATTGAGTTATGCGACTAACACGCATACAAATGAATAAATAAATAAATAAATAGCAATCAAAACATAACCTTCCTCATTCTTGAATGCAACAACAAAAAACAACCCCGGCACCCCCTTAATGATCTTTTACCTGTCAGTGTGTTTACACCACCCTGCATCTATATTTGCATTTGCCTCAAAACCCAAATCCGATTTCCAGGAAATCCCAGGAGTCACGCGTTTCCATGACGATCAACAAAAAACACCCTCGCGCGGCGGCAACGAGGACTCTTCATCGTGCGGTCGACGCTCCTTTCTCGCGGCCGATGTCCCGTCTGAGACGTGCGAGGGCGCCGTGTTTACACGGACGGCATCCGCCGATGTTTCGCTCACGGGAACGTCAGACGATCTGGAGGCCGCCGGCGAGGAGGTGACCTCCGGGCCTCCGACGGCGCTCCTTTTCGCTGCCGCCCGGGTAGAAATGTTAAACCGCCGACTGCTGCTCGCCACAGACGGCGCTTACGTCGCCTTCTGCCGCCACGCTTGTCACGAAGACATCAATCGTGACGCTTATTTTATTTACAAGCTCGTAAAAGAGGCAGAATCCTCATTTTCAACGGCAGCGACTGCAATAAAAAAGAATGATATGTGGCCAGATGAAAAAAATACAACAAAGATGAAGAAAAAAATGACAATATCATAAAAACAATGGTTATTATCACTGAGATTACCTCAGAATTGTTTTATGGAAGTCAATCGTATTAAGTATGTGTATCCATGCTCACACAAGCTCATTTTCTATTTCTAATTAACTGTGTTAAATAGGAGACTCCTCTTGGATGCTATATTATTCAGCATAAAAATAAAAATAATAATAATAATAAAAATTAAAATAATAATAAAGATAATAATAATAATAATAATAATAATAATAATAATAATAACTCTATAATCCCAGAGGCTCTTAGAGCACGTCCTCGCAAAAAAAAGAAAATCTGTTTCCTGCTGCGAGAAAAACATTCATCGCTGTGAATTACAGTAACAAAGTCCGCTTGTGGTAACGGTGCCCAAAATACTTAATAAGCTGGAGAACTGAAGGCACACAAACAACACGGGGAGCTAATTATGTGCGTGACTGTCCAAGGATGGGAAAATTAATTAGAATAATCCTTACAAAATCAAATAAATTCACATTCACGCCGCTCTGTTGGAGATCCGTCCGCGTCGGCCCGTTCCTCGCGCGGGGGGGGGGGGTCGAGGTCCGTTAAGGTCTGAGGCTAATGAACGCTCATTACGCCCGACGCCTTAAATGGCGCCTTGCAGCCGTGTCACTGCGGCCTGAAACGCCATTTTGGAGGATCTTCTTACAAGGGTATACACTCACACACACACACACACACACACACACACACACACACACACACACACACACACACACACACAAAGCGATTAGGAGTGTTGGCATGTGGGCTTTATTTTGTGGACGCTGTAACAGGTTGTCAGACGTCACCTGCTGAGAGAGCCTCATGCTTCTCTCGCCCATCTCGGCGTCCTTTCATTTGTTTTTCCTCCTCGCTCGTCACCAGCAGAGCTCTCTCCATCTCCCACCTCACCAGCTGCCCACACACACACACACACACACACACACACACACACACACACACACACACATGCTCACACACGCTTGCATGCACACGCACGGACTTAAGCCTCCTCTCCGTCTCCCTTCACAGTGAAAAGCTGAGAACATTTATGTATTCACTTCTCTCGCTTCTGGGCGGCGCCGCCGCCGTGTCAAGGTCAAATTTGAGGTTTGCTTTCAGAAGACACACACACACACACACACACACACACACAAACATGCACGCACAAAAACAACACCACCGATTTAAATAGCTGGACAAAAGAGAGAAAAAAATCAACGCCAGGAGGTCTCAGACTCAAACTTGTTTTTATATTTTCGGTTTGTTTTTCTGCAAGGTGAAGCGGACGAACACAACGCAGACGGAGCAGAATCAGATCACATCGCCGAGAGAAGGGGCAGCGGCTCTCACGTTGCAACACCGAGGCTGTACGCCCATGCCGGGGAGTTCCTGCTCTCCGTCTCCGTCGGGATTCCCCCCGTTTGTTCACGCCGAAGACTTTCTTCAGGACGCGCCGCCATCCTGGGAGGATGTTTCATTGTTTACCTCCGAAGGGGCAGCAGACGAGACGCTGGTCACTGCGGGTTACGTGAGAGAAGATTCTTCAAGCTAAGCTCTGAGTATTGGAGGCACTGTCAATGTATAAGAGGGGGGGGGGGGGGGGGGGGGTTGGTGCCCACACTTTTTTTGAATTCAGATGAGACGCGTGTTGTTCAAACTTTTTTTCGAGAAGTTCCGATCACGAGTCCTTGTAAATAAACACATTTAACAGTTGTTTGTAATGTGTGTGTGTGTGTGTGTGTGTGTATGTGTGTTTGTGTCAGGCTACTTACTGAGGCCACACTGTTGACCCAGTAACCTCCAGCACCTCCCCCCCCCAACACAACTAAGCCCAGAAATGTGACACTGCAGACAATTAGGGAGGTATGCGTATGCATGTGTGTGTGTGTGTGTGTGTGTGTCATAAGCACGCACACGTGTGTGTGTGTCTTTGACAGAAGTGTGGAGTGGGATTATGACTCTGGTATGCGCATTGCCCCTTTTCATTAATCTGCAATCAGACTCTCGTTGCCCGCCCCCGTCACGACACGCCGCCGTCTCGTGGGTCCGAACGAACAGACGGCCCGGCAAGGAAATGCAGTAACCCGGGGCGACGGCTATTGGCATATTGACACACAGTTTGTACACGGAGCCCGCGAGAGGCCGCGGCGGCTACATTCATATTAGAAGCGGAGCGCTCGCTATCTGAGACAAGAAATCGTTATGTGGGGCAAGGAGGCGTTTTAATTGGTGGTGTGACAATCTACAGCGAGGAGCTGGAAGAGAGGAGGTGGACGGCGCTCCAGCGGACGATCAATTAGCGCTTACGATATCAGTTGATTGATCTGAACGATAGCGTGATTTATGACTACTCAGTAAATCTGGGCCTCGAGTCAAAGTGAATCTATTTCTTTCTTACTGAGTTACTAGAGCAATATGTTTAAGTTGGGCACGATGTTGCATCACACATTAAGGAACGAGCCCAGTAATACAGATTATTAATTAAAAACGTAAAAAAAAGTCAGATTGCTGGTCCCCTATTTTTCAGATATTTTGCCATAATTGAAGGATTAGACAAATACCAAATCAAACCACTCAGCCTTTAAGGTGCCTCGAGTCATAATGTAGGGCTTAAAGTAGAGGAGGGCCACATGGACGGAAATACAGACCCCCCCCGACCTGGTGTCACGCAGCCGATAGCATGCGTTTAATAATCCCTGCTGTGGTTTAGGGACAGATTAGTCACAACATATTTCTTCAGAAGAAATAAATCAGTCGAAGCTGCTGACAGTCGGGTCAACCAGAGGGTTTTTGATGAATCTTTAAGAGCACTTTATTCATACGATTTCAATATTGCGAGAGCCACAAATTCCATACATCTCCATGTGGAGACATAATAACTACAAATTGTGTCTGGATACAAGTAGAGGAATGTAACCCCCCCCCCCCCCCCCGAAAGAAAAAGTGACGACTCACCTTTTCATCATCCTGCAGCAGAGGCACCCCATCTGGCCAGCTGTGTGGTGGAGCTGAGGAGGAACATCAACACACAGACATTAAACTTTAACCACGCCGACGCCGCCGGGCCGCACGCGCTCCATCGAAAGAGGAAAACCCACGTGCATGTCGTTTCCAGCAGGTGTCATTTTACCATAAATATTCGAGTCACACACACACACACACATATACACACACCTCGGACAGTTCGCCACCTCTGACAAGGGAGTGATTTTTTAAAAACGCACTCTCGCTCAGAGATCTCTCCCCATCGGTCAGGTTTTTTTCCGTGCCCTTGGTCTGACGGTATTTGGACAAGAGGATGGAAACTCGGTCTGCCTGCAGTCCCGATAAAGATGTTATTGCCATCCATCACTGTGTGTGTGTGCGTGTGCGTGTGTGTGTGTGTGTGTCGCAGGGCGTGCATCTGCGCGCGGGATGGGAGTGACCTTTTCCCTCCTGGTGGATGTGTTCCTCTCGGCTTTGGCATTTCATCGCCGGGTAAATAATTGATCACCGAGTCTTGAGCGGGTTCGTCTGCGAGCGAAGGAGAAAGAGAGCGCGACAGAGAGAGAGAGAGAGAGAGAGAGAGAGAGAGAGAGGACACAGTATCTCTTTGTGGAACAGAAGCGAGGATGTGTGGCCACGAGACAACGGGCTTTCTCTTCTCACCCCGACCCCCTGACCGCGTAGGCCTTCGCTTCACCTCCCAGAGAACTGATCGATCACCGGACTTCTCTCTCCGAGTTTGAAGAGCAGGGAGATTGTTTCCGAGACTTTCATTCAAAACTAACTAAACCACATCTTTTACGCCACATTTTCGGTAAATGAACGCGTGCACATCTGGTTCAGAGACACGAGGCAACGCCGCCGTGGGATCGGTCGACAATAAGAAAAAGAGAGTAAATCATCTCCGGCCGCCGCTGTAATCATTAGTCGTCTTCTGCACACGATGCACGATGCTCCACAGGTTAGGATAGTCAAATACAAAATACATAAAGAAGGCATTACTGCTTTATATAATAATATCACCAGCAATGCTTTGAACAAATCAACAAGTCCATCGTTTGGCGTGCAGTCGGACGCACGACTAACTCCAGAGCTCGACCCTCTCGTCCCCTCTCGTCCTCTGGTGACTCGGCCGCCGCCCCTCCCCCCCCCCCCCTCCCCCTCCTCCTACGCTTTCCACCGGGACCTCCGACACATTCACAGCTTCTTCAGATTGAAAGACGTGGGTGGGGGGGGCTTGGGGGGGTCTATTGTGGGCGAGCGTCGTTGAGTTTTAAATGGAGGACCTTGTTTTACACTCCATCGCACCGGCAAGCACCCACCCAGCCGAAAGGCCCCCTTATCTCCCAGGACGAGGGGGGTGGGGGTGGGGGTGGGAGGGGGAGGTGATTTCCCCAGCGGTCGTCAGGAACCACGACATTAATGGGGCGTCGTACGAGCCGAGGAAGCGGTCACCACCCGCTGACTTTTACTACCCGTCACATTCAAGCAGGTCAAAGATAATCTGACAGGATCCATCCCTCAATCCTCCATCCTCCATCCTCCATCCTCCATCCTCCCTCCTCCTCCTCCTCCATCCTCCTCCATCCTTCTCCATCCTTCTCCTCCTCCTCCTCCTCCTCCTCTTCCTCTTCCTCTTCCATCTCCATCCTCCATCCTCCCTCCTCCTCCTCCTCCTCCTCTTCTCTCGGGCGGGGTTTTAATGAGCGTGCCGGATGCATGGATTTCTTTGGTCCTTCCCCGTGTGACATAACTACCTCAGACTAAATTGTTTTGAATTCATTACCAATATGAATAACTTCACTTCCACAAACACCGCGACGGCCCATGGATTACGTCTTGTGACGGCGAGCCGAGCAAATTAAATGAAGCGATAACTTACCTCGTGGCAAACGACACATATTTCTTAATAAAATGATCGGATGCAGAGACACACAAATAATAACGGACCCTCCCGCCTGCCTGTAAATGCTGCATGGTGGTTGCTATCCAATTATTATAATGTTTGAGCTGTCGGTCCAGAGGCTGAACATTTTATTAATACGAACAGTGAAAGAAAACAAACACAACGCAGTGGCGCTGAGATGTGCCAAAACATAAAATATGCAGATAAACAATTTGCTTGAAATACACAGAAGTATTGACGTGTTATTTCTTCTAGCAAAGTGAGATTTTGGGGTGAATTTGCATTGTTATACGGCGTGATTACATAAAGAAATGTGTATTTATTACAGTCACGACCACATTAGGAGATAAAACCGAGAAAAATGGCACAAGAGGATCTTTTCATGAACCCCTGCAGTCAGACTCATGACCTTCCCTCTCATGTGTCTCATCATGGGAATACGACGCGCTTTGTTCAGGCGGAACGCTGCAGAACCGGGTCCAGCACGGCCCTCAACGTGTGGCAGCGGTGTGATGAACAGAGGGACGTTTCAAGTTTAAACGGGTTAAAACCTACTGACTGACGCGTGTCGGATTGAGCGACGTCATTGTGAAACGACGCATCCGGCGAGGACTCGATAGGCCGGTCGCCTGGGACGGAAAAAAGACGGTTTTGCATCTGCGAGGAGTTGGATTGCAAATTTGCAATGCAAAAACTAGAAACCGGGCCGCGGGGCGCCGCCCTGGGACTGAGGAGCGACCGGCCGGCCTCGGGCCGAACCCTTCTGCTGCCGGTCAGCAGGAGCAGCCACACGGGGGAGAAGGGGGGGTATCTTAGCAAACTTTTGAGCACCGTGGGCCTGTGAGTGACTAGCCGGTCATGTCGCTAAGCTGCATTAGCATTAAAAGTCAAAGACAACTCTAAAGAACCGTCTTTAAAAGAGAATTACGAAGTGAGACACACAGGAAGATGTGTGTGTGTGTGTGTGTGTGTGTGTGTGGGGGGGGTCTTTCATCTTTGGTATTAAGGATTGAAAGGAACCCTTAAAAAAAATGCAACCAGTTCTGCCAAATCTGAGACTTGAACCCAACCTTAAAAAAATAATGTCGGTAAATATTCTTAATATTGTCCTTGTTAACAATTAATCTGATGATTAGTTCCCTGATTAACCAATTGACGGTTAATAATTTATTAATAATTTCATGGAGCTCAAGAGGCAACATTCATAATCACACAGGACAAAGAAAGGCAACACATGCCCCCCCCCCCCCACCCCCAACACCCAAACAACCAATCACGTCGTTCCCCTGGAGACTTTCCAGAGTCGTGATGAGATCGAGGATTCAATCTGAGCGTCAAATGACGATCAATCATTCAGATATTGGCCATTGTTGGCGCGCAGTAACAGCGCATGATCTGCTCCCCGTGCCGCTCAATAAATCATATATTGCTCCTGTCTTTTATGATAGGAAAAGATCGGAGGACGATCACTGAAGGAGGGGGGGGGGGATATTTAAGTGCCGGCAACTTGGCCGGACTCCCATATTTCGTTCTCGCTTCCAGACTTTTCTCCAGAGTAAATTGAAACATTTCATCTCGGAGAAACAGGTGCGATGAAAGCGAGATTGCTGTAGAGTGTCCCCCAAAAGTGGACTGGATTGAAATCCCGGGGACGCCCGTGGAACTGGCAGACGGAGACTTTTTTTTCCTCTTTTTTTTTTTGAATGATTGCTGCGGGTGGAGAATTTCATCCGGAAAGATAGAGCTTAAAATAAATTCTTCCTCTGGATGGAGTCCAGTTGAAATCGATGTTAGCTGCGATGAGTTTCGTTAGAAAGCAGCAGGTATTATGTATTATGTATGTAAGTGTGTGTGTGTGTGTGTGTTTGGGGGAGTGACATTTCCATTAAAACACTTCTGATTTACATAAACATGTCAAATGTCCTCCCCAGGAGTTTTCCAGCAGCCTACGTATCACGGACCAACCGCACAGGTCACATGTCAACGAGCTGCACCAACTTATAATAATATGAGAAATACATTAATAATAATGAACTTAAACTGAATCCGATTGAATCAAAACCGACCTGGATCGTCTTAAAGTAGTGCGATATTAAACTGCGTCGTTTGCTTATTGCATCACAGTCCACGTGTCGAGGAAATATGGAAATACCTCGAGAGGGGAAGGGACGCGTGAATGCGGATGGAAACTCAGACGACACACTGAATGTGTATTTAACACTTTTAAATGTGGATTAACGACATCTAACAGAGGTCGTTGATCTCCAGCCTCTCAAACCACCTCGAAACAAACCTCCAGCTGTTGTTGTTGTGCCATCGGACGACTGACGTCCACAACGTTCCCGTGTCCCTGCGGGCTTCAGTTGTCTAAACACTGCACATTCCAACGCTAACACATCCCTTTCCTCTCATCTGAGTCGTTGCCCGAGGCGGAGATATGAATATTTCTGCAGATCTTTTCGACAAAGAAGATGAGTCTTTCACAAACACGACCCTGCGGCTGCTGCGCGGTCACCTGATCGCCTCTTCTGCCTATGTAAGCTGTGTGTTACACGAAAGCCATCATACACATCTTGACACCCACTGTGTGTGTGTGTGTGTGTGTGTGTGTGTGTGTGTGTGTGTGTGTGAGTGAAGGGACAGTGAGATGGGAGATCATGTTCATGAGGGTGACACGGGAGGGGTGAGGCGATGGAAAAAGTGGGCTAACCGGTCTGACATCCATCTGACTGTCTGTTGTGTATTTTTGTTCCGAGACTGTTATAGACGGAAATATGGCGGGAATTTTCAGAAGGACCCGGTTTTCAGTTAAAGACAGTTTATAAAACATCATCTTTTAAGTTGTTATTGCACATCCTCTAGTCTCGTCACATGTAGATCTGAAGCGATTAACGGATTTTGTTATTACATTGTTATATCAAATCTAACGGTTTAACTTTCAGGCAAACATGCCAAATAATCCCAGGTGGACAAGTTTATCAAATATTACAATGTACTGCTTTCCTAGTCTTTACATCACTGTAATTCATTCAATAATCTACAGTGTTTCGGTGTGTGTGCTCCACAAGGTAACGACTCACAGGTCATCTACGCTGTGTCGTCTCGTTGGACACAACAACCAATAAAATTGTCTACACGCACACACAATGTGTATTTTTGCTCTATGGTATGTGTTTTACTTCTTCGTAATTTATTTCTATTTCCGGGTGAGTTTTGGCCTCTGAGCGCTGCCAAAACGCAGGTGACCTACACCGAGTGGTGTACTTGAACGCAGCATCGCGGTCTCCAGATGAAATAAGTGGGGGCCCAGCAGGACTCTCCTGTGTGTCTCAGGAGGTGTGAGGCAAACATCTAAGCTGTGATACAGACAACCAGAGGAAAACACATCTGGCAGTTGATGATTTTAACAGATTGTAAAAAAAAAACGGAAAAAAATAACTCGTTATTTAAAGAAAGCTTTATTTCCGCTGTTACAAATGTTATAGTTGCTCATGTGTTCCCAGCGGTGTGAAATTAAACCCGAGCTACAACCAGATTCCACGAGCTGCAGCCGGGCTCTTATCTCATCCACGGGAGCTTTTTCTGCTGAACGAGAACCGCAGCATTCGATAAGGCGTCAATTTGGACCTTTTATCAGCTGGGAAGGCTTTTAAAGTCCAGCTGAAATGTCAATACACCATTTAAAAGTTTAATGAAAAAAAATGCCACTATCTCACGCACTGCTTTATCCCACTTTTAAATAACCTGCATATACAGTAGATGAGATAACCTTTCACACCCGATAACGCTTCCCATAAAAGAGCTCGGCCTATTCATGCGAGTGACGTGATTGTGAAACTTTTTTTCCAATCGTGGCACAAAGAAACGCGAGTAAATATCAGACTTTAAACAGAAGTCAACTCAGAGCCCGACTCTGACCTTGAGCTGACCTCGAGCCGTCTGATTTGAGTAAGCCAGGTGTGACGAGGCAAGTGTATCCATGGTGAGTCGTCATGGCGACCGATTTTATATAAAGTCGTCCCTCGCTAACGATCGATCCACAGCTTCTTTTTTTTTTAAGTTTAGTTTTTTTACTCTTTATTCGGATTTCAAGCTCCTCCGTACACGTGCCGCTGCTCTCTCAGGCGAACCGGTCGAGGTCGGTTTACGGAGATCAATCAAAAGACACGATATTGATCAGCTGGACCAACAGTCAAAATCTCTCCTCTGATTCCAGATGACGTAATGAGGCACCGTGTGTGTGTGTGTGTGTGTGTGTGTGTGTGGGTGTGTGGGTGGTTTCTGTGCGTGTTAAATTATATTATTGGACCGAACACAGCCCTGCACTTATCAATAGCACTCCCCTCCTCTCTCACACGGCAAACAGACCTGCTGACCCCCCTCCTCCTCCTCCTCCTCCTCCTCCTCCTCCTCCTCCTCCTCCTCCTCCTCCTCCTCCTCCATGAATGTACCGTACCCAGGAGCTCTGAACTGTACTCTAAGCAAGTAAACAAGCCAACCTTTTAAAAAAAAGGTAGAGAGCCAGTGATGTTGTGGTAAATAAAAGGGCCAAACAACTTCTTCAAGTTGATTTTTTTACATTTAAAAAATGTATATAATGTAAACAAACCGTTGGGTTTGTTACGTCTTATCCAGGTTTGATACTTATAATCATTAAAGATGGTATGAATAAATTAAAAACTAATTTTAAAAAGGGGGTTAACACAGCGTGGGTCTTGACTGAGTGCAGAAAGTGTTTCCTCCGCGTTGTTTTAGAGTTTTTACTGTGTGCCTTAGATGATTCCCACACAGCCGCGCCGAGCGCCTCGTGTTTACATCCTGTTTCCAGTCGAGTCATCCCGCAGCGAGCCGAGCAAACTGGACCTTGGGCAAATACGCTTTGCATACGCTTTTAATGACTTGTTTTGTCTAACAGGTTGTCACATGGCTGACGTTGGCCGGGAACAGGCCTGCAGATATACGCAGTATATTGTATAAATCAAATATCAGGAAGTTGTAACGTCAAAACCGGCCCGCAGATTAAAAAAAAACAGGTGAGAAAACCATTTTAAGAGACACTTGACGTACCGTAGCGGCTCACTATTTGAGAGTAAGCGACACACTGGACCGGTTTGGGCTCAGGCATCAGGTTTGTGTGTCTTTTTGTGTGACCCAGAGTTCAGTGGGCCTACGTGTTGGATGTGCAAACAAAGCCCAAGGCCGTGTGCAGGAGCTCTGGTTAACTGATTGGAGACCACTCCTCCACCTCGCCACTCCATCCCAACAAAGAACAAACGTCCCCAAATAACATCCATTCACTCATTAACCTGGCCGAACATGTGCAGCGGGATGGAAAGTTTCACACACACATTACACGCTACAGGGTCCACACACACACACATTTATTTGGCCACTATCCCGGTGATGGGTCAGAACATTCGCTGCTATATACCAGCTTCATAAATGTGAGGAAGCATTTCTTTTATTTTAAGTTCATGTTGCTGTAAATTAAATATATTTCATATACGGAGAGATTAATCGGGAATGAAAAACTTGCACATGGTGGGAATGTCACAGGTATATTTATGTGAATTGTTATTTCCACTTCTCACAAGCCCTCAACACACACACACACACATGTATGTATGAAATGGTTTGTGTGTGTGTGTGTGTTGCCTTTATGTGCAACAGGTGGACAACAGGTGTACGGGACACATCTCCATTGTTAATACGTACAGGTAGCCGAGGTTAGGCTCCTCGTGAATTAGAGTGCACTACTGTGTGTGTTCATTGGCTGTGGCACCACTTATACCCATAAGTGTCCTTATAATAACCATCATTTGTAAAATATCGTGTTTTTCAAAGCGCACAGGCGCCATATGGTTGCATGACATCACCGCTCCACATTCACCTGTCGCTGTGAACAGTCGAAGCTGGGTTAAAAAAATAAAAGCACACCCGTTTAGTAAAGCATCCATAACAAGCTATAAAGTGAATTAAGAGCATTATGTTGCATGTAAACAAGGAGAAAGAGCAAAGCGCTTTTCCGACCTACCTGTTCCGCTAAGCGAAGGTGTGGCACTCGGCCCCAGGTATCACAAATGCACGGATAACTTCAGCTGTCATTTAAGTTGAAGGGTCTCTTCCGGTTCGAGTGGGAATTAGAAACACAGGCGACAAAGTGGAGGCTCCGGGAAGCATCTTCAGCTGGGTATGGTTCCCTGTCTTTGGGTAGAGTTGTCGTGGGGAAGAGCGTCCCCCCCTCGGCGGCTCCACAGTCCCATGTCTCCTGTTTGAACAGCGGCTAATGCTGAGTTGAGCTGGGAGACGAGTGGACCACTGTCAAGCTACACGTGGTGGACGACGACGGTTTCCTGTCAGGGTTTTCAAAATAAAACTTACGAAGCGCGATTAGAAAGTAGCACGCTTTATTCACAGTATTGATCGATTTTGGTTTAATAAACTGCGCATGCTTAGTTGCAGTGGAGACATTTTAAATGACTCATGTACAATGTTGAGGTACTACTCATATACCGGAGTATTTCCATTTTTAGACTACATTGTAATAGCATTTTTTTGGGGGGATAAACAAACTTTACCAGCTGCTTAACAAGAAACAAAAGAGATTAAATAAGTTCAAACAAAATACATTAGAAAAGTACCAATTGTATGATAGCATAGCATTTATAAGAATATAGTTGTCAGTCATTTTGAAACATACCATAAAAAAATAAAGTTTAGTTTACCTCATAAATCACACACACACAGTAACCTGAAAAGAGGGGTTTGCAAAAAAACAAAACAAGGTTGGAAATATCATGAATTATCAACCCAGTGAAAGATTTATGAGAATAAAATTTCTAATCAAGCAGCACAACCTTAATTGTCTTTACGTTATACATGCCTGCCTAATAATTATGCTATTAACAGCCTGTCAGTCATCATTTGCCCACATAGATTGTTACAGTTCACCAGCGAAATACTGCATGAGCCTTTAATATACTTGACTTCCGGTCATGACGTGTCTAAGTGAAACCAGCTTGACTCGGCTTAACCTAACCAACCTCTCACAGTTGATCATATGACTCGGATGGATTAGAGTGGAATCACCCCTAACAGTTGCTACCTCTGAACACAACTTGGCTTCAACCCAGAAAAGGAATTAAAAAAAAGAAAAGAAAAAAGAAACGAAAAGTCTCTAAGAAGGAAATAACTCCACTGTAGTAACCATTATATATTATAATGAAATGAAACTAAACTTTAAACATAATTTATCCAACACAAAGTTTTGTGAACTATAACTTATTATTCCTACTTTTTTATTTAAAATGTGTTTAACTGCTTTTTTATGACTTTATGTACTACCCTGAGGATGACACACAACTAGGAAACCGGTTTCAGTGTTTACAGATGCACATGTAAAGTAGTATTTGGTGCTGCCTCAGGAAGATGTTACTAATAATAACATAGACGTAAATGCAGGAATGTCATTTTTTGGGGGCAACTTGCTTTGGGTTTTGCTTTATATTAGAATTTACATGAATTATTGTTGGTGTAAATGTGAGCATGTGTGTGTGTGTGTGTGTGTGTGTGTGTGTGTGTGTGACTTGATTTCATGTATAAACACTGTTCCATGATAACAGCACAAGTGTATGAAACATTTCTTTTCAGATACAGGCTTTTTTGGAAAAAAATAAAATACTCTGAATATCATTGAAAACCCCAGAAGACTTCTTCCTGCTCTGGTAGGCCGACGAAAAGATGGCGGCTAACATTCTGCCCGAGACACAAAACATGACAACGATGCTCCGTGTCAGATGCAAAACGGATCTCTCCGGGACATTTTCAAAGATACGGCACGGCGGCGCTGCAGAAATACAGTTTCCACTCCGCTGCTTCCTCCTTTTAGACACTTTTCTTCTTGCAACAACACTCCTGTGAGAGAATAAAGCGCAGAGGAAAGAGAGCTGTCCAAAGTTCGAATAAAAAACCCGACGACATACAGACCAATTGGATAGTTTATCACTTTAGGAAATGCAGTTACTCGCTTTGTTGCGGAGGGAGATGAGAAGATACCGCTCTCTCTTATCGGTCCGACATTTGACACGTCAATTAATGAGCTTAAAAAGCAACAGTGGCCAGATTAAAAAAAAACATTTGGACCATAACGCTCCTGTTGATGCATTGGTGTTAAATCAACATGTTAACAATACACATATGATAATAATATGGAAGTAATCTGGCAGCTCTTAAATTGTCTTTATCCTCCTCCTCTACACAAGCATTTTAAGTAGAATTAATTCCCCGAGAAAACGCACAATACACCAAGTAAAAGATGAATTCTCCTCATAGCATAAATATCATTCACGAAGGTACCGTGAACACATTATTTACATGATTACTTTGGGCCATAAAATCCTTGCAGTAAAAATCGGATGCTGTGAGCGCCCTGCGTTGGAATGAGCCGGGCTGGAGGCGAAACTACCTTTTTTATTTGGAGAGAATCCTCAGGAGGTTCTCGTCTCCGTCAGCCTAACGGTTGCGGCTCAACGTTTGCCTCCGCCTAGCAACTCCTGCACACATTAGTGTGTTTACTCCTAAATAAAGGCTTTTGTCAACCGCTGCTTCCCAGTATTTGGAGAATATACTTTGACGCCGCTAATAAATCGCTACAATAACCACGAAAGGGCGTCGGAGAAAAATTCACTTTGTCGTTTTGACCTTTTCTCCCACTAAAATAACAGGAAGTCATTTGAATGTTTCCGGGGTCCGAATGTTCGTCGTCTTTTCTTATTTCAAGGAGTCTTCCACCAACACTAACAACAAAGTCTGATCGGTAAAGCTCAACACACTGGATCGCGCCTCATCCCATCGCCTGTTGCCCTCGCCGCGTTTAATTGGACGCCGTGATCTCTTCTCTCCCTGACGAGCAGCTCCTGCTGCTCACCTGCAATCCAAATGGAGGAGAGAAGCCCTCTCCTCCCAGCATGATTCAGAAGAATTAGGTCAGGGCTTGATGGGAGTTATCTTCTCAAACTGGGGTCGATGGGGGGAAAAGAATAGGAGAGCGAAAGGGATGGAGCGAGCCACGATCGCTCCTCAGGGACCGCCTCACCTCACAGTCTGGGACTATAATATAATGTTTCTCTGTAAAAGGTGAGCTTTGTCTTCGAGCGGCCTCATATTGGTGTGATTTCATCTCATGTGATATTTCGTGAAAGGCTTCCAGTGAAACACGCGCTGCTGCTGCTGCTCCAACAACCAGAGGATTCGGAGTAATGTGTGGAGCTTATGGCAGTTTTTTTTGTTGCCTCTACTTAAATTTCAGTAAACATGTGACGTTGAGGCTGATTTATCTGGCCTGCCAGTGAGTAGAAGGGGGAGGGGGGTGCATATGGGTGACTTGTAGGCGTTCCCATTGCTGAAAATACATACTTACAGTAGAAATAATGCAACTGTGACAACAGAAAGGCCCTGACTTATGGAGTAAACACCGCCGTCAATGAAGAGGCTGTATTAGGACGGAGTTAAAATGAAGCAATGTCATACTGTACACACACACACACACACACACACACACACACACACACACACACACACTCTGACCTGTGGAGACCTCCTGTTCGACAAACAAGGGGTGTAATTATACGCTTGTGTGGCGCTGCAGGTGGAATGTGCTCGCCATAGTCGAGCCCTTGTTGTTGTAAGGACTGGAAGAAGCAGCCCCGATAGCCAACAGACATGAGCTCACCTTCATTACAATGAGAGGCGTGACCGAGCCCCGTCACCGCCGCGGACCTGACGTTGCCGTGGAGACGGGGCATACACCAACACACTTGTGCACACATAGATTGGCTCAGAGTGACACCACTGGGAAATTAAAATGGTAGCCCAAAGCAACAGGATTTTTATTAGCCAATCACAGCTTGATCCTGGATGTGTTTGCCTTGCAAGTTTGTGTGTGTGTGTGTGTGTGTGTGTGTGTGTGTGTGTAGTTGGCGCAGGGCACTGTAAAGGTGCACCGCCCATGCATTGCCTAATTATAATGACAATGTCAGTCAGCGTTGGAGAAATATTCACCATGCTTGTCTGGCGTGCGGCGTCAAGCGCACAAGAGCAATTATTGGCCCATCAAATCACTTTACAGCTCTTTTCTTGTGTGTGTGTGTGTGTGTGTGTGTGTGTGTGTGTGTGTGTGTGTGTGTGTGTTTGTCTAGGCGAGGCTGTCAGCCCTGTCAGTGTTTTCGGATTCATGGGAATAACGACCCCCCTCCCTCCCCCTCTCTCCCCCCCAGCATGCTTTGCAGTCTTAACTAAGAGCTATACCTGTACATCAGGAAGGGGCTAATTACAGTCAATTAGAGCGTCTGCTCTCATCATTCTTCGTCTTCTTTGAAATCAAAGGCGGTAAATAAAACGCGTGAGTGTCTAAAAGCACAAACACAATGGCGGCGTTGTGTTCGCCGTCCCTTGTTATGACAGTGAACAGCCTGAGGCGGTGGAGTGGAGGCAAAAAGTGAACCATTTTATTACACTAAAATGCTTCATACAAACGATGCATACACACTAGTTTTATATTGCTTCAGACACAAGTTTCTTTTCTGTTTGAATTCCAGTTAAACAACTCTGTAACAAAATGTAAGTACAACATTTATGAAAATATAAATCTCTAAACAGGTAAGTCAGTCCTGACAATACAAAGAATACAATAGAAACATTCAGTATACCAGTATGTCAACTATAAGTTGCAAACATGTAAGTCATTAAAAGTCATTCAAGTTACTTAACATACAATAATACCATTAACTGGCTTCCATATGGACACATTCAAATATACTCTTAAACTGGCATTCCAATATAATTGTTTTACTTTTTTAGCAAAGATAATACATTGTCTCTATTATAAATTAATATTCACAGTTTAACACTGAAACTATTTGTTAACAATATAATTATAGCACAAGCCCCAAAAACAACAATGAGACAGACAAAAGAAATGAAACACAAACTATAATCGGGACTTTGGAAATTACATAATATCTATTTAATTTTTTTCAATTTCAATTTAAAAGTCGAAGGGAAATCAAATTGTAAAGCTTGATGCTGCGTCCCGATTTGAAATTATCCAAGGGCCATTAGCTCAACAGTTCAAAACTAGTAAACATAAAATAAGATGGAAAAGCCCTTTAAAAGTATATGTCAAAGTGTAAGTGTGTATTGGTTTTCAATCATGCCTGGCCGATGATTGTTCTCATCAGAGCTCAAAATTGCGTTTTGGGTTATTACAGACATGCTTCAAAGCAATCACGGTACCTGCAAGGTACAACTTCATGAACCCTTTGTCTGCAGATTGTCAGCCTGTCGTGATGTGACCAGTCACATTTCTATGGGTGCACATAAGGGTCAATAAGATCGAGAGATATATTACCCTTGTAACCACTGTGAATATGTAAGGAAAACATTTGTATTTGCAGAAATAATAATATTTAAATATGATGTGTGCAAAAATAACATCAAAGACTCAAATTGAACATCTTGTTTGCCTTCGGATTTTTTTCTACAGATTTTAAGCAGAAAAAAAAGTTATTGGTTATCATTTTGTCTCTTAAAGTATACTTATGTTAACTTGCTTCTATTAAATAAATTACTGTAAAGTATCACTATATATCTATTTATTCTACTTTGAGAATAAATCAGTAAAGTTATTTCTTGAACTACTTTTTTTCCCCTACACATTCACAATCTTGAATCTTCCATGCAAATTGTTTTTCCCCCCACATGTTTACAAAAGCTGATACACAACCAAAGGTTTGGAAATAATTTCTAAACATTTCACAAGCACAACATCTTATTGGCCTTTATTTGATCCCATAATTTCCCAAATGTCCTGTCTTTACTGTCAGGTGGTAAGATACCAGGCAAATATATATATATATATATATATATATATATATATATATATATATACATATATATATATATATATAAAAAGAGACTGTAGCATTTCAACATTTCAAGTGATTTAACCGTAGACTGCAAGTAGCAGGATGGCCTTGTGTATTTTTGACAATTTTGACTATTTTAAGACAACTCTAGATAACTTTTAACAATTTACACAACGGTTCATATAAATAAATCTAAATATTTCTCACAAACCACTGATAAAGTGCGTCCATCTACAGTCTAAACCTCTAAATGTATTCACATGGCCAAGTCACTTGGCCTAATCACTCCGTCCTTTTCTCCTGACACATTGGAACAAACTCCACGAAACCTAAAGCAATTACACAGGTTAAGGCGTGAATGTGTATGGTGCTATGCTACACTGATGCTCAATAGTGGTGTCTCCCGCAAAACAAACAGCACACAGACTGATGGAACTGCAGGTAAATCTACACCAAGTTTCCGTAAACTGTCTCAAGAGATTTCTACAACTATCATTACAAAGAGCAATGCCATCTGTCTCATATTGTTGACCGGATTTCAGTACACTGATTGTTCAGATTTAACATCAATGCAAGTATTGTGTAACTGTGTGTATACTGTGTTTACAAATTCCCTGCATTTTCATAAATCTTGTAATCTGCACATAAAGAACATTTAAATTCCAGGCACTCACTTTGATTGCATTAAGCACAACATAACATTTTTAAGGAGTTGCACAAATTGCAGCAGCCATAAAGGGATATGTACATATGTTCATAGGTCTTCCTTTTTTCTACAGTACCGACTGATGTTGATACAAACATAAATCTACTCTTTGACATTATGACTCAATGTGCACAATGTAAATAAAGATAGTGTACAATGAAAGTGGCGAAGATCACTGGAATGGCTTTGAAATGTTTGACCAAGACATTTGAATAATAACTTTGTTCTTCAAATGCAAAAAGGACACATAACGGCAAACTAATACTCACAGAATTTACATTTCCCTTCTTTTCAAAAGCAGTATTTTTCTAACAGTCTTCGTGTGTAAAACAAAGAGAAACTGTATCATACGTTGGAAGTAAGTAATACATAATTTGAGTGCAGCGTTTAAACGATCGGCCCATTAACTACCCAGAGGGCTGACATCTGCAGCTGAATCACGTGGCTGTAAACAAGAATCAACTGCAAACCCAGAGATTCAAAACTTTGTCACCTCTCTCCACCTGCCTGTCCTGACTCCACCTGCTACTCTGATCTCCACCTATCACTGCAGCAATTCAGTCTTTTTCGTAGGCGTGGTCGACTCACCCTCGCCGGAGTCCGACACGTTGATAGGGCTGTCCCTGGAGAAGACCTCCGTTGACTCCCTCCAAACGCAGTCGGCAACGGTCTTAAAGGAATGGTTCCCACATTTGGGCCGCACCTTTTGCGAGGCATTGTTGACAATCTGTCGGCTGTTGGAGGTGGCTATCTTTATCTTGAGGGCAGCATCCACACGGTCCACTACCGTGTACGTGCCGATGCTGCCGTCCTCGAAGCCGATGATGATGTTTAGTGCTCGCTGAGAGAGACACAGGAAAGTGGGCGTCTTGTACAGGGAGCAGGTGCCGATGCTTTTACCATCGGCGAGGCGCATCACGATCAGATTGGACACGACACCGGCATCGTCGTCTTCTTCACAGCTCCGGAAAGAGACATACACGAGATAACGACCATCTCTTGATAATTTCTGACGCCAAATTATACCAGCGGCATGGACAAGCCTCAGCTTGCCGCTATGAAGATCCAGGACATTAATATTCTCATCACCTTTGGAGACAATTCCTACTTTCCCATTGGGCGAGATCTGGAAGTCCTCTAGATTTTTGAGGAAATTGGGTGGAAGCTGGACTCGCCTGCAAACTGACTCATCCGCCACACTCCAGATGATGACGGTCTCCGTGGATGTGATGAACACCACACAGTCCGGGCAGTCAGGGATGAGCTTGAAGTTGACAATAGTAATGCCATCGTCGCAGACAAACTTCTTGGACACGCTGCCTGACCACAGGCTGACAGCGAGGAGCTTGTTTTTGGAGCTTCCCACAAGGAAAGTGTTCGCTGTGGTGACCAGTGCATTCTGGAGGGTGACCAAAATGTTGCAAACTTTGTGCCCAGTACCGAGCCTCCAGACTCTGGAGGCGTTCTGCTCGCAGAGGGACACCACAAACTGGTCGTTGTGGGTGATTAGCAGCTGTGATATTTTCTGTCCATTGATGCGAAAGATGTTTTCTCCAGTGTTGGTTTGCCAGATGTACTGACTGGACTTGTCATCTGATGTCACCATGAGATCCCCTGAGGAGGTTAGGACACAGTTCTCCACTATGCCCTCATGCTTAAAGACTGTCTCAATAAAGCCAGTGCTGAAGTTCCATTTGTGGACAGATTCTGAACCGTCCATAGTAAACACATAATCCTCTCTGCCGGACAGCTGTAAGGTCTGGATCTTCTTGCCTGTTTTGTCAATATTGGACATAGCGGTGATGATATCAATGTCCCAAACCGACAGCACGCCACTGCTGGCAACAGAAAGGAGCAGGTTGTGGTGGGTTGATTTGATAAGTTTGACGATAGCCCCGGAGATTTCAATGAGGCTGGCCATGCATTGTCCACTGTCCCTCCTCCAAACAAAGATGGAGGAGGTGTTCTCCATGGAGGCCACAATGCTTTGTCCATTCTTGGAGAGAACAGCTGCCACAAAGCGCTCAGTGCGTTTGGCTTTGAACTTTTCCACCATTTTCCATACTTTTGTGTCCAGAACCTCAATACTTCTGGCCTTGCAAATGAGAATGGAGCGCTGGTCTTCAGACAACTCAATGCCCACCACTTCACTGTCATCCCCTCTACAATCGTAATCCTCCATCAGACGTGGGTTGGTGATCTCTTTGGTGTTCCATACCGACAGACTGCCTTCGTTGTCAACCATCACCATTTGGTTAAGGGTGTCCAGAACTAGAATGGACTTTACAAATCCACCAGAAAACTCAGAGGTCACAGTGGCCAACTTGTCCCCGTTTCCCAGATGAAAGATGGATGCAGTGTTGAGGTACTGGCCACAGAAGGCGTACATTCCATCCGGAGAGCACTGGACACAAGTCACCTCATACCAGCAATGAAACTGGTAGAGAGGCCAACCGTAGAGTAGGTCAATAACGTTGACGTCTTTACTCGCCTCAAGCCAAGCCAAAGCATGGTGGGTGGACAAAGTAAAACCGTTGATGAAGGCCACTGCACCGGCGACACCGCCTTGCTTGGACCCCTTGATTTCAACCTCAGATAAAAGGCAGGACTTGTGATTATCATAGATGAGCAACGTGTTTTTGGTTGTGGCCACGACCAGATACTTTTCATCAGTGGTTAGCCTGATTCCAAGCACAACGGATTTGGCTGTGTCGATCTGTCTTTGAAGTTGTCTACTCTCTACGTCCCATGTGCTCACAGACCCATCTTCGAGGGCTACAAGAACTATGTTTGGGGCTAGAGTGGGCAAGATCTCCACAATCTGCATGTAGCTAGAGCACAGAGGAAGCCTCTCTGGACTGTAGGTGACATCCATAGAGGAGTGGAGAGGCACAATGGAGCAGTACTTCGGGCCATCTTTGTCACACTCCAGGAGCAGGTGTCTGAGCTTGGGGAGCGAGGTGACAACTGGCAAAAGCCTTTGCTGCAGTTCTGCAGACAGTGATGCTGGGTTCTTCAGCACTTTTACCTTGATGCATCGGAGAGTGGTGGCCAGGAACTTGAGTTCTTTCTCTTGGGTGTAGCTGTAAGCTAGGTCAATGTCGGTTAAAGCCTTTTCAAATTGGCCAATCTTGATCATTGTGTACAGCCAGCTGAAGTTCATGATAACACCATACATGAGGTCGTCAGTGCGCCCACTCCTGGTAAGATGGTAAACCAGCTCTGTCATCTTCCGATGGTTGACAAAGAAAATGTCAGGCTCCAAAAGATTGCACTGAAACACCCAAGGCTGCTCTGGTGTCTGTCTGTCATAGGAGTACTTGTCAGAGGATGTCTTTTCATGGGATGGCTGTTGGTGGGGGTTTTTGTGATGAGATATATTCAGGGAAGTGAAATGGTTGTTATCGTAGGTGAAGATCTTCTTCCTGCCTCCTGCCCATGCCCCGAGGAAGTACTCAGCTAGGAGGCTGTGCATTTGATGGACGTCCTCCTCGTTGCTAAGATACAACTTCTGGGCAATTAGATGCAGGTGTCTGTTGGCCCAAACCATCAAGGTGACGTTACGTACCTGACGTTCCACCAGATAACCACCCAGCTCCTCTTTGAGCCGTGCAACCAAATCATAAGAGATCCTCAAGGGGTTCTTGAGGTAGGTTGCCACAATTACATCCCCAAGAACTATATTATCAAGGGACAGAATATCTTCCAGCTCAACCTCAGTTAGCCCAGCTTTGGCCATGGTGATGTACCCCAACGCTCGGAAGACAAATCGCTGGCCCAACTTGTTCTCCACCGAGTAGAAGAGCTGTTCTATGCTTTCGTGCACTGTGGAGCACAGGGACCTGTCGTCCACATCTTTGTGAGATCTCCAATGAACTACTTCTCTGTAGATGAGGTTGACAAACATTGGCAATGTACACTTGGCAAGCGCCTCATTGACATAGATCTGTTGGCCCGAGGTGACCTTTCTCTTCACCTCCAGCAACTGCTGTTTTAATGTTTGGCTGCAGACCTTGCGGTCCCTCTGGATTAATTCCACATAATACCCCTCATCATGGATGAGCTGTCGAAGCTTCTGCAGGATGCCATGTTTATTGGGTAATGTTGAGACTACAATGCGGACTGTCCGAGGCAGGTGTATGGGGAGCCACCACAGCTTGCGAACTTCGTCCGCATCTGAGAGCTGCTCCAGGGCGTCCAGGACAATGACCAGAGGTCGGTGGAATGAAGATTCTCCTAGAAGGTTGATCAGGAGCTCCTTCATCTCCTGGATCTTGTTAGGCAAAAAGTGAATCAGGCAGCGGTAGTTTATTGCAATCTGTTCACAAATGCTCTGGAGGAGAGTGCGTAGGTCTGTGGAGAGCTGGCTGGAGCCAATGAAACGGACAATAACCACCGGGTCGGTTTCAGGGCCCATCTCTTTCTGCAGCCACGTGTACGCCTGAAAAGAAAGCATTGGGATTTTTAGAATATGTAGAGCAAAATAGAAAAGTTCTTTAAATAGTGCACATTGGAATAGTACATATGATAGCTACATAAGGCTAACAACTAGGAATCAAATAAAATATCCCTTAAATCTCATAAAATAGAAAACATTTTCCGACATTTAATAATATTTACTAAGAGTAAACTGTACTTGTATTTGGCTTGTTTTGGTCAAACACCCAGAATAGGCAAAGCTCTATAGTGGAGCTAGAGGGACTTAAGTAATTGTTATTCTAACATTACAAAGCAGAGCTGATTAGCACAGCAAGGGAGAGAGGTTTCTTACATTTCACCTTGGGACTGTGTGTGCTGAACAGATTAATTCAGAATTTCTTTAATCATGAGAAATATTATATGAATGAGCACTCTTCCAATTTGTTGAGGCTTCATTGATGTTATAATTCCATTCATGAATTCATTAAATGGCACAGCTAAAATTTTCAGGGAGACATTAAGATAATATTTGACACATTTAGGGCAATAGTGATGATGCCTGCCAGAGAGATAGAGAGACACACACAGAATATGTAAGTAGATTATTTAGAATTATGAATATTTTACAGAAGTCTGTGTGTCTGTGTGTATGACTGAATTGTTAAAACTAAAAAATAATTAGTCAGCCTGCCTGAATTTAATAAATTGGTAAATTTTATTGCCAACTAAAACACAATCAAAACCAGAACAAATTAATTACTGATTACTTAACTTGATTATTGTGTGCAATAAATGCAAAATATTATCATTAGTCTCTGAAGACTCATTCCTGCTTTGGCAATATTCTTTAACTGTTGCACTGTTAGGAACCCATTACATTACCGCTGTATATTATACTACAATAGTTTACTAAACAATTAGTCTAATTTATCATATGTATTATTATAACTTTGCAACTGAGCATTTGATTGCACACCTCTACTGAGGACTCAGGTGAACTGAGAAGATTAAAGCTCCGAGTACAACATCTCAAACCGCCCTCTGTAGTTACCCTCCTCTTCCTTATTTTGTTGTATTCAGCAAACTCATTAAAGTGTGTTTTCACAACCTAATTTTGGAAGTTGTAGGTGTATAATTTTCTCGATATAGATGCGTTTTGTCAATCTGAGCACATTTAAAACAAGTAAAATATGAGAATCGTGCCCCCCTCTTCCCACAGAGAGGTACTGTTAGTTTTAGAGCTCATGGTGACAGACAGAATCCCACAAATGTCCCAAAACATTTTGACCTGGGTTTCTTTATCAAACACAAGATAAACATTCAGTGTACCACTTTACATTGTTTCATTGAAAGTAAAAGCAAAACACAATGCACAGACACACTCTCATAAAGCCGAGATTAGTGATAGAGGAGGAGGAGGAGGAGTGATTATGTGCACAAATAAAAATAAAAAATGGCTTTATTTAAACACCAGAAACAAAAACACGACATGATATAACCTCTACTATTACATCAGAGAAGATTAACAGGGATAATTCGGTTTAATTACTTCTGAGTTTACACATATCTGCTTCACATAAACTGTGGTTGGTATGTATTGTTAGGTGTGAATTACCCTCTGTGGACTGAAGCCCAGAGCTGTGGCCCAGAGGCCCCGACCACTTCACCAGCTCAATTGTTTGGGCGCGGCACCTCTTTTATAGTCTTGTCTAAATTTCATAACATCCCTCTCTCCTTCAAACACCATGGCCACATAGGATTTCAAACCATTTTTATTATTTTCGTCTGAACTTGCTGCAAGTACTAACTGTCTGGGGATTAATGCTCGTGAACAATCACACTAAAACGGCGTGATCAACATTTAAGATCTAGGTTAAACTACTTCTTCTGGTTCTGGAAGCAAGTATTCCATGAGCCGGTCCTTTCTCTTTCTTTTTGAATGAAGCCGTTCGTGCGGTCACACACTGCATTAGTGTAATCGCGTTGTATGATTAATCTGCGTGGGCGGTAAAACATGTAGTATATATAATGTGATACGATCGTTTGAATCATTTGAACCTTTCATTTGATGCATTAGAGCCAAAACAGACGATTTATTCAGAATTATGAGAAACATTTAACAGACATTTCGCTTTTTGTGCATTTCTAAAAACCTTTCTGATGATTTAGAGAAGCACTTTTCACTTTTCTGTTTACGAAGACTCAATTACACTTGTCTTAACAGTGTCCCTGCCAAAATGTAAAAAGAGAGCTTTTGAAAGATCCGCCAGGTATTGAAAATTCAAAAGGACAAAGAGGTCATCAGAAAGGAGGTTTAACTGGACACATGGTCCTGCTACTTAATCCTCGTCCCTGTTATCCAACACTCCTCCTCCTCCTCTTTCACTAATCTCGGCTTTATGAGAGTGTGTCTGTGCATTGTGTTTTGCTTTTACTTTCAACCTTACGGCACGCGGTAATCTTTAACACCGAAGGCTTTGATCGTTGTTGTATTGCTCTTATTGTCCCTCGTAACGTTTATTGAACATGGTCGGTATGAATGGAGCTTACGCTCAACGTGTGTGTCCATGTGACGTTCGTCACAAAAGGTCGGACGCGTAGAGGTAGACCTGCGGGTTCGAGCCGTGTGATCTTTGCCGTGTTGTGATCCTAAGGTAACCCGGCAGCCGGATGGCACACACAAAAGCCGGAGACTGAACAGCAGAGAACGCGGTACAGATGCGCACACACACAAAATAAACGGACGACAACACCTTCATTTCAAAAGTTTGTGTCTCACCTGCTTGGCCACCTCGGAGAGCAGCAGCGTCTTCCCGGTGCACGGCCCCCCGTACACCACCAGAGGGCTCATCCGGCTCCCCTTGGAGGGCAGCAGATACTCCTGGACGTAATCCAACGACTCGGTCTTGAACTGGTAGAGGTCCGCGTAGCTTTTGCAGAGCGACAGGTGCTGCAGGATCTCGTCGTACAGCGGGTCGGTCTCCGTGCCCAGGTTCTGCTGGACCGTGGCCTGGATTATGTCCACCATGTCCTCGTAGAACTGTTTACACAGACCCTCGACGTAGTTGCTCTCCACCTCCTGGGAGTAGCCCAGCTTCATGTCGCAGTGGGTGACGGAGGAGTAGACGCGGAGGTTGGAGGCGGCGACGATCGTGGGGATGAATTCGTCGCGCACCTTCAGAAGGCGCTCGTAGGACTCCTGGTTGCGCATGACGCGATCGCCGCCGACCACGGTGTCCATGTAGCGGGTCATCTCTGGGATTTTGGCGAAGCGGTCGAAGTTGGAGATCTTGCGAATGTAGCAGACGCATTTCTTGAGAAAGGCGGGAGTTTGTTTGCCAAGAGCAAAGTCCAATTCATCCTCCAAGGCTGAAATGAGAGAAAAACATAACTTAGAAGTTTTCCTCGACTTTTGAATACTCTGCGTTGTGTTTTGTGACTATAAAAACACTTAACGCCCGATAAGAACCACCTCTGGATTATTATGTACAACTTTCAAAGATAAACATCTTACAGATTTAGATTTCTTTCAGGAGCAAAGCTGGAAAGATTTAAGAAGTCTTTAGCCTCCAATTAGATAGATTTCTCTTGAGCCTTTTTTTTTAGGGTTCATTTTTAAGCCAGCACTACTGAACTGTATCCCAACAACAACAACAAAAAGTCGGCTGTCGAAAACTCTGCCAGCATCTCCTGTGTAGTGCAGCTCACTCGGTAGCTTACTAATTAGGTGGGAGAGCGAGACAAGTGCGAAAAAAAGAAGTTCTGGGAGACGCCGAAACTTCCTCGAGCACCGCTCAAAGCCCAATTACAGTGGATGTGAAGTTTCCTGACAACGCAGGGGCTTCCTCTTTCATGTCAGATTACAAATCTTGCAATTCCTTAATGAGCTTACTCTTTATTTCCGCCATGAAAAAAAGGCGACAAGCTGATCCTGCTCTATCAGAACAGGGACTGACATATTGATGAGGTCATCTACCACTGACAGTCTGAGAGAAAGAGATGTTTTGAAAGATTAATTCAATGCTGTCCAAAAAATTCTGTAATAATTGGGTGATTCCGATGTGGAGTCTGCTACAGACAGCAGTGAATATGGAGCAATACAACCTGACAGGGAAAATAAACAGTGGGAGGAATTGTTTAAATGTCAGACTTGTCTTTAACTTTTGCTGTTACCTTTTACACCAGCAGCGTTTTGACAATCTGAGAATAACAGGGTTTTTTTTCTTTCTCGACTTTGTATTTTTATGGAAAATTGACACAAAACAAATTAAGAGTTCCTCAATAATCAGCCGGATGATTGTATAATAACATTAACAACATGAATAAAAAAGGGAAAAGTAATGTTGGATCCTCTCCTGTTTTTTAACCCTGTTTGGATTAATTACCGAGAGGTGAACATCAAATCTAATCGATCGATCAATCACTGTCATCTGCTGAGCTGAGTGTGACAGATCCTGATTGCGTTCCATCTCTTGTTACCAATTTAGTGACAAGATGACAATCTACTCAGTAAACATATGACCTTTGCCCTGTAAATGTGTGACCCCTTGAAATTAATGTTAAACTTTTACAGAATTATAATTGTTTTTCTCAGCAGAGGCTTTCTTTAATTCCGGTTATATGGTTTCCCCTCATAGTTAGATCAAACGTATGAATTGTTAGATTTTGAAAGAGATGTAAGGTGACAAAATTATCTTCACTTATTTTAACCATTTTCATTATGGGATCTACTTATTATTAATTCATTAATTATTTCTTTCTCCTATAAAACGTACAGGAATTATGAAAATGTTTCCGTAATAATTTCGAACATTGTGTGAAAACGTTAAATTGCTTGTAAGATATTCAGTTTAATTTCATATGAAGACTAAAATTGGATTAAATTATAAAAATTCGAATTATATCATTTTTACTCAGAGCTTGGAATTTGTGTCAGGAGTTATATCCAAATAAATAAATATTTTTCCCAGATATAAGTGAGCGGCTTGTTGTTATCAAAAGACGTGACATATAAAGATGAAAAAAAACAACAACAACAACAAAGTTGACCGTAAACTGACCAGAGCAAAGGAACTTCTTGGTCTGGGCGCTCTTCATGGTCCCCTTCTCCTGAAGCTGCAGCACCGCCGTCCGGAAGATCTTCTTGATCTCCTCCGACACGTTCCTCCAGGCCTTGTCGTTCTTGGTCTTGGCTGCGCTGCTCGACTCCATCTGGGCGAGCGGGGAGAGGACGGTCTGACTCCACGGCTCAAGAGATGAACCGCGGACATGCGCTTATTCATGTTTTCTTAAAGGACCGGGCCCAAGCAACGGGAATATTGTCCTGCGACCCCCGTTTAAAATGAGGCTGGGTTGCTTGAGAACATCTAAACTGGTGTAACTGATTTTTCTGAAGTGATTCTGATACCTTAAAGGGAATTTGAAATGTTTTTCGTGTCCTAAAGTGTGTTTAAGTGCCACGCTGTCACTGTTCATGACTAAAGTGAAACTCAAGGCAACATTAATCATGCAGTTTAACACAACTCATCAACATATTCCATTACCTCTATAAAGGTTGAAACAGTTTTGTATGAAACAGATTAGGACAGAATTATTCTTGGAAGAATTTTTCTTTTTTTTCTGGCAATCAGTAAAGCACGGGCCTTCATAAGGGCTAAAAGTCTAAACATTTAGACATTTCTGTAAGCGCATATAAAATACGT
Organism: Liparis tanakae; assembly: GCA_036178185.1. Lineage (NCBI taxonomy): Eukaryota > Metazoa > Chordata > Actinopteri > Perciformes > Liparidae > Liparis > Liparis tanakae. The sequence continues at coordinate 5,373,897 of CM070111.1, read as the reverse complement.
GCCTCAAGGATTATTTTGCTCATAAAGCGCAGCCTTAAAGGACAATAATCCAGCATCAACAGTCAACAGCTCTATTCAGTAACATCCATGTGGGTATCTTGTTCGCCGGACTCACAGAGTTCTGGTAGTTCTTCAGCATTTGGGCTTTGGGTTTGAGGTAGTATGCGGGTGGCACAGAGTTTTCATCCCTGCAGTACCACTCTTCCAAGATGTGCGTGTCCAGCCCCGCCTCCACCGCTGCATCCAAGATCATCTCGAACTCCGCCGACTCCACCTCCCCCTGCACTCGGATGCTGCCGTACTTTTCTCCCACCAGACCCTGGAGGATGTGTGAGGGGAGGAGGAGAGGGGGGGATGAGATAGAGGGCAGAGAAAGTGAGAAAGAGGCGGCAAACAAGTATAATCATGTTCCTTCTCACTGTGTTAGGGCTGTTTTGTTTTGTTTTGTGGCAGGGTGAGTCAGTGATGCACACAGCGGGACTTATTTAGGGCAATTTCGGAGCCAGAGGCGTAACTGTGATGCAAGTCGGGACATCCACCAGCCAATTTGTGACATCACGGTTGTAGCCGCCGCCGCGAGTCCCCACTCTGTGCACTGTGGTGACGACTGACGGCTCTATCGTGGGTGACATTTGCTATAAACCGCATACATATGTACTGTGTGCAATTTAAATATGAAAATAGTGCCACATAGAGACATTCATGTTGTAATAGTGTTGTAATAACCATCGTGCTCAAGCAGGATGAAGACTGTGGTTGTTGTCCAATGCACGACACGCGGTGACCCGCTACGAAATTACACTTTTAAAACAAAAGTATGATGTAAATAAGGATACATGTTCAAGTTAAAATGACCACGGAGGATCACTAGCAATTCCTGCTTAGTGTTTTCAGTTGGAAAAGGCAGATTTGTTCTGCTGCTGCTCGGCAAATGTTTGTATGACTCGCTGTTATGTAAAATAGCCAGCCTTGGCCCAACGTCCTAATGCTTAGTAATCAGTAGTATTAAAGGAATGAGCAGATCTGCTGTATATATAGAACAGATGGGTCTGTTGGAAGGGGAAAGGAAATGAATGCATTAATTAAACAGAGGAATGTAGATTTGTGAGAATCAAAGACCGTGAAATTTGATTTAATTGTGCTTTTGTGCTCGCAGTTAATGTCACGACCGGTGACATCATCGTCATCGGCCTTATTCACCGAAGCTAATACCGACAATCTCTCTTCACATCGCTCTCCAACACTCGGCTACACGATTAGATATCGTCAAATTAAATAGTGGCCTTTTCATCTCACTATTATCTCCCACTCCACATGGCATAGCTGCTGTAAGCTCCACCCCCCCTTTCCCCCTTGGCATGCTACGCATATGCTTTTGAGTGAAAGACAATTCAATACCAGAGGATATGATCGAGGCCATTTCTTCCCTGATGTGCCTTATCAGTCACATTTCGAATAATAATTAGAGAAAAAAAATAGAAAAAAAAAATAGAAAAGAAAAATCCTTCGCTCCACGACCAGCTGATCTTTACTCCACGTGTCGTGATTCACATGCAGCCGAAGTCCGGAGGGCGAAGACGCGGAGCGAGCGAGGGACGAGCCGAATGACCGTGAGCCTCGACGAGCAGGGAAACCGCGTCGGTGCGCTCGGGGCAATGACGCTTCAAAGCCGTTCCACGTTGGACTCCTCGCTGCCTCGGCATTCTCAGCGGGAACAGATGCGGAGAACAAGCAGGAATCAGATGATGCGGCACGGTCTGCAGGAGAGCCTCCTCCCGATGCTCCGCCAACGCCCGCGGCGGATTCCTTCCACATGCAGTCTCGAGGCCCGCGTTGCATTGTTTTTCATGGTTGGGTTTCATTTTGTATGCAAACCCATATTTTGCGTTATATAAACATGTAGCTGACCCACTTATCCAGTTGAACTACACATTAAATGTATGTATCCTGCATTGAAGGGCGAAAAACTGTGGTATAAAATCACTACAAAACTAGAAAGGGCGGTTGGTAGAGCGCATACCTTCGCATATCACACAATTGGGCATTGAATTATGAACATTTTGGCATTAGTTGCCAATTGGATAGAAATTGACCCCGCTATAGTAAAAAGAAGATTTTGACCTTTTCATGACCTTGACATTTGACCCAATCATTCCCAACATCTAATCAAATGGTCCCCGGGTAATAACCAAACATCTCACCAAATTTCATGCGATTCAAGAAGATTTTGAGCTTTTCATGACCTTGACCTTTGACCCGATCAATACCAAAATCTAATCTAATGGTCCCCGGATAATAACCAATCATCTCACCAAATGTCATGCGATTCGGTTTAACACTTTTTGAGTAATGCGAATAACACACATACAAATAAATAAATAAATACACGCCGATCAAAACATAACCTTCTGCATTTTCAATGCGAAGGTAAAAAGAAATTCCTGAAAATGAATATATTTGCAATAAAACAAGAGTGTTAAAAGTAAAACTATACTCGATTACCCTAAGCGACTGGAGTATTTAAGTGCTCGCAACAAAGCAGGACGCCTCGAAAAAAAAAAATAGTGCAGAACATGGAACACGCTATCTGTCAGAGAGAAAAGTCGAAAATAGAGGAAGAAAGTAAGGGATTCCCTCTTGTGTGCAATTCTCTGCGTTCTCCGGCTGCCAAAACAGAGGGCTTAATATGTAATTAGGGCAAGCTGCTCGCTATCTCCGGCCGTGATTGACAGGAACGGTCATGAGCTACATTCAAACTAAACGGCTTCAAGTGACAGGTGCACCACTTAGCTCAGACAGAAAGGGCCACGACTAACTGAAGACTTTTGCTCTCCGAAATGCGGAAAGATACATTTACTCTTCTCACAAGGATTTTGAAAACCAATATTTAAACAGCATATGGCCGGAAAATATAAAATAACTACACCCCCTACAGGAAGTGTATCGTTGTCATACAGCCTCTTTGGTTAAGTTACTACTTTTAGAAAGAAGCTAGTTCCCCGGATTAATGTGGGATATAGTGCTATGAGTGTGTTATTAACTAAATATCAGCAAGATTTGACAAAGGGACATGTGACTCTATGACTCACGGTGCTACAGTGATGTGTCAGTAGAGGATGGAGGCACTGGGCGGAACTAAAGCAATGCTGAGAGAGAGACATACATATAGTGTGTGTGTGTGAGAGAGAGAGAGAGAGACAGTCACTCTCCAAGTTGCTGACAAAGTCTTTGTCAGGTGGCCTCGTGGTGATGCAGCACGATGAATGAGCGGAGGAAGAGATTAGGATGGAGCCAATCGGTGTTTCCTCTTAAAATGACAAAATAAGGTGCTGAAATGCAAACACACACACACACACATGGAGACCTTGATGACATGCTGCCGTGCTGTAATCCCGTTTAGATGGCCTCATTCCAGATCTGCTGAACACGAAATACTAAAACCACCCGGCAAATATTTGAACATCTTTTACAATTTGGCTTCGGTAAATTGGGTGGACGACAGAGGTGACAGTGGATTACGTGTGTGTCCAACTTTTGAGCGCGGACCAAGGTGTTGTAGTTCTTATTACTCAATCAGCCACAGGTGCGACAGACATAGGAGGCTTAAGTGACAATAGCAAAGCAGACGGCCTCTATTCCAGTTTTATCCGCACTCCTCTACCTCCTCCCTCCCTCCTCCCCCCCCCCTCCCTCCTCCTACCTCCTCCCTCCTCGTCCTCTGTTTTTTTCATCCGTGGAAGGGGGTTTCATACTCTGGCTAAGTGCACTTTATCTGATGAGTCAGTTGGGAAAAGGCGTCTCGGATTTTGTACACAGCTACAGTATGAATCAACAAATCAAACGCTCACAGGGTCAATCAATCAAGGAAACACGCCGTCGACTGTTCTGATATTTGCTGTGTCAGCTCTGGCTGAAAAATACCCGATGATCTGAAGAGAAATATTTAAGTTGACACGCCCATTCTCGGAGCCAAATGCAGACTACAACTCGATATTACATCATGCAGCTTTGCTCTAATTTATAATCTTTTTTCAGAGTTAGTACACTATAAATCAAGGCAGTTTTGGAGTCGCATGAAACAATGAGTTAGTGCTTTGTAAGAAAAAGGCTGTGGAAATCATATATTTCAATCAGCACGGTCCCTATTGGCTGAGCTTTGCGCCATAGAATGATGTCGTTGGGCAAAAGCTGACGGGTGTTTTGAGTTGTTGCTGTAAACACGCACATGATCAGCAGATGTGTATTAATCCTGTTTTAGGAAATGAATGGATCTTTTTACATAGTCGAAACTGCGTGCTTTGAAAGATTTACATCTTCGGTGGGAACACATGGGAGTGGGGCTGAAAAGGGCCGCAGGAGGTCAAACAAGTATTAGGCATGAAGAGATAAAGATTGAGATGGTTCCTTTCAGAACATTGATGAAAGATTAACATCCTTAAAATAGCTGTGAGGAGCTGCTCTGTTATGTTTGAGCGTTTTATTTGTACCCGTCATACTTTAACAACTCTGTAACACCCTGTTCTGTGTCTCCTATGTCTCCTCTGTGTCTTCTGTCTTGATTGTTTAATTACCTGCACCTGTCCACAGCCACTCTTGTCTCGTTAGTGTCTGATGTTGTACACCTGTGTTTCCCCCCTATATATTGTCAGTCTTTCTCTTGTCTGGTGTTGAATTGTCGTCTATAGTCTGTATTCCTGACCCTGCCTGCCCTGAACCTGGATTCTCTGCCTGCCCCTTTTTAGACCTTGTTGTTTTTTTGTAACTTTTGCCTCATTAAGGAGCGCCTTTTTTTTTTTTTTTGTTATTCATATTGAGTCCACCTTGTTTCTCTGCGCCTGAGCCTCACCTCGTAAAACAAGAACCTGACAGAGCTGTAACAAAGCTTCAGACTGGCCGGGCTACACGATGTGAATCAGAGCTCCATCTTTGCACAAGGACACACTAGGCAGAGAACGTCAGCCAAATAAGTTTCTTTTTTTTTTTTTTATTCGTGCATGTTTCTCTCTCTGCTGGATTCTAGGCGCTGACTATTTACTATGAATGTCCACTTCTACTGGATGAGCGGCTGCGTGCTGCCGATACCCGTCCTTGAGGCATCTATAAAGTCTTAGTGTTTTTTCACGAGGAGGAATTTAAGACCGTTGGAGAGCAGATGAGCGGAAAGGAAAGCAGGAGGAGGAGAAGGAGAGGAAGAAGGAGAAAGAAGAAAAAAAACAGTCATGGCTCATTGTCATGCTTAATCTCCGGGTCAATGACGGCGTCGCCATGCCAACCCCTGTGATCGCCATGGAAACCGGCTTTATTGCATCGACAGGTTAGAGAAAAGCCCCTCTCACTCAGGTATGGTAAGTGTGTGTGTGTCCAACAACTCTGCACTGCCACCTGTCTAGCCTTCAGCCGTGCCCTTTAAAAAAAACACTTGCTGCAATTGATTCGTGCTCGTAAAGAAAGACTGACATATCCAAAGCTGGTTATGTAACAGCTCGATCTTATACACGTCTCTTTTCATCTGAAATAGTGATATTTAAGTCAATAATTCTCAGTGATCAGGTTGGGATGAGGAGTAGGGTATAGTCCACCATCACAAGAGCATTTAATATACAGGAAGGAGACGTGGAGGTGAGACCAGACGTTAACGCTCTTATTTTGATTCCGGAGCGATGAATGATTCGTAGAGGTGAACGCGGAGAGCCGTGAGCGCCAAAGAAAGAACGGAGAGGTGTTCCAGATCCTCTGTGGCAGCAAGAAACACACCTACACCACGCAATCCTGTTTCCTGTGTTGTGGTATTCCCACATTCCCATCCTCCCCTTTATTATCCCCCTCTCTCAACCTCTCTCTCTCTTCAATAGAAACACCCCCGCTTCCTCTGTTTGTGTTTTACACCAATAATCAATGGAAGTGGAATGTTTCCTACCTCCTTTTCTTCCATGTATCCCTTCTTACCCACTGATCGCTGCACTAGGATCTGTGCTCCCAGATCAGATGCTCTTTGGAGTCTCTCAGAGTGTGTGTGTGTGTGTGTGTGTTTTGACACTTAAGCAGCCACATTGGGGAGTCAAGGTGCTGATGATGGTGGATGAGTACACATCTGTGAGCAGCTGCATGTCAACACACTGAGTTTGAAATAAAGAGCGAGAAAGAAGGAGAGGAATTGAAAGAAAGCGAGCTCAGAAGGAGGCGGAGCCTAAACAAAGCTCGGAGCGCGCACGGTTTGAGATCCACTGTATGTTTTTGGCAGGAATAACACAACCGTAAATTCTGCTGACGTTTTCCCTGTACTCGCATATATATATCTCTCGGTCTACCACCTCGTAAAAATAAAACGACGGCTCTCCAGAGACGGCCCAGACAACCCAGAAGTGTCATGAAGGAACCCGAGGCTGCCGCTCGCCGCTCCTGGAAACGGGCGCCTGCCGGCCTGCGTGGCGGCGGGAAGCTGAGCTGCGTGGTGACTAAAGGCAGCTGGCTCTAGATGGGACTCCATCCTGTGGAGCTAATACGGCCTCCTCTGCACACAACCCTTCATTTACCACCGAGACGGACGAGGAGAACATGCGATTAAAGATTTATCCCGCCAGATGGGGAGGATGTGAACCACTGACGCGTGTGTTTGTGTGTCTCCTTGGGGTGTGTGCGTGGTGACGGAGGGAGTCACAACCCTACTGATTGTCCATATCACGCCTCTGGTCAAGACGCTGGTGTGTGTGTGTGTTTGAAACAGGAGAGAGGAAGAAAGACGAATCAGAGGTAGAACAAAATGCTGTGTGTGTGCACTTGAGTTCCTGTGTGCCTACTTCCTCCTGGTTTGCTGGGTGGTATTTTCTCAGGGGGGGGGGGGGGGGGGGCGACAGGAATGAATGAAATCATCTTGGCGAGTACAACAGCGTGGTGAACACGGAGCAGACGCACAACAGCACAGAGCGCTTTAGAGTCCACGGCGTCACGTTTCAACACGAGGATGAACAAAGTTCTCACGGCAAACCTTTTTGCGAGAATCCGAACATTATCAGCAAGTTTTTAAAGTGCGGGCGTCAAATTCCAAAGTCCTGCTGAAATATTTGCAAGGAATCCTCAAGTATGGTTGCAGCATTAAGGCTCCTGGGAAGGACATGCAGTCGATTTAGATGGAGGGGAAACTACCCATGGTGCCACTGGTGTCTCCTGGCTTTTTGTTAAAAATATTAGTTTTCACAAGCTGAACCCAATATTCATACACTATAAGACTTTTCCATGACTATTCCATTACTTTTCCATTACATTATATGTAATTTAGCAGATGTTTTTATCCAAAGAGACTTACAATAGGTGACTTCAAACCAAATGTCCATGATCAAACTGAAATCTCGGTATAAACATCAACAATTTAGAACGTTTTGAGAGCGTAGCCGGGCCTATATTTTGAGCGTCATTCTTTTAAAAAACATTAATTATTTCAAACTCGGCGTAAATGAACATGTGAATACAACACATTTCCATGACTTTTCTATAACTTGTGATTTCAGTTTTTTCCATGAATTTTCCAGGCCTGGAAATGACCATTTAAAAATCCCTTAAAAAGAGAAGGGAGCAGTGCATGCTGGGTGGAGAGGAGAATAAGAGAACACCGCTCAATCATGGGGGGAAAGAGATTAGGTCCTACCCATAATGCATTACATCTCCCTGTGATCTCTCACCTCAATTTCAACCTCTGAAAAGTGATCTGTACCATTTGAATAATTCACCATCCCACCCCCTCCTCCTATCTTCGTCCTTATCTTTCCTCGTGCCTGACTTTTTTTCCTTTTTTCATGTGGTCTAAAATTATCTGAGAAAAAGATAACTCAAATGTCAGCCGTTAATTATGCGTCATGCCCCCCCCCCCCCGCTCTTTAGCTCAGGTCTTCACATAACTCATTCATACAAGTGTAATTTTAGCTCTGCTGAAGGACTTTGACCACTTCCAATATGGCTGCCCAAGTTAAGACGCTTTCTTCTCGTGTCACTCCAGAAGATGATGCCGTTTGTGAAGTTGTTTCAATATCACTGTTGATTTTATTTTTTTTGTATCAGCAATCCATCAGGTAAAATAATTTACTTAAGTGATGAAGTTAGCAAAATCAAATTCTATCAAAACTGCAAATGTAAAAAAAAAAAAAAATCAAGCAGGTTTCTAAATCATATCTTTTTCCACTGTTAACAGAATAGAAACGTCAAAAGCTGATGACTTTCCAGTGGCATTTTTCGGCAAGAAAAATTCAATTTCACTCTTATAAGCTAGTTTCACACAGCTATTAGATCTCAAAAGCCAACCGCCAGGGAACCATCCAGCTTTGATGCCACATCAGAGACTTGTTGTGCGATTTCTCCGGACACACGTGTGATAACGGTTAATGGTTAAATGACCTCCATTACACGTGGAAGCCAACCCTGTGTGGAGCTGCTGCAATACTCACCACAAAACATGGTCCCGCGGAGGTCTTCAGACATTCCTCCAACAGCTTCATCCTGAGTCTCTGGAGCTCTGGACTGTCCCACTCCTCGGGGTCCGCGCCCCAGTACAGGTCCACCACCTGACAACACAAGCACAAACACAATGGAGATAAAAATGTAATGCGGCAGAATCTTCCTCCGACACTTCTGAATAGAAACGTTTTTACAATCACCATTCTCAAGTTAAAAAAACAAGAGCGCAAAAACTGTGAAGCAGAGAGGCGCCTTATTTAAGGAATTGGAGAAAAACTAAATGCTAAGTTCTTTTTATAATAGCATAATAAAAATAAAAAAAGCAAATGGGGATCAGTAGCTGAACCAATGATTTACTGTTTCTTCACTGACGCACGCACACACACACACGCACATGCCACTGTGCATTTGAGGCCAGCAGGGAGGAGTGCCACACACACACACACACACACACACACACACACACACACACACACACACACACACACACACACACACACACACACACACGTTGACCCGCCCGTTTAACAGCTGAGACGAGCCCAACTGTAAAAACATAGAGAAAGGTGAGGAGACACCCCGCGCTGCTGCAGCCTCTCGAGAGCAAATAAGAGCTTACAAAAAAAAGATGCATGAGGCTCTAGTTTCAATCTTTAAAAATAAATAATAATAATTTTGATTTGTAAAGCGCTTTTCTCAGTACTCAAAGATGCTTACAGGGAACAAGAGATGAACAGAACAAACAAGAAGAAAGCAGACAAGACGAACAAACAGGAACAGAAAAATAAATATATAGAGGAAAACGACGGGGAAGCTGTGTGAATAATGGCCATCGTCCTCCTATGGATCCTGCTAGTTGGCCTCCCCGGTAGCCGTGTGTGTTTTGCGGCGTATAAACATCGCAGGGGGACGCGGTGGAGCCAGCGTTATTGGGCGGCCCCGTTCCTTCACGCTCCGCTGCCCAGCAGACGAGCTGTAGCTCAGATGAGCGTAGCCTGGCACGGTGACTGACACCTCCGCAGCGTGGCAGAGAACAGCCGTGGCTGGCAGCCTCCGTGGCCCCCGGGTGGCACTGAAACCGAGAGCGTGGGACTCGACAGTCGGGGAGATATTGTCCTCGCCCATCATTCGTAGAGAGCAGCACCTCGGCTCGTGTGCCCGATTGTTGTTGTGCATCTGTGAGCAGCTGTGTTGCGGCGGAAGGAGATTTCAACTAGCCGCCTCAGGCTACGACTAACGCGTCTCTTCATTAGCAATCGTTCCAGGAGCAACGGATCTTGTTTGCCGGTGACGCCTCAAACCAAAGTTATGGATACATTTAACGACGGGGTGATTCAAATTCAATTAAAGACAACAAGCAAACACCCGAGAGCACAACAATACATTTTTATTGGATTTCCATTCACATTTGTTTTGCAACTAGGCGGCAACCTGCGGCCCTGCCGGGGAAAGCCGCATTCTCTCTACTGACCAGCAGGGGGCCACTCCTCCAGTGGCAAATATGGAAGTCTATGAGAAAATGGACCCTACTTCTCACATACAGTTTATGGTCTCAATCGCTAGTTTCCAGTCGTCTCCAATACAGCGCAATGTTCAGCCAGTAAATGATGGTCCATTTGAGTCAAATAGACCATGTGGGCTTCTTGTGATGAGCCGTATCGGTCAATGCTCTGTATTCCACGCATGGTCACTTTTAAGTTGGTAAAAAAAAAAGGACATGGTGATGTCTGTGTTCCAAGACGGCGAAGGCCATTACTTCATATTGGCAGTCTACAGACCAATGGGTCACATCCCGATGACTACGTCCATTTCTTATATAGCGTCTAAGGGTGATACCCCTTTAAGGGGGTCCTGAATCCCATATTCGAATAATATTATTTAGCAATGTCTAGCTTTTCTAAAATCGTTTAGTCTACAAAAAAACGTGAAAGAAAAACTAGTTTTTCAAATTACAAATGCCCAAAGAGATGTTCAATTTGTAATTACTTGTGTCAATATTTATTCAGATCATTCAGATGATGAAAAAAAAAAGCACACACGAGAGGCTAGAACCAGAGAATATTTTGTCATTTCCTGCTTAATTTATGATTTATAAAAGATGTAGTGATTTTCAAAGTTGAGGGTGATTTATTATCTGCAGAGACCAAGTGTTATGACAGTCCTACCAGGAGAGAGATTAATGGATGTGGGATGAAAACTTTATAACAGGTCTGATAGCCATGAACCCCCTTTCTATTATCTGAACCACCAACGGCTTTTACTTTGGAAAACCACCCTCCCACTCACACACACACACACACACACACACACATGTGGAAAACTCATTGCTATAGGCACATCAGTCACTGCGTATCAGTGTCACTAATCTACTTCCAACTTCCAACGCACATGAGTGGGAGACTGCAATCGGCCCCTGTGTTGACAATCAGCGGATGGCAGGGGGGGATAAAATGAGAAGAGCCCCCCCACCCCCACCCCCCCGATTACGATCCCTTCCTACTGGGTTTCAGCCGGTGATTGGAAGGAGGCGCGGTAATTAAAAGCTAAATGAAAACATCTATTACCTGTGTGCACGCGGGCAGGGAGGATACCCTGATTCAATTTGCCCCATCGCCCCGCCGCGCTTCCCTGGAGTACGGACGTATGGATGAAGGAGAAAGGGGGAGGAAACGGCCGAGGTATCCTCAATGGGCAAGGACACCTGAATTAAGTTAAACATTTGGGCGGGGGAGGGGGAGGGGGAGGGGGTTTACAGCACGGTTACATGAGGACTCCTGTGGGACTGGCTTTGGCTGGAACGGCTTCATAGTTTCCATTTCTCTTCCCTCTCCCCCTCCTTATCCTCTCTTCTCCTTTGTCTTTTCTGCTCCTCTCTCTAATTATGTTCCCTCTCCCCCACTCTTCCTCTAAACTATATGGTGGAGTGGGCGGCGTTGCTTACGTAAGAGCAGAAGCAGCTTCCACTAAGAAGCTTTCTAACGCCCTTGGAAGGCGTTTGCCCGTGGCGGGTCAAGTGCAGGAGAAAAAACACTTTTTATTTATTGAGTGTTAGACTATGAGAATTTGGGGATTATGCCCGAGATGATGAGGAAGAAAGGGCATGAGGAATTCAGGCGGCAAAAACTAACACCAAGAGAAAGATTAAAAAAAACAACAGTAACTAGAATGGGCACTCGGTAGAGCGCATACCACACATATCACATATCACAAGATTGATTTATGAACAATTTGGCACTAGTTTCACGCAAATCGGATGCCAATTAACCGAGATATCGCAAATTTACGTTTTTCACTTTTTCGTGACCTTGACCTTTGACCCAATCACTCCCAAAAACTAATGGATTGTTCCTTGGGTCATGACCAATCATCCCACCAAGTTTCATAAGAATCGGCTCAGTTTTGTCTGATTTAGACGAATAACTAACGGACGGACGGACATATTCACAAATAAATAAATAAATAAATACACGCCGGCGAAAACATTACCTTCTGCATTTTCAATGCGAAGGTAAAAATAGATGCGGTGCAAAAATAAATATATAATATACATAAGCTTTCTACGAGAGGCATTTTTCATCAAGAGCATGTAGTAAATCTCTAAGAATGTTTGATGAATAGACTTTTATATTGGTCAAGGAAAGTTTGGGGTTTAGCAGCAAATCCATGGCCAAATATAACATTTTTGTAATATGAAAACTGGGTTCAACGTTTAAAGATAAAAACAGGCACAGGCAGATCACAGAGCGGGGTTTAAGCGTGGATCTAATTTCAGATCTCTTAAAGCTGTTTTACTTTGCTAATTTCAAGAGGCTGCTTGCTTTTGATAAGAGGTCATTCGCTCTTTTTTCCCACTTCATGAACCCAATAGAGTTGATTGAGGTTGCTCGTGATGAGTGCCGAGGGGAAATATTCCCATGCATGCCCTCGAGAAAATCTGTCACGCTGTGACACACTGTGGTAATTACAGTGCGCTGTTTCAGGCATTTCAGCTCAACCACAGCAAGTTAAGGTTAAGAGCCGGTCAAAGACGTGAGGTAGCCCACAGTAATACGACCACGTGACTTGAGGGGGCGATAATGAGGCACCGGCGGAGGAGGGAGCAGACCTTTTTAATAAAACTACTTCCTGAAATGCATTCAGGACGAGGCCCTTTAAAAATAAAAGAAAGCACATTTCGTGTTTGTTTTTAACCGGAGCTTTTTAGAAACCAGCGTTTGTAACGCTAATAACGTCGAGGAGTTTATAGTTGTAGCTGTGCTGCGTGAGCAGGGAGCGCCACGCTGTAGCAGGTGAGCAAAAAGGCAAAGCTATTAAAACACCGTCTCTACATGTGGAGCGCTTTGCCAGTATTGTCGCCCGCCAGAGCCTCAAATCCTAGTTTCTCATCTCCAAACGTCTGCCGGAGCCGTACTCCTACGACTTCGGCCCCCCAACAACACAGCGAGATGCGATGCTACACGTGTAATTATCTTTAGCCCACTACTGCGATGGGATCCGTGTTCGCCTCCAGTCTTTTCCTTTGTTTTGCCTCCAGCCAACACTGATGTAATCACGACATTCGCACCAAAAAGGTCAATACGGACGCTTTTACAGTTTTTATGACGGAGAAAACGGCAGTAGAATAACGCTCATTTGGGTAATCGAAGGAAAGGTCCACAAACTCTGTCCCATTCGATGTCTATGGAGCAGCTCCAGATTTAGGTGGTGTTACCCTAAATGTTAGCTGAGATCTCCACGCCAGATGGAGGCGCTTGAGGGTTAAATGGGAGCAGACGCGACACGGAGGCTCCACAAACTACTCCGTTGCAGCGTCGCTAACCAACGCCGCTCCGCGTGAATCAGCTTCTCTTTGGTCGCAAATTGAAAACGTCGTTAACGCTCGAGCGCTCCTCTTCTAGGAGACTCGGAGAACGTCTCTCAAGCGGAATAATGTCGGAAAGTTCAAGAAAAGACTTTATTTAAAATTGTTCCCGTTTTCTCTGCAGATGATATGATCAATCGGTCTTTATGCTTTGATTGTGCCGTCAGAAGACCCACCAGACGTTTACTAAAACTCACGGAAGCCAGTGTGTATTATGAGTAGAGTTAAAGCTTCTATTACTTATTCTCATCTCACAGTTGCCCGGTATCAACCATTGTGGAAAACTCTTCAATCACTAAAAATACTGTTAATTGAAGATAGACATTTTGTTATCATCAGGGTTGACCAATGGATTTCCATGACTTTAAACCAAATGTCCATGACCAAACTGAAATCTTGGTATATACATGAACATTTTTAGAAAATGTTGCGTATTGAGAGCGTATGCCGGCTTATATTTTGAGCGTCTTTCTTTAAAAAAAACATATGAATTATTTCAAATTCGGTGTAAATTAACTTTAGAAACATATTTCCATGACTTTTCCAAAACTTTAATGATTTAAGTTTTTTCCAGGACTTTTCCAAGCCTTGAAATAACAATTTTAAAATTCCCTGACATTTCCAAGTTTTCCATGAACGTACGGACCCTGTATCACTGAAGAAACTGAATATCCCGGGGATTTTGCATCTGAACCATAATCACCGTGCACACTCCTTAGGGCATAGACGCTGCTGGTCCTCAGTTCCTCTGAGTCTATTGGTTTCATCGAGTCCGTCGCCTGCAGAATATTATTGGGGTAAAATGCCGATGAGGCGTCTCGAGGACCAGTGTGGGTGATAAAGTGTCAGCGTTACTTAAAATAAACGAGAATTATTCCGCATTGTACGATTACTCCTCTCTCAATATACTCACAATAGTAAGAAAACTGTTTAACTATAATAATTCTCCATGTTTTGGATAAAACCCCTTTTTTTGTGGCCTATCCGTCCATCAAATGTCACATATATTTGCTCCTATTTTCCGAGCGATCCTAGCTGACAACGGCTAAACCAACGGGTGAAAATACAATCACCGTGGTGACAGTAAAGCGAATGAGTCGCTCTCCCACGGGTTTTTTACAAGTACAGTGTAACCGAAGCCGTGGAGGCATTTCCCGTTTGATTTTTGATTATCTTCGCCGTGGGGCAGTTGGCATGTTGATGTGTTTCCGTGGACCGAATGGAGAGAACAGTCTCGGAGGTGGAGAGTGAATGGAGGTGATGGCCGACTGCCAAGGAGGGAAAGGAGCAGACAGAGAAGAACGAGAGACGAATAGAGCAGGTAAACAAAGGGAAGGGTATTGAATACGTCATGCTTTGTTTTACTGTACATCTTAGAAATATCAATCTGAAGACGCAATACAAATATAAAGTACGACTTAAGATTTCCTCCTCTTCCACTATTTCTTGTACCATTTTGCTCAGATGGTTAATTTGTGCTTTTAGTATGGCTTCAATAATAAAAGCTATAATGTAAAAAGCATATTCCCAGAAAGACATTTTACTTCAATATATATATATAAATATGAAATGTCATTTTTTAAGTGGGGGCCATATTCTAAGAGCGTTGGCGTCATATTTTTAACAAAGCTAAATTGACAGACGCGTTGCCGCTTTTTTAAAAGTTCAAGCACGATGGGCTGCGTGAATAGGCTGTTTAGAAAAAAATGGTGGTGAAATGTCATCTCACCCCTCATTTCGTCTCCCGTCTCGCCGCTTTGTGCCGTGGGATGTAAAAGACGTCGGAGCGACAGCCGTTGAACGCGACCTCACAGCCGTGACTGGGAAACTTTTATTATAATTGTCTCGCTGCGCGTGACGGACGGAGAGTTTGGCAACCGTGGTCCGACTGCGTTATTTACGGCGATGCTTCCGGTAACCCCCGAGATTCAGTTTTAACTCCCGCGTGTGGGCGGACGGGATTGTGCTGTAACAAGTTGATTGATGGAGAAGTGGAAGATAGGTTAAGATAATGGGAACTGGGATTTGAAAAACAAGATGGAAAAGGGAAGGTCGAGCGTGTGCACAGCAGTAAAAACTGGACTGGGGATTCAGCCTGGATCAAATTGGGGATTGTTGGAAAAGAATAACCGGATGTTTTTTTGGTGAGTTTTATTTTGTTTCTGTCGAGCTGGAATGCAAAAAGAAACTTGATTTCAGGAGGTCTACGGTTGTATTTGTCCGTTTATGTCTGAGTAATGGAGTTAAGAGAGCTTGTGGAACATCGCCCGAAATATCTACGATCAACAGTTGTCGGACTGACGGTGTTCGGTTGCAAAATTTGAGACCAAATATAACTTTCCAACGGATAGAAGCAAAGTTTAAAATGAGAGAATGGATGAAAAAACTTAATCAATCTTAATTTCAATAGTTTGGTTTTCCAGTGACAAAACAGACATACGTCGTGCAGGTGGCAGCAGGAGCTTCCACGCCACTGAATAAAGAAACAACTAATGTATTTAACACAATGTATTTATCATACACACACAGGGAAAAATCAACCCAAACCTGGTTATAAATAAATCAATTAATATTCAAAGCAAGAGACCCAAACCAATTCAAAGGAAATTGGAGAGAATAATTACATCCGATGTAAAATGTGGTCCAAAATAGAGAAGTCCAATTAGCGAGCAGCCATGGTCGACGGAGCAGTAATTAATTTCATAATCACACAATCTGCCTCGCAACCAAAACACAATTTTCTCTTAAAAACGATTATAATGCAGCAGACGTCTCTCTATCGTCTCCGTTCAGGTGTTACACCCCAGACGAGTGCCAACACAACACACCTCATTCAATTAAATAGAATATAATCTGGACCCCTTAGCTGGCTCCAATTTCAGACTAATGTTCTGAGACGGACTAAAGCGGCGATGACCCTCTGAGGTCGGGTAAAACCCAGAGATCCACGATGAGGTTGGATGAATCTGTGTTGGAGTTCTGTGTTCTGGCGTCCGACCCGGATCTTTACGTGTGTCTGTTCCGCTTACTAAAGAGTTAGCATACACAAATATAAAAAAAGGGATTTCGCCTGACTGAATGAGAACGCTAGCCTTCCGCCCATAGGCTGGATTTTCCGTGCCATCTTCCTCCTCCCCTCCCTTCCTTCCTTCCTTTCCTCATTCCTTCTCCTGCGATCCCGCTCCATCCTCTTAAGGGAGCGCTCTGGGTGGAAACTAAGCCAAGTGATGAGGGACCGGGGAGAATTGGGTTTTTTATCCGCTTGGCGTGTGTGTCAGCGTGAGCCAGCAGACAAAGTGTGTGTGTGTGTGTGTGTGTGTGTGTGTGTGTGTGTGTGTGTGTGTGTGTGTGTGTGTGCGTGTGTGTGCGTGTGTGTGTGAGAAAGTGGAGGCGGGTATCGCACTCGGGCTACAACGCTACGTACGTAAAAACCACACGTGGGATTTAGCGCGTGACGTCACTCCCGACACGTGTACTTTGACAAATTAAAACCACGCCCGAGTAACTTGTGGTTTTATCCAAGGTGCCAACTCTCACTTTGCATGGGTGGTGATGAGTGGGGGGGGGGTTGGATAGAGGAAGAAGAGGAGGAGGAGGAGGGAGAGTAAGTGAGTCATAATATAAACTCCTGGGCCCTCTCCTCATAATCATTTCAGCTCACGCTTCGTCACAGCGAGCTGAATCACCAGACAGACACGTGGCCGCGGACACCGGAGCCAAGACACGTCCCCGCCTGGCTCCTCTCGCATTATCCGGCACTTCCCCGTCACACGCAGACGTTCGAGGGATTCGGCATCGGCCGTGAGAGGTCGAGGGAGCTCGTCCTGTCTGGTTTACCGCGTCTTGGACTCGTTGACTTTGCACAGTTGGTCTCCTCGAGAACAATAAAAGAGCATTTGAATTGTATTCAAACTATCATGGATAAGCTTAAAAGATAATTAAGCATTAACAATGTCATGTGTAACATGACAAAGCGATTCCTGTCATATTTTTACGTGAGTCGGATGCTCTATAGCAGCAGCTATAGAGCAAACGGGACTAAGGCCACATTCACACATAGCCGGTAAAATGTGTAATCTCTATAAATACAGATGTAAGAAAACAGGAATGCAGGAGGAGGCTTTTTACTTTGTGATTCAGGCAGGGTCAAAACCAGGTGGTCCGCCAAATAGGGCAACAAATCCAAAGAGGGGCACGCAAAAATCTTGAGTCGGGTTAACAGGGTCGTAACAAGCAGATCAGAGTTAATATTTAGGAATTCTCTGGCGAGTTTGTCGCTGACACACAAGACAATGTGGAAGAGGACAAGTGGAAGTGAGGGAGCTGAATAGTGAGGGACTAACGAGGGGATGGGCTGCAGGTGAGAAGGGTGTGAGGACCAGGTGAAGGGAATGAGGGACTAACGAGGTGATCAGAGGCAGGTGTTTAGTTTAGTTCATGCCACATTCCCTCATAGCCGTATTTACAGAAACACATATTTCTGCCCCTCCGTTTTCAAAAATAACGTTGTACACACAAGGTTGTTTTCAAAAAAGTTTCTGTTTATATGAACCCTCATAAATATGGCGTCCGCATACGTCACATAACGTAAAGCATTTTTATTCGCATACTGTAACTCTGTTTGACCTCGTTCACACGCAAAAACAAAATTTTCAGAAATCTCCACTTTGGCTGTAGTTTTTAGAAATGATCGTTTTCTGTGATAAAACCTCCGTTTTTGTGTAAATGAAAGGCCAAAACGCATGAAAACATATGTGTTTTCCCATCGTGTAAACAAGGTCTAACTCAGTCAGCAAGCGAGAGAATATTTATGGATTTCTTCTTTCTATTTTTTTTTACCGTGAGACGTAAAACAACCCTCGTCACACAGGACCCTTCACTGCTCCCTCGCATCCCAAGTCCTCCAATCAGGCGACTATATTAAGAACCCTCGGTCTGCAGATTAATATATTCAAAATCTGATTCAGCCTGGCTGCCATTAGGACCCAGTGTGTATGTATTTGCAATTTGCTATTCTCTGTACCGTTTGCATGTACCATTTTGTTATTTGTTTTTTCCCTAGCAAAGATCCCTGAACTCGTCGCGGCGTGGACCGGCCCTCTGCGTATGTGGGAGGTGTTCTAAACACGATTGTATTACGTCTTGTCCCAACACCTTTTTGATTTGCTTTGTGCTCCGAGCTGTTTACGATCAAAACGTTATTGGCGTGAAATGAGAATAATCCGCGGACGCCCTGCTGACTGAATCTTTTATAAAAAAACGTTTCAAAGGGGGGGGGTCACTGAAGTCTCCTCTTCATCGCACAGGAAATTTCCTCCTTCTCGAGGAACAATCTATTGCCGAAATCTCTCCCTGACTCGAGGGCCCTCCTGTATTTGATAAAGAAAACAAACCTCTGATGGCAATCTTTCCGTGTACAGTGTTGCTGATTTGCAATGCAAATAATCTTGATCAGTGAACGCCACGGGGAGGGAACGCCGCGTTTCTCTTGACGACAACAAAGGGAAGGCCCTCGCGTCACGGCTGGGTTTGTGCCAGCCTTCGCCGACGGACGCCTTATCTTCGCTGGCCTTCTGTCCGCTTAAAGGGACGGGGATCTCTGCGCGTTGCTTCGGGGCGCCTCCGGGCACACCGTGTACGCCACGGAGGGGATTTGGAGGCACTTAACAGTCGGTATCGGAAGATTAGAGGAAAAAAGAGGAGAAGAAATCGAAAGAAAAAAAGGGGGGAATGCAGTTACCTGGAATTCAATTCCATAGTTCTCCCTGCAGAAGTCTCGTAGTTTGGGGTAGACGTGTTCTTTCAGCGCGTTCCTCTCCGCCTCGGTGTCTGGAGACGGAAGAAATAGGACATGTTTAACGAACACGCAGCAAAGAGACAAACACGGCATAGAGACGGGAAGCAGAGCTTGTCTGACTCTCTTTATCCCTCTTGTTACCTTCATATTTACTAACATATTTGACCCCAGCAATTAAAATCTCCGGAAAATTATTAGAATTAATATTGTTTACCACGTTTAAGTGTGAGGTACTTTATGTTTGTTTGTTGACAACCTAAATAGCCCTTTAAATATATAAAAAAGTTGATATTTCTTATATGTTTGACACAGTGAAAAACAGCCTGGGGTCAAATTGACCCCAAAGAACATCAACGTTAAACATCGAATGGGGTCAAATTGACCCTAAAGGTAACAAGAGGGTTAAGGTGCTGCTGCATTTTTTATTTGTGGCTCGCAGCTAACGTGGGATAAACAGCGCAAACAAAAGCAACGGTGCTTCCACGACGACGCCGTCCGTTGTGATGGCGCTATCAGCGTGAAACACTGGGCGACTCGGTGCAGAACGCTCACGCGCACCAATACAATGATCCAGATCCCTGTGTGGTTTGGTTATAGCAGCTACATACGGTTCTGCAAGGCTCGGCACAATTCAGACGATAAGGAAGTAAAATATTGTATTTGTCTTGATTAAAATCTATATTTTCATTCATAGATGTAATGGTGTATTGTCAGCTGCTTGGAGATAGTGTGAGGACGTTTAACAGATCATAATTTGTCTCTAACATCTATTTTATGTTGCTGTGAAAACATCTCCTTCCAACAACGATATTTATTCAATTTTATTACCAAAAACTACATTTTACGAGATAACATTTGGACACATTAGGATAATGCTATCATTTACCGCCGCCCGATACTCATTTTTACTGGACAGAGCCTGAACGCTTCATAATGTAACTGAACGGAAGAGTATTTTGGATCAATTCAACATAATCGGAGATGGATGACTATAAAAGATATGCACTACCAATGTCCTGATCAATATGCTACTCAATATTGCCAGATAACGATGGTCAGTAAAACTTTATTGCACATTGTGAAGGTTAACGTTGAACTGATTATTCACAAGCAGACCGAACCTCGAGGGGGGTTCAGGATCAGGGATCGACAATGGGCCGTTCCACCGCCAAGTAGAAAAAAAGTTTGGAATAAAACACACGGGGAGTGATGTCATTCTCTCCTCAAGTAGACATTACTCCATCGAAAATATATTTAAAAAATACACCTACTACTACTGATATTCTCATGAAATCTCTGACAATTAGCAAAGAATTACATTTTGAAAAATTACAAAAATATCCTCAGACCAGATTTAATCTGTCGATATTTGAAAGCAGAAATAAATACTCCAGATTTAAATTATTACACGGCAGATGAATAAAGAGTCATGTTTTTTCAAATTTCTGCTTCATCAACAAATAAACGTACCGACTATTCACCTCCACACTAACGTCAGCAGCACATCAGCGTTTATGTAGATAATTTTTCAACCCCTTTTTTTTTTTACACCCATTAAAAACCCCTGTAAGAGCTGCAGACTGCAGCAGTCCCGACACACATGGTGAAGAACGTGGGATTATGCAGCATTACAGAGGCAGTGATCATATTGGACAGTCGCAGAGCGAGAGCCCACGGCTTCTTGTTGTGTCCCACTTTCTTTCCCCCTGTCGTCTCGTTTCCACTGTCTTCCAAATGGTTACTGTAATGTATTTGGACAGGCCCAGTCTCTTCCTCCCCCTCTTTTTTCTGAAGGGTGTGGACGGATAGTTAAAAACAGAACATGCCCGACAGAGACAGTAAAAGAGAGAGAGAGAGAGAGAGAGAGAGAGAGAGAGAGGAGAACACACGCGGTGGACGCTCCTCCCTCCGCCGCTAACCGCGTCATACGCAGCGTGAGCAGAAGAGCCCCACAAATTTTGAGTCTGACGAATCTTTCTCTCATCTATCTTTAGCGAAGGCTTTAGGCCCCCCCGACCGCATATACATATCCGCCCACAGCCACCAGAGCGAAATGTCACATAAAAAAAATAAAAAAATAAACTCAACGGGATGCAAAATGGAATAAATGGCACCGGGGGAGCGCTCCTCTTATTCCATTACAGTAGACTCCTCCTCTATCCGACAGGGATGTAGGCGACGTCGCGGTTTACGTTATTTTTGATTCGCGCTGCTCGGCCGGTCCCCACCTGACGGACTAAACCGTGTTGTTTGTGTTGTGTTGATGACGGCGATACACCTCCCCTCCTACCCCGCTTCTCTATCTCTCTCGCTCTTTGTTTTTTTTTGTGGGATGATGATGAGTTATGGCAGTCTGACGTATGTGTGTGTGTGTGTTGCGTGCACACGCAGAGGAACAAAGCCTGGATGTTGCGTTCGGCCTCGTTCTGCCTGTGTGTGTCCCTCCCTCCAATTTTCCAATCTGTTTATTTCAATAGTGCCGGCCAATCTATCTCTCCTTTTCAGATTCCTCCTGTCAGCTCTTTGTTTTGTCTTTCACACTTCCTTTTCTTTTCTCTCCTCCGCCCCCCCCCCCTCCTTTGCAGAACACACAGGCTCTGTAGATGTAACACGGCAATAAAGTGAAACGTCGGTTCCCATCTCTCGCTTCTTTCCTGTAAACTCGATCCTTTTCATCTTCCGATCGTCGTTCAGTCTTCAGAAGGTTATTAAAGTGAAACCATTATAATTACATCTACATAACGCTTTTCTCCGTCCAATCTATATATTCCAAATATATCCACTTCCCAGTGCAATGAGTCCTCAAATCCTCACAGATTATTTGGCATTTTCAGCACCACGGATTAAAACAGAAACGTCTCATCAGCGCTCGTTACCGCAGCAGCGATTGATATAACAAAGCCAAGCGGCTAAAACCCGATGCTGACGCTCCATTCCTCTAGATAGCGGTCATCATCTCATCAACAAGGCTCTGACAAAGCAATCACTCTGCTCTCCTCCAGATACGACACTCCAGAGGCACTCTCTATGCACGGCAGCTCCGAGATCTCTGATTAAAAGAGAGGGAGAAAGTCAACGAGACAAGTGTCTCATCAAATAGAGCCCAGCTCGTAACACCGTGGTCATCCACGTTGACACGGATGCTACCGTGTGTGTGTAGGTGTGTGTGTGCGTGTGTGTGTGTGAGGTGCTAAAAGGGTTCATCAGATTCAGTGATATGTAGCTCTGAAATATCTGCCTTCAGAAACGGTGTTATTGTTGGATAACGTGTTGGATAAACTGTTTTAACATCAAGCCTTTAAGCTAGGCTGGATATTGAATACTGATACTTGCAACATACTTTTACAAGATATTTGTAATTATAATTTAATGGTGTGTAGAGTATATTTTCATGCATCAGGGAGGTTTTTAATTCAGATCGACCCGGTTCGGTTACCGGCCAATTTGTCTTGTGTATCCAATTATTTAGCTACACGTGGTGGTTTTAAAATGCATTTACTCGCATTTTATAGACAGAAAATGTATTAATGTAAAAAACTGATCGCAGCTGTAGTTCAAAATCAGCCCCAAACCTGCAGCACGCCATTCTCCCGCTCGCTTGTCCGGCCGGACGCAGCGTCTCATCACTGCATAATAATAATCCAATAATAATAATAATAATAATAAAACATTTTTTAAGTAATAATAATAATAACTTCATTTATATAGCACTTTTAAAAACAAGGTTTACAAAGTGCTCTACAGATAAACAAAGCATAACATAAACACAACTTAAATGGCGGCAAACCAAAAAGGCCATACCATAAAAGCATTGGATACAACTAAACCAAACAAATAGCCAATTAAAATAAAAACATAAAAGGACGACATCACTTAAAAGCAGTTCTATAAAAGTGGGTTTTAAGAAATGATTTGTGTCACAGTGCGGCACACCGACTCTCTCATGTGCGCAACTGAGGCCGAACCGCAATTATGCAACAAAAGTCAGTGAGCAAATCGATAGCGAATGACCTGGAAGGGGCTGAAGGCACATTGTTGCTGTGTAAATCAGCCATCCGTAAAAGGCCAGATGTTCCTCCGGAGCACAGGGAGACCCTCGTGTTGGATCCGAATCATGGCGAGGGAAATCCACTGGAGGTTTTCTTTGTGCCACCATAGAGGAAGAAATAGAAAACCTTTACAGTGAATCATGGTGATGACCGGATGTAACGGTGATGGGGACTTCCCCGTTTCTCTGCCGGTAATCTACATCGTGCGTGATAAAAGAAAACATAAAGTGGCTGTTGGGAGAACCGTGTCCTAATCTACCCGACGCAAAGATGTACGATAGAAAGTTCATCGGGCCAACATCTGTGCTAGCAGCTGTTGCCTTGGGAACCGTCGTTATGTCGGGGACGCACTACAAGCTTTACGGCCCAATTATAGCCGGCCATCGTGACTGATTGTCAAGATCGCGGGGAGTTGCGTAACCATGGACACCTGGCCTTATCTTGCAGATTCAAGATTAAAATCTCTTGCCTCCTGATATAATCTCAGACTAGTCCGATGGTTCAATCAGCCGCGATTATATCCAACATGTCAGATTGTATGTGTATGTATTCTCGGGATGCGCGATGATATCAGAACATCACGGTATCGAAAGATATCGGCATCGGACGGAAATTAATTATTTTTATGTCTTCTATTTAAGGACGGGAGACTCGGTATTATAGATCCTGGGTCTAAAGGATAACGTTTGTAGTAGGCTATTGATAAGCTACAACGTTTAGCGGTTCTTTAATAAGTAATAAGGTAATGTTATGTAATATATTTTAGCACTATGCAGCAACTCTAACTGAGGCCGAGCTCCTCCACACACACACACACACACGCACACACACACACGCACACACACACAAAGCGGGCGTTCGATCCCCCGGCGCCCTCCGGTCCCTGTCGGCGTGTCCTTGAGTGTGTGTGACCGGGTCAGTGCGTCCTCATGGGCGGGTGCCACCTGTGCCTTGTGGCCACTGCAAAGCGCTGGGACAATGGCACTGGGACAATGGCGCTGGGACAATGGCGCTGGCCTTGGCTCGGAGGGAACGGTTGGAAACGCACGAGACGGAGGGCGAGAGCGCTTTGAGTGGTGGTCGGAAGACGAGAAAGGCGCTCTGTCCGTTAAACCTCCGTTTAACTGTTCAGCTTAGTTCGCCACAAATTCTTGTCGACGTAGCTGCTGGCTAAGATAACCCCCCCCGAGCAGCGGTACCTCCAGGCAGTGAATCACATCAGCGGAGAGGAGGAGGAGGAGGAGGAGGAGGAGGAGGAGGAGGAGAGAAGATGGGAAGAAGGACCGGTATTGACTGATGTCTTCTTCATTCTCTCTCAACTTCACTCAGTATTATCCTTTAGTCTTTTGACATTCTAGATTTGCCAGTGAGTGTACACACAGTGGTGGTGGTGGTGTGTGTGTGTGTGTGTGTGTGTGTGTGTGTGTGTGTGTGTGTGTGTGTGTGTGTGTGTGGGGCGGGGCCTTTGATGCTAACATTTCCGTCTCTGTTTAAGCCTCGTTACATCAGAATGAATATACATCAAAAGTATGGTTTACATTTTGTACTACTGTGTCATTTGCAAGTGCCTTCATCCTTTCCAGTGTTTGATTGTAAAAAAATATATATATATATTTTTTATGTCTTCTTCATTGTCTTCTTCATTCTCTCTCAACTTCACTCAGTATTATCCTTTAGTCTTTTGACATTCTAGATTTGCCAGTG
The DNA here is from genome assembly GCA_036178185.1 of Liparis tanakae. Taxonomy (NCBI): domain Eukaryota; kingdom Metazoa; phylum Chordata; class Actinopteri; order Perciformes; family Liparidae; genus Liparis; species Liparis tanakae. The sequence goes on along the minus strand of CM070111.1, from coordinate 5,349,041 downwards.
AGTGTACACACAGTGGTGGTGGTGGTGGTGTGTGTGTGTGTGTGTGTGTGTGTGTGTGTGTGTATATATATATATATATATATATATATATATATATATATATATATATATATATATATATATTTACACGGGTTGGAAGTAGAACGTCAGGATGAAAGTGGCATAACAATACCGGAATGCTAATTTATTCTACAGGAGGGACTGGATTGTCTCTGCAGGTTAGTGGGAAAAAAACACGCGTCTACATCGGCATCAGACAAAAAGGGTTTGGAAATACCACCGTATTGGATACCAGCAGAAATCAATTCATGTGTCTGTTCTATTTAGACAACGCTTATACGTATCAATTATAGATCTGCATCTCTAGTCCCCACTTGGTCGGGGCTAAAGACGTAGATTAGGGGATAAATGTCAGGACTGACGTGTCTTTAGTAACTAAGTGAATCGTCTCTACCAATATTTTTAACAATCTCAGACAAATCATTCTGTTAGTAAGACATGGTCTTATAACTGAGGCTGCTCATTCCAACAGTAGCATAAACTAGAACGGGCACTCGGTAGAGCGCATACCTTCGCCGCGGTCATGTGAACATTCGGCATTAGTTGCATGCCAATTGGATAAAAAATTAATGTGCTATGGTAAAAAGAAGATGTTGACCTTTTCTTGACCTTGACCTTTGACCTGGTCTATCCCAAAATCTAATCTAATGGTCACCGGATAATAACCAATCATCCCACCAAATATCATGCGATTCGGTTTAATACACATAAATAAATAAATAAATAGACAGCGATCAAAACGTAACCGTCCGCAGAATGCGAAGTTAACTAGACACTGTCACTCTATTTTTATTTTTGAAATACTAATCCAAGCATCAAATTTACAGTTATACAATTAAACGTGTGATATTGCTTTAAAACGATCAACATAATACCTGCTTTTTGTAACACAAGGAGCTTTCATCTAGTGTTTATCACATTTAATTTTAAACCTCGTAGATAGATCATCAGTTTTTATTCTCCAATCCAGTAATATTTTTTAATCTTGCAAAACTGATGATAAATCTTGGTAAGTTTTTTTCTTCTGTCCTTGATGCGGCGGGATCTCGAGAAGTGAGGAGGATTAGAAATATGTTCCAAGGAGAATTAAAGTGAGAGAGATGTGTTAAATATTCATTGTATTTTTGAAGTGAAGTTGTTACTTCTATTCATCCACAAATCTGAGAATTGAATCCGAGAAGTCTATGAATACGCAAAATTAGAAGAAAAACATACGTGGATGACACCTTCGATCGAGCAGCAATTTCAAGTTGGGCGAGACTTTAAAAGTAGTAAAAGAATAGTGAGAGCTTCCACAAATGAATATATTCTCCTGGAAGACATTGAACTGAATATTTATTAGAAGTAACCGAGAATATTTTCTCAACTTTCTATCTGAATGATCAGCGTTAAGCCTCCAAACTCTCCCCAGTAGAGCCCTCGATGTGCACATAAAACCCCCATTAGTTAGAAACCACTTGCAGACCACACTAGCTTTCTCAAGGTTAATTATGTTGGTTATAAGTGGATAGGCACGGTGTGTAATTCTATTCAGGTTTTATCCAGCGGGCTGCAGGCTACCATTGCAATCATTCCCTGGTGAGATATTGTTTTACAGTATGTTCCATGAAATGCTCCAAACACCCGGGGAGTTGCACCAGTGTGTGAGGGCAACTGCTGAAATTGTCAAAACGGTGTCCTGGGGGGGGGGGGATTGTTCCCGAGCACTCCGGGAGGCCGGGACGACGCAAGGGGGGAAAGAAATAAGCTTACGAACGCGTCGTAAACGTCTCGAACGGGGGCCGGGCTCGCCCGACGAATCGGCAACGCACCGGCCCCTGAAAAGCAATTTATTAAACAAAAGCCACCCTTGACACGGTAGTCTCCACCTGTCCTCTCTCCCTCTGTCCGCCTTGCCACCCCTCCCACTCTCTCCATGGTTCTCTTTCACCAGACTCAATTAAAAAAAGTGGATTTCTTACACAGAGAGAGAGAGAGAGAGAGAGATTCTTAAAGTCGAAAAAGACCGTTGAATTTTGATATAATTAGTTGTATCCTCGGTGACGTGTTTTTCGCGTTGGACGGGCCGAAGGGTTTGATGCCTCGTGCTTTTATCAACTTTAAACGGCTTAAGTGATAGCTTGCATACACGTAGCAGCCTACTGCACACAACCCATGCCAGAGCACCCCGAGGTGACTACTGCAAGGTAATGGAGGCCAGATATGCTTATATGGATCTCTACGGCTGAAAACACACACACACACACACACACACACACACACACACACACACACACACACACAATACCAACAGTGACAGGCTGCATAATGCGCTGAGCGGTATGCACAAACACAAAAATAAATCGTGTTAAGATTTTCTCTGGTTGGTTGCTGCCGTCTGGCTACGACAAGAGCTGATATCTGGGTTTTTAATTGACCAACTGTGGGCGCACACACACACACACACACACACACACACACACACACACACACACATGCACACACGCGCACAGATTCACCTACCTGAGCCAAGAGCTTGGGTGTTTCATTAACCTTACAGAAGCAGGATGTAAATCCACTCAAATGAGTTGTTTAGCTTACATTTTGGCCAACAATAAGACGTACACACTCTGTGGTGGAAGCCTCCTCATGTCTGGCATCTCCACGCGGCGCTGATAACTCAAACTACTCTCCTCTGTCCACTTCTTTCTCCGGAAGACAATACGCTTTAAATTTGTTTTATTAAAATTGAGATCCCCTTAAAAAGGGCAGATTAGAAGAACATTGAAACAATTAAATTGTGTGTTATAGGAGCAACACAGCTGGACACACACACACACACACACACACACACACACACACACACACACACACACACACACACACACACACACACACTGTGCCTCGCCATCCTGCCTGTGCAGAGCTCTGCGGGCTGCGGCTCACGATCTGATCTGCAGCGACAGTTCCGGCGTCTGTCTGGTCTATTTTTTTCCCGATTCAATAATAACCACAACGATGGCCGAGCATGAATAGAAGCAGGTTGTCCGGCTGAAGTTCGGCTCGCAGAGGAAGCTTCCTTCACGTTTGACCCCCGACGGCCACCGCGGACCGACATGGCAGAATCGTCTCGCCTTGACCAGACGCCGGACTCTCATCCGGGAGGCCGCTCTTCGCGTTCTGTGGCGCGATCATTCACATCGACCCTGTTGAGCGTTTTTTTGTTTTAGCGCACTCCCAAAACTGACGGCGGAGGGCTAGTTAGTGGAGTTGGGGAGTGAGAGTGTGTGGCAGCCGACGGGGACGTCTACGTTAAAAGGGTGATGCTGAAGCAGAGAGGGTCTCTCTTGTTACTGGGTACCGTCAGAATGAGAACTGTCTGATCTGACCACATTCTGCATGTACAGTAAGGCGGACGCTATTAAATAAGTGCATGGACAGCCCCCTCTAGTGAACATGGAGAAACGTGGCTTTGCAGCAGCACTGAGGGCAGACCCGGGTCACAGATGTGAGTCGCGGTATGTTTAGTAACCGATCACAGCTCAAACTTGAATACTGCAATGGAGTAACATCCTCTTTAGAACTAGATAGAACAAAAATAGATGCAAAGAATATCTTTATGCAAATGTATTCTGACCAAAGCAAGGGGAATCGGCGGTGGCTCCGCGCCATTGTTGAAGCAAAATATGGCCCAACTCTCTTCACTGGAAACAGCACATCCAGATTATCTCTTCTCACAGCTCAGGCTGAGGTGTGTGTCTTTCCGTTCATGCCGACGGTGTGAAAAGAACTTGGAATAGGCCCCTCATGCTTTTTTCCTTCCACGCGTCAGATGGAGCGTTAAATTTGTGCTGTGGCAGAGGGGGGGGGGGGGGGGGGATGAAAGAATGAGTCAGCTACAGGTGGATAAACAGTGCCAGACGTCTCGCGGTCCGGGGTCATTTCAGTCTTTTTGGGTCCACGCAAAGGACGGTGATCTGTCGACTAAAAAGCGACCTCTCTTATTATTCGGGCATGCCCTCCTTCTCCCTCACCTTCCCCTCTCATAGCCTACTCTACTCCCGTTGCCTTGTTTACTCCAGTTTTAGTGAGCCTATTTTTACCCCCTTGCCCAGAGGGCATATTCAAATACATTCAGAGCTGCAACCGAGCGTCTCCCCCACGACCCGACAGTGTTGCACTCGGCTCACACCTCGCACCCTGTACGAAGGTTTCGTTGGGATATTGGAATAAATCATGCGGCAATTAGGTGGAACCTAATTTGAGATATTTTCCAGTTGTTTTTTAAAGGTTAAGTGGATTGTATGTCACATCCCTTAATCTGAGAACTCAGGTTTTTCCATCAAAAAGGGCCTGAATCAATACTGGCTCACACGATCACAGGCTTGGCAAATGTTTCCATATCCTGATGCATTGACCTTCTACTTGCTTGAGTTATTATTATTGATTTTGATCTCCTTACTTGCAATTCTTTTTTTTTTTGTTGGGGGGGGGGGGATTATTTCTCAAAATATGTTCAAACAAGCAAGACTGATGATCTGGAACAATGTTAAACATGGGTACTCTTTTTTTTCTTCCATATATCTAAAACGAGTCACAACAAAAACTGTATGAGGGAGGTTGTGTGCGTGTGTGTGTGTGTGTGTGTGCGTGTGTGTGTGTGTGTGTGTGTGTGTGTGTGTGTGTGTGTGGGCACTGACTTACCGTCGGGGTTGGCGCAGATGAAGACGCGGACGCTGCGGCCGGTGGGGACGTGGTGCGGCAGGGCGTTGATGTTGCCGCTGATGGCCGCCTTGCGCAGCGCCAACTCCCGCGGGCAGGGCTGCCTGCTCCCCACTCCCGACGGCCACATGGGGGGCGACTTCCAGCGTGGCTGCACACGCACACGCACACACACACACACGCACATAAAGGGGCATGTTAGCGCGTCCACGGGCGCACATGTCCGGAGCAGACGCGTGCATGCTTCACGCGCACGATCCATCCACATACCCACACACACACGGGGCGCGTTAATTATGGCAAAGGCGTGGGCTCTGCATATAATCGCTTTTTTAATGTGCTGCCAACTTTGAACACGTTTACTGACATTGACTTAATTCCCGGACACACAAATGCGCCTCTGGGATTGTCAAACAACGCATTTCGTTAAACGCGCCACTGCTGATGTTGTTTAATAGTGCACTTTGTAAAAAAGTGGCCGTTTAATCTTTCCTCTCACAGAAAATGGAAAAGCATTTTTGGAATATTTTACTCCAGGTTTCTACTATCGGCGTAACAATGCCATACTCATAACGCCCATGACACACAGGTAAGTTTGGTTGGCTATGGTCTTCTCCGAAACACAGACTTGACATTGAACGCGTCTCTTCTTGCGCTCGCGTGACGGGGATACTACACTAGTATTACGCACAGCCTCACGCACAGCCTCACGGTGCATGCGTAATTTGTATACATGTCCTTGGAAGCGTTTGTGGACTGTCATGCCGCTGTGGGACAAACCGACACACAGTACGAGACGACACGCACACACACACGCGCGAGCACACACAACTCGGTTACACGAGCAAGGCAAGCATCGGTCGTATTCCCACCCCAGAAAGGATGCTTGTAAAGTCGAATAACCGCAACGATTGGTTCTTCCGCCAGGAGGAGATGCCAAGTCGCTGGTTTCCCCCGGAGTTGGTCTATCCTGAAATCGGTGTTTCAAAGACGGGAAAACCTCGAAAAAAGACAAGAAAAAGCTGGAGGAAAGTTGGGTAGTCCACTACAGAACACTACTTTAAATCCTCTGGAAACAGACAACTACAAAAAACACACAGAGGCACTGCATCCACAGAGAGGGAGAGAGAGAGAGAGATGGGGACTTGACTACGGGTGATGCTGGAGACAGGCACAACCACAGGACACTTCTTCTCACATGCATTCGCTTCATTTCGCGGCTTCCGAAAATATCCAAGCGCCGAGGACCGAGACGGGAGGATAAAAACGCCCATTAGAGTTTCTGTGGCCGAGAGACGACGCCGGGAGACGGTAAAAGGGACGCCGTGGGTCGGAGTGCTCCCCTTGGCATCCTGCTGTCTCTCCGAGCCCGACCGAGCTCTGGTATACGGCGAGCGCGTGAAGGCGGACACGATAATAGCGCGACTGCCCCGGCTGGCCTTTTCAAAATAAAACAACCGCTTCCAGCACACGGCTTACTGCGCGCCTCACTATAAAACACACGCGTCTCTTTCTTTTCCTTATTTTTTTTAAAACCATAAAACAGCGGCCATAGCTTCGTTTGCTCACCTCGCTTTATATTCCAGGAATTTGCCCTTTTACGCTGAAGGTTGCCAAAGTACTTCCGGTCGAGCGCTACCTCTCTCGGTGGGACTTGATGGAGGAGCTGTGGATGCTCCTCGTATCTTCCTCTCCGCCTCTCTCTCTCCTCTGTGGCGGACGGACTGCTGCTCCCCCCCCGGTGTCTGTTCAAATGAGCACCGGACCGCGGAGTCAGCGGCGGAGCGGTGTCGTCAGTACATGACGTGGCAGTCGTTACTTTACGGTACAAAGACGTCGCGAACGCTACGCGTTGTCCCCCCCCCCCTCCTCTCGCCCCCACGATAAAATAAGTTTATTTAACTTATCCACATGAAAGTTAAATAATCATTGTATTACACTCCCTTTGACCCCCCCAACACACACACACACACGCTCCCCCACATTACAACAGATACATTGTTATCTTCACGTTATTGTTTGTGCACATAGCTCCATGCATTTGTGCAAATTGCGTTATTTCATCGTGAGTCAGGTGCCCCTTTTGCCGGGGATGGGGGAGAAGCAGCAATCCAGAAGGGGAGGGGGGGTAGAGCAAGTGTGTGTGCGTGTGTGTGTGTGAGGGAGGTTGTTTGAATTAATTGCTCTATCGATAAATGTACCTCTGCTCTGCAGCCTCTGGTTATTCGCGCTGGAAGTTTAAGTGCATTGGATTCGTCCTAAACGGAATTGATTACTGTGCTGTTCTTGAGGGGGAAACGCTGAACCATGTACCCCCCCCCTCTCCCTCTCTCAGTCTCAGCGTTGAGCAGCAGCAGCAGCATTTCTCTGACTCTGATGAAGAGTGATTCTGTCTCCTGATCCATCACTTTCAGATGCTTACATTTTTTTTATTTTTACGGTCACATATCTCTCATCTTTCCACGTATCCACATCTTCAATAATGAACACAAAATAAAGACATGCTTTCATTACAAAAAAAACCCAAAGCATTTCATTTCAATTCAACAATGCAATGCTTAATGATAGAACACGATGCGTTCAAGTACGCGCAACACTTCTTCTCATCGTTCCAAATCAATAAACACCATCCATGGCCGCACAGACGATTGCAAGAATCCCGCGCTCTTGCTGCCATTTTACATTAATTCTTACATCCAGACCCGTTCATCCAGCTATACGGTGCACCTTAATGCACTATATACGATTTCTGAATGGCTCCTGGCACATTTTAAAGCCTGGAGGAAACATTGCCATGACTATGAATGTTAAATGTAGCAAAGTATTTAAACAAGAAAAGAAAAAAAAGATTAGGTGCCGGACGACTTACTGTTGTGCTGCCGGTCTCCAGGACGGTTCTCGGGCTCTTTGGGCTCGCGTCGACCCATTTAAGGGCCACCGGAACAAAATGCAAGACTGAGGGAAAGCGGTAGAGTGCCGGGGGCCAGGACCCCACCGCCCTGTGACCTTTCCTTGTTCCGCTCCCTCTCGTAATCCCCAGTCAGTTAATCATGAGTGCACCTGCGCTGGTCGAACCACGGGATGCACTTTTCACAGCTTGTCGGCGTCTTGCATGTTTTTTCTTTTTTAGGGAGGTGGCGGGGATTTGTGTATGCGAGCAGGGCCGCTGCTTCAATATCTGGGCCCTGTGAGAAGAGCTCAGGGGCCCCTGAAAACGGTACAACTGGATCAGCCGTACAGCTCCTTCAATCATTTAGCATCTCTCTGCCCTGTTTGGTGCACCATGAGGAAACACCTTGGGTGAGTGTTTGAGCACGCGCTTGTGTGTGTGTGTGTGTGTGTGTGTGTGTGTGAGTGAATTTGAGTATACGTTGCAAGTCGTCGGGAATATCGTCGGATTTATGTGCTCATTTTCCTGTCGCCTCCCGAAACCCTGGACCGAGTGTGAGTCACCGCGGCGACAAGATGCGACACAAAGGACGGAGGCGGGGCTTTTCTGCTTGGCGGACGTCGACGTGCGCACATTTTAAACCACGTAAAAACGCCGACTTCATAAATGTCTGGATGTTTTGTTGTTGTTTATTTTCTGCTAAACAGCTGGAAAAGGAATGGAGTCACTGGGGGGGCTTGTTGGGAATGTCTCCCCACTGGTACCACAGCATGACCTCCTGAGTGAACGTGGTCACCCTCCACTGGATTCCTTTAGTTAGCAGACGAATATCATTGGTCGGGAATGTTACCTTTCATTTCATTTAGCTAACGCTTTTATCCAAAGCGACTTACATCATGTTACAGGTAGTAGCCACACGCGTCTGTACGTTGACTTTTCATGGGATGGCACCTTTAGTCTCTGTTTTGAAGGTATTTGGTCACAAACTGAACTAATGGCTCAATTCCAAATTTTAGCTGATGGTGGCGCTATAGCAACAAGTCAGGGCATCGCCAATATGAAAAGGTTGCATCCTCAGGGGACCAGGAAGCATGGAAATCCATCCACTAGTTGTTGAGATACAGCCAAACGTCCACCACATGCAGCATAAAGAACGTTCCGCTCGCAACACATCGGGTGTAGCGAATCGCATCTGAATGACTCGATGACATTTTACTCATCTTTAATTCACGGAGTTTCCTCATGAAATTCTCTGAATTCTTTTCCGACTCCCTCGATTTAATCGTAGTAAAATACCATGTCATCTTAAATGTTCTTCAAAATGGATTTGCGGTGAGAGTAGATAATGTGAAAATCATTCTTTTAAAGAAACTCTTATATCATAGACGTTTCTGATCCTTTCATCATCCGGCTCAGCACGTCCTCGTGGAGCGCGGCCGTGCACTCTGACCCCACTTCATCTCTTTTCCCTCCAGTGGTCATTTCCATATCGCAGTGGGTTCTTGAGCAGTGGCTAACACATCCCTCCTGGCCTCTCTCAAACATCCTCATCTTTTAGTTTTATTAATTTCATTCACATGTTTGGGTTTGTCAGTATAGTGTATGAATAATTCGGTGCTTTTCTGATTTCCCGCCTTCCGTTCCTAGCTTAGGAGGAGATGGAACAGATGCTGCTTACCAATTTATTTATGCAAAGCAGATTAACTTTTGGCACCTTGCAAATCACCGGGTTTATTCGCGAGTGAAAAAGCCGACACGGCGGTGAACGACACCGCTTTGACGGCAACGCGCCGAGAAAAGATGATCCGGTCACTTTGAGCGTTGGGTGTTTTTTCTTCGCGAACACCTTATTGTCCTCCTCCACATTCCCTCCAGGCGATGTTTACGTTCACACATCCGGTAACTCATCTCTCACAGCCAAACCCGGGAGATACCCCTGGCTATAACTGAATAAAAAACCCAGCACAGCAGGTTTAGGAGGACTCAAACATAATCCTGCTATTAGCCGAGACAGGATTCCAATCAGAGATCGACAGCAACAGTTTCTCTCTCTCTCTCTCTCTCTCTCTCTCTCTCTCTCTCTCACACACACAAATCGTGGCGTATTTCCCAGTGCAAACACAAACCTGTTTTTTAAAACCGGTGTCAGCAACAGGTAGTCACCAGCAAGTCCGCCGCCAAGTAAACACGTCTCGATATTTGAGTAGAAAAGAAATACCGGCGTTATCAGTATCAGACAAGTATCACGTATTCTTCCCAAAGTTTCACAATAAAAGTCTTAAAAGAAACGTGTCATTTTTTGGGTTAAACTGCTCGTGAAGCTCAGGAATTCTGTTTATACTGTCAAACTAGGCAGCGCTGATGAAATATGTATTTGGATTCTGGGCCTATTTTATCACCTTAACGCAATTTGACTGTAAAGTAAAAGAAGATGGCGGGCCGGGTCACACACATGATGACTTTCAACCAAAACACCATCAGTCTAAATGTATGTTGTTGATGTTCCCTCTACATATACATTAAATTGTAGCCGCTCTCGCATCAGAAGTCACAAAATATTTGGAGGCGGAACACGGAAAAATTCAACAACCCCAGCCAGATTCAGACCGTCTCCGTTCGCCACATGTCCAAATCCCCTCCCACTCCTCTCGCTAACTTCCCTCAGAGTGTGAATCTGGCACCGCCGCGAGCATCAGCCAAGGCACAGTTATATTTGGTCACTCGGAGTGTGAAATGCATCGCAGCTATCTGTGCATCGCCCGTTGAGGTGAGGACTGCAGCTGCACGCGGCCGCGTCGGCTCATCGCTCTTTTCAACGCCCGGCAATTAGCGTCCGTGTTTGTGCTCCCGCTGTGACCTTTAGCGCGTTTTTTGATTATAATCTACATTTCTGGTTTTCCATCTTTTCTTCAAGTGGGGGAAAGTGATGGTGGAGTGATTGCGATGCAGACTCGCCCATTGCTAACGTGTGTGTGTGTGTGTGTGTGTGTGTGTGGACAAACGACACCCACGCTGATGTAAAGTGGGCGATTTGATGTTATTTTTTCTCAACATGCTAATATTTTACTGGTCCTGATGCTGAAGTTTACTAACTTGAACACCCTAAAAGCTAGTACACGTAATACCAGATGTATTGTACATGTACTTGTACAACTCATTCAAAATTATATTTAGAGGCTTTATCAACCAGGGAAAAATAATGTATCAAACTGAGATGCTGCCAGAGTAATTATTCATGTTATTAGTTTGTTTTGGCTTGAACATCCCTGCTGGCCTCTCTAAAATATCCTCATCTTATTTGCATAAAAAATGTTTAATAATTTCATTCACATGTTCTAGTTTTTTCAGTAGTGTATGAATAATTAGGTACTTTTCTATAGATGTGCATGTACTTGTAAAATTATATTTAGAGGCATTATCAACCAGGGGAAAGTAATATATCAAACTGAGAAATTGCCAGAGTAATTATTCATGTTAATACATTATATGATTAATTAATAAGCCATTATGTTTCTAGTTTAAAGAAATATATATATATATATATATATATATATATATATATATATTTCCCAAGACTATACACCAGTACTACAACAACTCAATACTCAATAATGTTGCGGTGCTGAGCAGAAACCGCTGCAATGGGCGCTCACATGTCAAGGACATCCTCTCTTTTAAAAGTGTATGACTGCGATCCCCAAGGATGCTAAATGGACTTGCATTTCCATAAGTGGAAGGATAAACAATGGCGGCATTCAGAGACACACATGAAGATGAAACGTACTGAACGTTGTCGCGGTGGCCTCGGCGCCGACAACCACTCTCGGCCTCGCCGTGGAGAAACCAGACCAAGCGCTTGGCATTGGAGCGTTGTATATTTCTGCATTCAGACTTTTTATACGGCATTGAAGTGAAAAAAAAAAGTGTTGACGTTACATCGGAGCTTAAACTGCATGGGATCCATGACAACAGATATAATTGGACCTGGTTCTCTGTAGTTCTTTCTCGGTCGTGCAAAACCAGCGAGGAAGAGCCAAACTGACTTAAACACTGCAGTGTGCGAGCCAACCACCGGGAAACGTAGCATACATAATGCATAACGTCGTAGCGGTTTCTCTCTCCGCAACTTAAACTGTCAGGCTGCCAAGTGTCGGATGGCTGTAATGGCCACGTGTCGGCTAGTGCAAAAATCATGTATTTGCTTCTTTTTTGGTCCACCTATAGAAATGCATGTATGCAATTTCATCTTTTCTCTCGCGTCGTCCTCTTCGGCCGCCCCTCAATAGCCGAGTGGCAATACTTTTGTTGTGTGTTGCATGAATTAAAACGGATTAAAAGAAAATGTATTTCTGTTGTAGGAGTCCAATTATAGAATCATGTTGAAATGGATGTAAGAATGGTGAACTCCTTTTTGGTTTTCAAGGGAATTATTTATAAAACAATTCTTGAGAGTTAGAAATGTGATTAAAAATGAATTTATATGGAAGATGTATGTGGTAGTATATATACATATATTTTATTTTTTATTTTGTTTGTTGTTTTTTCTTTATTTTATATTAATCTTCTGATTTATAGGAATTCATAGGCATTTTTTGCTTCTACCTATACCTTTTCAGTCTTTAAAAAAAATATTATATAAAATAATATTGTATTGTATTTGATTTGATTGACTGAATAAAATAACACGTCAAACCCAATAAGCGCTCAGACCTGTGTGTGTTTGCAAACCGGCCTGAGGATCCAGAGGCATGAAAGGACGTTGCCAAAGAAGGACGCGTCATCTGGATCGGGGATTACATTTTCACGAGGAACAGATGCAAAGTGACAATTCAAACTGTGAAAAACAAATCATCCGCAGTATAGAAGGATCTTAAACAACTTTTCTGTTATGTTGACTAAGCGCAATCCTGTCACATGCCTCATGATTTCAAAGAATTAATCTGGTGGAAATGAAGGAAAAAAAACACGGCGGAGATAAACAGCTTGTCGGACTTGAGAGGAGGAAGGAGCAGGAGGGACGATGTGGGAACGGTGTCGGGTTCACTGGACGCCTCGCGGAGCAGAACTGTGGCTGTAACCTATTGTCCCATTCATCTAGAGATGATGGGTGGACGACCGATTCTCTCTCCTCGTCTCGTGGGATTAATATGATGTCGGCACAGGAAATACGACCCTGGTGATAATTAGTCACGCCAAATGCCGGAAGAATGACTTTGGAAGGAAAAGTCTGTTTAACCTTTTCTTGACTGTGACATAAAGTATAACACGTTGGCATCAGGAATGCCACAATGTAGCATTTCAATGCCGGAGGAGGAGGAGGAGGAGGGGGTATTTGTACTACTTTTTTGGTAAGCTGTCTTAATATGACCTGGATATATCTTAATAGACAATAAATTGGGAGTTGATTGTAGCGTTATAATACAGCTATAGGCCCCTTTTTAGAAAAGAAAATATATATTTTATGGTCTACACAACATGCTGCAGAATGGTTTGATAATGAACCAAACTATTTTTTTTTTTAATGTGGCGTAAAACCAAACGTGTTAATTCTCTGCCGGTCTGTTGCTACGGGAAACCCATTTCATATTACTTATTATAGCTTTAAAATGGGTCGCATCACCATCCACGCTCCCCATCCGGCTCCTTATGGACACTCTCGTTGCACGTGGCATCCGACGGTGCCATTAAAACCAATGGGATCTCCATTTCAAACCCCCATCATCATCATCATCATCATCATCATCATCATCATCATCATCATCATCATCATCATCATCATCATCATCATCATCATCATCATCATCGCCGCAGCTCCGAAGAACAAAGTCTCTCCTGGATCTGTGTTCTTGTTGTGTCGCTGAGAGAAAGTGAGGTGTTTAAACTGAACCGATCAAAGACACCTGGGGACGTGTTTCTGCAGCGTCTCCGCCAGGCGTCCTGTTAGCGTGACGGATGTGCCAAAAGAAGCCTTCAGCATTCATCCATTTTCAGAGGATTCTCCCCACCCCCCCTTACACACTTGCAATTATTCTGTGTGTGAGCTTTATACGTGTGCACATGTGGCTGTAGTAGGGCGGTTGAAACAAACCCAAACATGTAAGTCCAATCATTTGTCATGCTGCAGTTTGTTTTTGTCTCTTTTTAGTTGTGATGTGTGTATTTTTTATTCAGTCAATCAAATCAAATCAAATACAATATTATCCTATATAATATACAAAAGAGAAAGACTGAAAAGGTATAGGAAGAAGCAAAAAATGCTTATAAATTCCTATCCTAAATATGCTACATACGACTTTTGTAGTTAAACTACAAAAGTCGTATGTAGCATATTCCTTTTTTTCCGGGTTTGAGTCTCCACTTGGGAATAACGGTTCAATAAAATGGAATGCAGTTTTGTGTGTGATAAATCAACTTACAACCCCACAAAAAACTGTTGAAAACAGCTTTGAATTTTTTTCTATATGTTTAAAACATAAATAAGAAAATCTCCATTAATCTAATCTGCACAAAAGTGGTTATTTCTTTTGATAAATGATGATGGCGGAAGAGAGCAACTTGATTTATTATGACATGGCTGTAAGAGGCAACCAGATAATACAAATTCAACTCACGGCCAATACCATGGGGGGGATAGATGTGTGTGTGTGTGTGTGTGTGTGTGTGTGTGTGTGTGTGTGTGTTTGCAATCTCCCCGTCTGCACACGTCCCTGCTCCACAAGCCGCCGGTAGAAGAGCCTAAACAGATGAAGCGTCTAAATTATGTGCAACCTGCAGGAATTCAAATGAGTGTCAAAGGTCATAACTACATAATAATCACAGTGTTTATCATATTCCTGCTTCCAGACATGCAAATAGCCTAATTCTGAATGGATATCTGTGGTTTTTATTTTGTAGTTTTTAGGCTGTGGTGGCGTTAGAAGGCAGTCGAAAATTCTTTCGGCGGATGTCTGTTAACAACATACAACCATCGCATCTATCTTCTAGACTAAAAACACATGGAATGTTAATACATTATATTTTCTCACATTTGCTAGTCCGATACCAATAACATATAGATTTTTTCATGGTTATAGAACATGTTAAATTCATCTGTCTGTGTTCATTCAGGTTTTCTCAGTAAAAAGGCTTTCTGTGTATCCTTGAGGTTCAACTATTTTCATCCTCAAAAAAACTCTGACATGTGTTGATGTGTTCGCTCCGCCCTCTTGTGTCACTTCTGTTGTAAAAACACCAAGATGGCGACAGACAAAAAACAACATGGCGAATCGCAACTTTAAACCAATAAAGTCGTCACAGTGACTTAAAATGGTAATTTCTCTTAAATATAAAATAAAAAATGGGTAAGAAAATATGCATGTTCCCCAAGCTCAGATTCACAGCGAATTTGGGCTTGTAGAAAACTTAATTGAGGTTCATTAATAACCTAAAACTTAAATATTAAACAATATTAAAGGAACCACAAGCAATTTAGCATAGTTTTCAACTTTTCTTTCATTTTGACTCTCCCATTTTGACTCTCTAAAAGTTATTAAGTTATTACCAGTGCATCTGACCATGAGGTCAAGGAAAGGTCATGAGGGTTCTACAAATGATGGACATCTTTTTTCCAGCCCCCCCCCCCCCCCATCGCAGTGGCCCGTAGTGTGCCACCTCCTAAACCCTCAAGCTCAGGTGTGTACCTCTCTGGCTGCCCCAGGTAGACAAAGCCTTCAGTGTGCATCTCAGTCGCTCCCTTCATTCACGGAGAGGAAGCAGTAAATACGAGGCACGATGACTCCAGGGGATACGGAGGGATTAAAAAATGAGTGAAAGCGAGTGCGCTTTGATGGAGGCGCACTTCAAAGACATCCTCGCCTCCAGGGCGCGTGTCCCCCCCCCCCCCCCTGTACCTCGCCTCGTGCTCACAACTGACAGGAAGACTTCCCCCACCCTTTTCCTTCCCCCCCTTCGCAAACTGCCTGTTCTCATCTTCTCTGCCTTTTTACCTTTGGAGCTTCGGTAATATTTCTCCTCTTCCTCAGCGTGTGCAGCATTTGAAGGCTTCAGCAGAATGGAAGAAATGCATGTGAAGGATGTCGTAGAGGATCGGGCTCTCATCTCCGGTCCTTTCCCGCCGATGTCGGCCGGTTCCGCTCAGTGGATTTATTACCCACCGTACTATTCTGTAATCCGCCCGACGATCCCTCCGGTTTGACTCGAAACCTTAGTTTTTAAAGGCGCACTTAGTTTTGAGAGACTTGTTCTGTAATCTACAGTATGCGAGTAACTTAATGCCAGTTTGTATCTTTGTGTAGATGCATATGAACAAACTGCTCAGGTGCATGGAAAAGTGACTCAATACTCTCTTGATCAATAATCCAGCTGCCCGCTACAGATGGAATGTGTATTATGTGTGAATGTGCAGAATAATGCATGCCGTCCTGTGATCGTAAATGATCAAAAGCATAATTTTTTTTGAAAAGTGGGACACGGTGTCAACTTTCCTTCATGGAAAAGCTCAAAACCCCGAAGTGGAGGCGTGAGGGGGTTTGATGGGTTACACCGCACTCAAAGAACTGCTGAATAATAGAGGCTTACATTCACAGAGCTCATAAAAACGATATTATGGGCTTTAAATTTCTGACTCCTCTCCCTTTTTTACCCCGTGGTATCGTCTCAATGGCGCGTAATCACTCGGATGAAGGGAGCACGTCTGCCCCAGAATGCATGTGCACAAAAACAACAACATGATTTCTGTTATTTTGAAGCCTGCAGGCCCATTTTTAACCCTCCTGTTACCTTTGGGGTCAATTTGACCACATTCAATGTTTAACGTCTCTTTTTGCTTCATATTTCATGACTTTTCCTAATTTACTGGGGCCAACTGGGTAAACATAAAATTCACATGATGATGTTTTCAATGCCCCATACAATTTGACCCCAGATGGTTTTTCACATGTGTAAAACATATAACATATACACTTTTTCATTTATTTAAAAGGGCTATTTAGTTGTCAACGAACAAATAAAGTACCTCACACTTAAGCGTGGTAAACAATATTAATTATAATTTATCTGGAGGTTTTAATTGCTAGGGTAAAAGATGTTAGTAAATGTGAAGGTAACAGGAGGGTTAAACAATCTATATGTCGTATATAGCCGGGGTGAGTGAGGCTCCGTGGTGAGCCGAGTCGCTCTTCAATCGGAGGATCGACGGTTCGATCCCGGGCTCCGCGTCGATGTTTCTTTAGACAAGACACCAACATTGCTCCTGTAGCTGAGCCTCTGGTTTGTGAATGATGTCATGTAGTAATAAAGCACTCCGAGTGGTCGGAAGACTATAAAAGCGCTGTACAAGTCCAGGTCAATATAACTTCCTGAGGAGGACCACCAGATCCTGAGGGAGGCTTGATTTCCACAGAGGTTGAACGCTCATTACTTACCATTAGGACCGTCCTGTCGTAATAACCTCAGACAGTCGACATCTCGGTTAAAAAGCCTCTAATTAAAGTCCATATATCAGACGCCACAGGTGGGGGTGACTCAGGCGCCGTCGAGATACGGCAGAGTCTCTGGCGAGGAGCTGGTTTTCACCTCCTTTAATGGCAATGTTTGCTCGCCCGTTTTCTGGAGCCTCGGAGGCCGACTGTAACGTTGCAGCCGCACGGCGGAGACGTAAACGCCTCACTTTGCCGACGACTGTTACGCCGGGGAAAAGTACTTTTCAGTTTCTATGAAAGTGACGACAAAAAAAGCGAGAGGAAGTTGAGTGAGGTGACTTCAGTCAGAGGACGATCTATTTTTTGAAAGGGCCGTTTGGCTCATTGGCGGCGTCTCGTGGGCCGACTATTCAAAGCGAACGGAATAAGCGCGGTCACGTCGGACTGCTGCTGTGATGGCACACAAATAAAAGAGATCGGGACGTGAGCGGAGGGTAGGAAAGAAGGGCGGGGAGTGAGAAAAGGATAGAGAGAGAGAGAGAGAGAGAAACGGGCAGGAGAATGATGTGTGGGAGCCGGCGTGACGACGAGCACAAAGTGCTTTTCTTTCCGTCTTTTGTTCTCCCATTCACTGGAGGCGGGACCGCCGTGGCTCAATGCTAAGCTAATGAGCTCCCACAGGAGAGCGGCAGTTTGGAGCGCAGACAGATTACTCCCGACCAACTCTCTTATTACCAGCAGGCTTAGCGCAGCCCGGCCCAGCCGTAGCTTAGCCTAGCCTAGCTTAGCTTAGCTTGCAAAGTTCCCCAGCGGATCACGGGCCTTGAGAACTCTGAGCCCGCCCCATGTTTCTGAATTATATATAAACGCATATGTGCTCTCGGTCTACTTTTTTATTATTGTATGGTAGCAGAATGTTAAATGTTGCTACGTTCTCTACGTGTTTCCACATTAGCATATGTGTACTGCATGTTTATTTCTCAAGAAGAAAAACAGCACAGGTACACATCTTTTTTTTAATATCTGCTCTATTGACTGCCAACGTATTAATCACTCAACACCCCCAGACACACACATACACACACACACTGGGCTGTACTTTACAAAGACGATTCATAATGTACCGTACTTTGCTTCCAATAAACGATAGTGACAACAAGACGGGTGGACATCATTCAGAGAGCCTTGCGCTCGCCAATAAAAGAGGTAGGAGGGATTAAAAATAGTTAATTTTGTGAGTTTTACAAACTGATGATGTGGAACTATAACCTTTTGTCACGATTTCCCCACCTTCACATTTATATTCATCCTGTCTGCATGCTTAATTAACTCTCCTGTCATTCCAGATCCTGTCACCCTCACCTGATGTCTCTCATTCCCTTCACCTGGTCCTCACCATTCGAAGGAGTATCTGCCAACTAATACGACAATTAGGCCACATTTACACATAGCTTAGATTAGGTTATTATTTTAGGTATTTAAGGTATTTGGGTATTATTATTTTACTTTTAATGTAAATGTTGTTTTCGAAGTCTAAGTGTTTTTGTGATAATTATGTATTATGTATTTGTATTGTAATGTTATTTTGCCTAATAGACTAATGGGGATCCTTAATAAACTAGTCTAAGACCCCGTTTACACGATGGGAAAACGCATATATTTTCATGCGTTTTGGCCTTTCATTTACACAAAAACTGAGGTTTTATCACGGAAAACGATCATACCCGGCTATGTGTGAATGTGGCCTGAACTAAACTAAACTCACGCCCTTCTCACCTGCCTCTGATCACCTCGTTAGTCCCTCATTACCTTCACCTGGTCCTCACGCCCTTCTCACCTGCAGCCCATCCCCTCGTTAGTCCCTCACTATTTAGCTCCCTCACTTCCACTTGTCCTCTACCAGATTGTCTTGTGTGTGAACACCAAACTCTCCAAAGAATTTCTAAATACTAACTCTGATCTGCCCGTTCTGACTCTGTTTGCCTGTTAACCCGACTCTTTTTGAATTTGTTGCCCTGTTTGATGGGCCACCTGGTTTTGAGCCTGCCTGAATCACAAAGTAGAAAGCCTCCTCCTGCATTCCTGTTTTCTTAAATCTGTATTCATAGAGATTCCACATTTTACCCCTCCTCTCCCTGAATTCAGTAACTTCACAAAGGGAAACCCTGTTCCCCATGACAATATCTTTTAAAGCCACTTTCAAGGAAAGTCAATGCGCTCATGCTGTGGTTGTTTCATCCGTCACAGTCGTGATCATGCGACAGATTGTTTCCCACATTAACGCATCCCGTCAAGAGGTTTCCGGGATAGAAGCAAATCACCTTTATTGTCGGGATAAAAGTACCAGCTGTGTCCTTCATCCTTCTACTTCAATAAAGTTGAAAATGAAAGACCTAGAACATAATTTGTTAGCAGTCAAACATTATCAAGGACGTTGCTAACATAAAAAGAAGAATGATATAAACAATTCAAGTTTATGCTGTGTTAATTATGTACCGAATGACAACACGAATAACAATCTGCGACGTCTATTCAAAGCCAAATTATGCAAAGTCGTTCCATATTTGTACGCAGCAACACCTGCTATGTGAGTGGTTTATCACAACAACAATAGGTTCCTGACTGTAACGTTATATTCCTCAATGATGCTTATATGAAAAACCTTCACTTTGAACGTATAGTTTTTCAACATCTACATTAATGTACCTGCACCAACTACAAAGGAGTCTTAAGTATCTTAAATCAGGCAAATGTAATCCTTAATTCTTCACCATTCATCATAAAAAGATGAAAACATCTTTTCATCTGCAGGGACGTGATTGAGAATGACCACGGTGTGCTCGCCACTGGTTGTGGGAAATGTTGCTGCTCAGACGGCAGAGAGGACACATAAGGATGAGTTACGGTGGAGAACCGAGTTGCATCTCAGGGCTGCTCCCAAACACAGCAAATGAAGATGGATTCCACTGGGACATGGCCGTGTGTGTGTGTGTGTGTGTGTGTGTGTGTGTGTGTGTGTGTGTGTGTGTGTGTGTGTGTGTGTGTGTGTGTGTGTGTGTGTGTGTGTGTGTGGGAAAGATATAGGGATGAAAGTCAAATATCCCTGAAGCTGTCAGTATGATGGAGTGTGTTTGTGTAAACACGCAGAGCATATATTTGAACAAGTTTACCGTATCACGTAGGGAAATCTTACACCCTCAACATTCACATGTTTTTTTTTCATTAAGTGTGTGTGTGTGTGTGTGTGTGTGTGTGTGTGTGCGTTCGTCACATTTATGCAGACCTCAAGAACCGCGTCGGACGATTGCCTCCGCATGCGACAGGTTGAGGGGTCAGCTGTTGTTTTTTCCCTTTGAGAGTAACATGGATTAAATTGATAAGAAGCCGCCGCTTCAGCCCGTTGCCCTGGCAACGTGTCTTCTGCGGGAGAAAGGCTCGGGGCCTCAGGTACCTCTCTGAAGAGAAACCGTAGCCACGTCTATATGTGCGGCGTGCTTATTTTTTTATGTGAGGAACTAGCTGTAATAAAAAAAGAATTATACAAATCATCAATAATTAAACAAAGCGTTCACATCCATCACATTTAATTAATACACTTCCCCATCCCCATGTGTGCCTTTACGAGTGGAGTGCATCTCCTACTTAGCTTCATAAAGTGTTTTTCCGACATCTGGAGCTGCCACTCAAAGCATCTCCTGGGCATCGGTAACATCTGTACGCGCCAGCCGCCACCCGATTGGCCGAATGGACGTCCGTCTGTCGTCAGGCGGTTGTCTGGCGGTGTGAGGGCAGGTCGCGGCCGCCATTTAAAAAAAAAAAAGCTCACCTTGCTTTTTAAATGGCTGCAGTCCGAGTTTAAAGGTCAGGGGAGCTTGTGACTGGAGTGTTGCTCATTCTGCAAACAGAGAATATGCATGAAAAAATACTACTGCGTGGGAGGAAGCGAATAACCAACATGTCCTCAACGTGCCCTTGAGCAAGGCAGAGGCAGCTGCATCGGGACACGGTCGGCTGCTCATGACCGTGGAGTCTTTTAAACTGTTTTTGAAATCGCGAGTTGAGCTGCGTTCAGCCTAACCTTGGACGTTAATGCTTTGGCAAAAAGCATTTTTTTTTCTCCTTTTTTAGAGAACCGACTAGGACATATAAATACGTCTGACCGTGTCTGACAACACAAAAGCAACCCTCGGCCGCATTAGCGCCGGTTATCAAGCTTTTCTTCTGGGGTTAATGATAGTGGCTCACTGAGAAATCAGGCCAGGAATATTTCACACAGCTCATTTGTTTGCAAATTCACATCGTGGTATTTCCTCACTGAGTGGGAGCTGCACCCCCACTTCAGGTGACTAGATTTGGTTTAGGTCCTAATGAGTGGGCCAGGACGTGATAAGCTTCTCTGAAAGCATTGAAAAAAAGTATTATATAGAAAATATCTTTTATATTTGTGATGAAAAGCGGGACAGCTTGGTGGTAAATGTTTTACACATATTGGTCGTGACCCCCCACTTCTAGATGAACCGGTTTGTGTGTTTATGGATCCATATTTTTTTTAATCCTTCAACTTTTTAAAAATTTGAGCTCAATTGTTATCTAGCCGTTTCATATGTAGTAGCACTATATCCTTTTAAATGTTTCCTGTCCTGAAGCTTTCTCATATGAACTCTGCATACCCTTGGAACCACCTGCTATCATTGCACAATGTATTCCAAAAATATATGCAAACTAACATCATGCATATTAACTGTGCCATAATTATAGTTATTGAACCTCTGTCCTTAAATCTAATGAGATACAGTCTACATTTGACTTAAACTAACCTGTGGCTTTGTGCGCTCTCCTCTCATCCCATAGATACAATACTGAAAATATAAACAATAAAACATCAATCATAGTAGCCAAACCAGGTAATTAAATAAGAGATCAATCATACTTGGACATGTTAGAAGTAACTAGCTTTACAAGAACAATTCTTTATTTCCACGTGAAGATTCAGATGTGTGATGTGAGATGTCACACAGCATCATCAAGGCCATTGAAAGACCCTCCTACAGGGTTCTTGTTTTAAGAAGTGTCAGCTGGCAAAAAGAGCCCGTGTATTAATATTAGTTTATCACGCCCCTGAGAAGCCACAGCTGGTGCATAATCAACGCGCAGCACAGCCCCACGGCTCAGATTGCCTTGGATTCAAATGAAGTAAATGGATTCGTGCAATTGGAAGTGTCCAGTATCTGAAGATGCGCTATGGGAGATGATACTGTAACGCCGATCCATTTGAAATGTAAATGCATACGGAAATCCTGCAGGAAATATTAATATATTATGGCGAGGGTCTTGTTTTTTTTTCTCCCCCTGTCCACCCAATAAATTCAGTACTCATCATCCAACACACACTCGCTCTTTCCATCCTTCTCTCCGTTAGGCTCGGGCAACCTCTGGAGTACCCTCAAATTAATCAGCGATTTAACGGAAGCTGGTTAAATATTTAAATTCAATAGCGAGTTGCTCAATACATCTTCAGCCGGCCGCTCTCCTCCGTGACACGGCTTCATCACGCCATACGTTCAGCCAATGGATTCACGAGGCTGAGAAATATATTTATTTCCATTAGCCTAACTCATCTAATTATAATACATGCTTAAGTATACAATGCTTGCGCATAGGAACAACTTAATAAATATATATATATATAAATATATATATATATAAACATATAAATATGTATATATATATATATATATATATATATATATATATATATATATATATATATATATATATATAAAAATTATAATTGCAGTATTCATGAAACATTTGAACAATGTTAACACATGTGTTTGTTACCAAAGATCATTTGTGTATTATGGTATTTTTTTTCTAAATGAAGACATACAGTAGTTCATAGTTTATATTTTCTTTATTGGCTGATTTAGCATTTTTGACCAAAGCAAATTACTAATCAAGCTGATAACATGTTCAATGACAGAATGACAAGATCCCATGTATAACTAGAGCAATATTCAGTGATAGAGATGTAATATATAAATATCACAATGACGTGCCTACAGTAGAAATGTGTCTCTAAACACCTATTTGCGACACGTTGTGTTTATATACGCTCATTTATTCATTACCATCTACATGATACCAGCGTTATCTCAAAATTACCAAAACATGCATAGAATGTCCATTTTACAGTTCTCTCTTGCAAACACCTACATTTAACTATTCCATTGATATTTTTGGGACTGAATAAATTAGGGAGCGGTTTACTTTTTATTCTAATCCTGTCACTGAATTAAAATACCTAGTTGATCGCTCAAGCTAAGAAGCAATGTTTTGATTAGTAAGTTCTCATTTAATTTATATTACTACAAGCATGCTCACCCAACGTGGTAATTCAACAGCGGCAAATCACGTTTTCGTGATCTATGGAGAAATGTATGCATTAGTAAACAATTTGATTACATCCCACCGATCGGTTGTACCCACATGGCATGATAAACGTCGGTGTGTGTATTCAAGGCGGGTCGCCAACATTGCCGCAGACCCCTGACTCACTGAGGACCGTCCGCCGCCCATCCCCCGGGCGCACTAAGTGGACCCCAGCTCATTGAGATGAAACCGTGGCGGGTTGGATGATAAGCTGAATTAGTTTGATTTAATTTGAGTGAGGCCCACAATTCTCCTGTAGACATAACTGTGTGTGTGTGTGTGTGTGTGTGTGTGTGTGTGTGTGACAACGCCAAAGGCGAGAGGAGCCTCCAAACAGCACCTTCCACCTGAAAGTCCTCACCATCAAATCCTCTGAGTGTTTTCTTATTGTGTGCTTCAGAGACACATTCAAACACACAATTCAAATTACTAGGAAATTGCATGCATCAAGTAAATATATATGAAAAGCAATTTGATATTTTAGTCGCTTCTCAGCAAATCGATTTAAAAGGAAAGCATTATTTCTTTCACCGTTGACACATTTTCCGCATGCCACACTGAAAAGAGCACAAATGGACCACATCCTGGATGTGAAAAGCGTTTATCATTCTTTCTGAGCAGCGCGTAAACTCCCAGTCACTGACTCGGCTGACCCTGCCGCCGTTAAAATCCCCCCCCGAAATGGCAGAGGTGATGTCAGCCGTCAGTCCCGGCCCCGGAGTCGCTTGACGGCTTTTTTGAGGGGAGCGCTTGTCAAATAAAGCATGAACGCTGCAACCTGTCATGAGCCCTCCCCGTTAAACGTTGCACTGTGTTGAGAACCCTGTCACTCTTAGAAAGAAACACACACACACACACACACACACACACACACACACACACACACACACACAGGAAGCACAATCACCGCCTCAGCTAACAACAAACAGTCTGCCTGTTCTGATTGATGTGAACGTCAGAAAAACAGTGCTGCTTATGGAGTGCAGCTGTGTGTATGTGTATGTATTTTAAAACCGAGCTCGACATTAATTCTATTTAAAGACGTGGCGCGGTAAAGAAGCTGAAATCCGAAACGGATCCCTCTCACGTTGCCCGGCCGATGCCTCGTAATTACTCGTGGGTCTCGAAATTAGCCGCGTAAAAGTGTCTCGTCCTCGAGGCTCGCGCCGGCTGATGCTAAATGAAGATCTGTGGGCTTCTAAAAATAGCTTTAGGATACATCAGAAGTGTGCGGTTAATGTGTGTCAGATCGTGTGCACTGAGGGTTCTGGTATAGCTGATGAAAGCCAAAGCTCAGGACCCGTGTACTCCGTCGGCAGAGCGACGCTCGTGCGTGTGTCTTTCTTCACGCGGCATTTCTATTTCCATTCCATCCATCCATTTTCCACCGCTTTATCCGGGGTCGGGTCGCGGGGGCAGCAGGCCCAGCAGGTTGACCCAGACTCCCCTCTCGCCCGCAACATTTTCCAGCTCATTCTGGGGGATCCCGAGGCGTTCCCAGGCCAGCCGGGAGATATAATCCCTCCAGCGTGTCCTGGGTCTTCCCAGTAAAAGGCTTGCTTGTGAAAAATGTGTCATTATTACACGACTTGCCACTTGTAGAATGATCTGTAATTCAATTGGACGACATAGTCCAAATTAATACAAACGTTAGACCCATTCATGGTAACCAAAGATTCAGTTTCATGGTCTAAAAGTAAAATGTTGAGCTGTTTAACATTTTACAAAATGCATGAGAGCGAAGACGGAGTTCACTGGATCCTTCATAATACATCTTTTCTGTTATATTAATGTCATCTTTTCAGAATGTCTTTATTTTTAAATGTGTGGGTCTGCTGGTGGAGCGGTGCATTAAGCTGAAAGCTGACGTCAGCGTGCTCACACTCTCATTTCATGTGAACCACACAGTCATGCGGTCGGTTTCCTCGGGGGAACATGAATGTGTGTTCGAGTATGAGACCCCGTTTACACGATGGGAAAACAGAAACACAGAATCTGAGGTTTTATCACGGAAAACGATCATTTCTAAAAACTCCGGCCAGAGTGGAGATTTCTGAAAACTCTGTTTTTGTGTTTGCGTGTGAACGAGGTCAAACAGAGTTTTAGGTTGTCAAATGTCACAGTATGCGACTAAAGATGCTTCACGTCATGTGAGCGTCCTATGGGACGTATGAGGACGGCGTATTTAAGCAGGTTCATATAAACAGAAACCTTGTTGAAAACGACCTTGTGTGTACAACGTTATTTTTGAAAACGGAGAGGCAGACATATTTGTTTCTGTAAATACGAAATAAGTTTCTATGTGTAAATGTGGCCTGAGTTGTAGAAATTTTCCAGGCTGGACTGAAATGGTTTAAAGAAAAGAAAAAAAGAAGAAAAAAGTAATCTGCTTGTGTCCGTGACCTCCCTCTTTCTCTTCTCTCAGGGGTAATTGTGGAGCTCCACCTTCACACAACGGTCCATCGCACGCTCCAATCTAACGGGAAACACAGTGACTCTAAACACGAGATGACGAGGGAAGCAAGGCGATGCTTTAACTCCTCTTGCATTGCCAAAAACAAAGTGTGCGTCCATCTCAGCGGTGATCAAATAACAGGACGTTGTTAAAGCTGTTTCGGGTTCAAAAGAATTGCAGCCGGCCGTGCAATCAGAGGTCCAAAAAAGGCGTCGCAGTCCAGCTGGGACCGAGGAGAGTGCTTTGAGTGCAGACTTAAGGGCTCCAGGATTTAGGGGTAATCTGTGACAATGTGTTTTGCGTGCACACACACACACACGCACACGCACACTCAGTTTCTCTGTGTCTCTTTGGTAACATTTGATGGAGACTCTCTTCCTCCCAGATGTTTTTTCTGCAGTTCGTCTGATTGACCTGGCATTTATTACATTTCCTCCCTCGTCTTTTGAAGAGATGTTCCAGCCCAGGGTGCCCTTGCCATCTCTCGGGGGGGGGTAAAAACCATCAGCGGGGATCCGGGTGACCACCGTAATGTGTGTCAAAGAGGATAAGACGTGTTGTTGTCGTGGGTCGATGTGGCACTTTACTATTGTTGAGGATTAAACATGTTCTTTATAACGGCTGCTATGTTTCCACCCCATTCATTCCCATAATACCTCTGTTGTGTCGGGGCGGAGCCATTCTGTGGTGACTTTCCCTCAGCGGGAGCATGACGAATGAAGAGGAGCGTGGAAACAACGAGGCATCATTAGAAAAGGCTTTTTCTAATTAACCTTCGGGGGTTATTAAAGACACATTTGCTTTGTTGGTCTTTCAGCTGGAGTGTGCCCTCCTACCCTACTGTACCCTAACTCCTTGTTTCCTAATGATAGCTTAGTCGATCGGGAGGAGCACCAAGCCGTCCTGATATTACTATCTATCGGCTGTCGGGACTATCGATGTTCCCTCGGAGTTGATCACGCTCGTCCATTGTGAGTGTGTGTGTGTGTGGGGGATGGGAAGAGGTTGTCTTCTTTTCGCGATGTGTGTAAACTTTTATCGTCAACGCGTTCTTTGAAACTGGGTTTTGCGTTGCATCCTTGTGGATGTATGAATTCCCGCGACAGAGCCATCTCCTCGATCAAACTGTTCTCCATGTGACGCTAGACTCTCATCGACTGACTGGCATCAATAATTTGATTTTAGGCAGTTACTAAAATAAAAAAATGATAACGAGGACGGCGCCGCTTCGAGGGAAACAACTTCTCCAGTTAATTACACGATACAAACCGTGCTGGAAATTAATGGGAGGCAGTCATGTTTGGCAATGGGCCTTACAACATCCACGACAATAAAACGCCCAATAATTCACTGCCTCTGAATGATCATTACATTAATTACACAATATTACATGCATTTGTATGGATTTTCTTGTCAATTTCGTTCTCAATTTGTCCAGCCAAATGGAAACGGAGGAAGGAAATTGCCAGACACGGAACGCACTTTTCAGCCCAGACACAAATATTGGAAAGTGGGCCTTTATTTCATTACATCTGTTTATTTGTTACACTGAATGCATTGATCACGATGTCCCCGGCCAGATATTGGAAAATAAAAGGAGAATAAAACGGTGGTCAAACACAGCCATAAACATTACAGTAAGCCACATGGTAGCTTACTGTAATTGTGAGTATTAATGTAGATTAGACATATATTTTCATACTAAGAGACATTTTGGAAAGAAAAGGTAAAAGCCACATTCTTGAAAAGGGAGATCTGAACATTTAAGCATGATGAAAATAATACAACACAAGCACAGACTCGTCATAATGGGGTAATACAACAGGGTGAGTAGTTATTGTTTTAAACTTGTATGACATAATCTTAATGTTATATAAATGCAGAATTTAGTGCGTAAAATATTAAATTAGTTCTGTTATGTAGGACAAGGTGTAAATATCCCCATCTGCATATACTCGAGACTCTGTGGGATGGAGTGATGCCAACATTCATGAAGTATGGTGCTATTCAAACATGATATGAGGATTGGGACTCACTGCCACGGGGGGAACTGAAAGCATATATGTGCTTAAAGTGTGTGTGTGTGTGTGTGTGTTTATGGCCCTCGACTCCATTTAGGTCGAGGGACCTCCCCAGGTAATCAACAATCTATAAAAATCCCAGTACATCAAATCCAATACCGAGATATTCCCCATCTTCCCAAAATAGGTCATTTTCAAACGCACACACACACACACACACACACACGCGTGCACACACACACGCTCACACTCTGTCAACAGCGGGCAGGAGTCCAGCAGCGAGCTGCCCTGCAAATTGCCGGTGATTACAGCGGTTTCACAAAATTCAGTGGAGGAGAGAGAGAAGGAAAGAAAGAGGGGGAGACAAAAAGGGACACAAAGGGGAAGGCAATCAATAGATTCTGAGAAACTGACTTTCTAATCTATTCCTCTTCATCCGTCTGCGGTTTGTGTTTTGATCAGGCCGGGCTAAGCTGCGCGTGGTCCGAATCAAAGGTATTTGATGATGGATGAGACTTCTGAGATGCCCTTTCATGTTTTTGGCCTGAGAATATTCCACAAAGGGATAAACTGATCAATAACCATTTAAGAGCCCATTTGTTCCCTCACAAATGAAGGGAAGCTGAACAGAAAGATTGTAACGGCAGTGTTGTGTGCATTATGCAAGCTTGGTATTACTATCCACCATGGAATTACATTTACTCAAGTGTATAAGTACAGTATTGCAACCCCTGTACTTCCATGTTATGCTACTTTTCACTTCACCCAGCACTATTTAAACACATTTAAATTAGCTCCAGCATTACCGGCTGCTCCATTAAAGCGATGAAACCATTTATTAATAAATAATATAGTCATTGTGTAATGCATTTTGCTTGATGCGTACGTTTACTTTTGCTACTCCAAGTGCATATTGATTTTTTAAATAAGTAAGAATGGAATGTAATGCAGGACATTTGTATTTCCACATTGTGGTATTGCTACTTTTATATAAGTAAGAACTTCCTCCAGCCTGTAATGCTCAAGCCTAAATACTGACAGCTAAAGTAGTTAAACATTTGAGGTAATCAAATACCTTTTTGCTTTTTTGGTAAATGCTAGCACTAGTTAGTTGTTAGCTATACCAGCAAGTGGCTATGCTAGCTAGCATAACGATTGGAAACGGCTAAACCAGTCTGGCTAGGTCCAAAGCTAACACACTCCACAAACATCCATCTTTGAAGCATCAAACTCTACAACAACACGTGCTGTTTTATTCTGGTTATGTAAACTTCTGAAGACCTCGCTTCTGCTTCTGGACATCTTCTATGTTCCCAAGGTAGCATCAGGAAGCTACGAGCTAGCCGTGGCTGATTGGAGGCTATTGTTGATCCACGGAAACATTGAACAGAAGATTTCTAGAGGACTCAAAACATTTCCATAACACGTCATATTAAGAGGGTATTGAGCAGGAGAACAGACGCTGCAGGTTTTCTACTTCTCCTGTAAGAAGGTAGTCATCAACACAGCTGTCCTTGAACAGTTGATGAATGCAGGACGGCGTATTAACCAACCCGCCGGATGGTCGATTCATGCATATTTTTGCGAGTCGTGCGGAGCAATAAAAACACCCTGCAGGCTGGTTAACAGTAAGATTTGCAAAAGATTATATTTTGAGAAATGTCAGAGCCCCCAAAAGGAAAACTATTAAAGATATTTGTGATGATACTTATATTACAGAAACTGTGTTGGTAAAATAAATGCATAAATATTAATTATGGATATAATTTCGTAGTTTTTATTGTCTTGCACTTGCACATTGTCCAACAGAGAGGTGAAAGGTGGCTGTTTGGTTACGGATTAAACAAACAAGATATTTTGTGTAAATCTGGGACCATACAAGGTGTTGCTAGGCAGATTTATTTGACCCCTTGACTGAACCAGGTTAACTGTTTCCAGCCTTATTGCTCAGCCAACCAGCTGCTGTCTGTCTTCGTATTTACTGTGCAGATGGGAATGGAATCAATGTCCTCATCTCTCTGATGGTGTGAATTATGAAAGGAATAATTTGTTTTTAATCAAAGTAAAATCCCATTTTAACTTCAATTTACACCTTTGCCAAGACGTGTGGAGCACAGCGAAGGCCTGAATTAATCCCCCCTCTCCTTCTCCTGCCCCCACGCTCCCTCGCTATCTCTTGATCTCGTACTAACTCCGCACTTTTCAGACGGTTCGGAATAAAAGAGCCTTGTAAAAAGCTCAAATGAAGGGAAGAGAAAAGTCATGCAGCATGAAGAGGCTCACCTCCCCGCGCTGTCACAACATGAAGGGGGGATTTGGAAAATCCCAGCTGAGTTTCTACTGTATGGTACATTCTCATATATGCCAAGGAAGGAGAAAGAACAGCAAAAGAAAAAAGAAAAAAATCAAAAGGCCATCAATTCACATTTTTCCAAGGGTCTTTATGTTTTCCCCGTGCTTTCTCACTCTCTTTGTCCTTGCCGCTTTGATTTTTTTATCTGTCATTTTCAATCTCTCGCTCGCTGCTTCCTCTCTCCTCTCCCTCTGGTGTGTACATGTCACATGCTGCAACTTTCTCATGGTGGTATCCACTGCCCCTCCCCTTTCCCCTGTTTCATCCTCTATTCTCTCTCTTTGTGCCAGAAGCAGAGATGGACTCATGTGTGGCGGTTAAAAGCTCAGGCTCTGTCAGACCTGTGTGTTTCATTTTCTCTCCGTGTGAGTGTGTGTGTGTGTGTGCGTGTTCCCTGCAGTTCACAGCCAGAAGCAAGGTGGGGCTGAGTTGTCTGTAACTGGGTATTGATCTCACACACACACACACACACACACACACACACACACACACACACACACACACACACACACACACACACACACACACACACACACACACACACACACACACACACACACACTTTACTGAAGAGAGGCCGGCTGACCTGAGAACACATCAGACACTGATTCAGCCTCCTTCTGAGATGAACACGCCCTTGCATTTATACACTGTGTGTGTAGGCATGTCTGTGTGTGTATATGTCTGTGTGTGTGTATGTATGTGTGTCTACTAGGCTGTGTGGACAGAAAGGGATAACTATGTCTATTGGCACCGTGTGTGTGTGTGTGTGTGTGTGTGTACACATACAGAATACACAGCGTCCACTGACCTTTCTGCTTCAACATCGGTAGCCTTGAGCAATATCGGACGGACCACTAGCCGATCCTGCTGCTAACAACACGGTTGATAAAGCGCCCCTGAGTCCTGACGTATGACAATATAGTCACTGATAATTAGAGATATTTAAGACTTCAATAACAGCTATTTTCCATTCAAAGTGACATTTGGCAAAAGGTTTTTGTTCAAGAATTAAAGTGTGAAATAAACATTCAATAGTGTCTGTTGATACGGCCTTTTCGATAACTTCTGATATCACACACCGGGTCCGGTCTGTAATTATGCAACCTGACACATACCCGGATCTTTTGGAGACCGGCGAGGATAATTATTACTTGTTGTGTTTCCTTTGCGAGCACAATATAATTATCACTGGAGCTCAAGACAACAACGCTTTGAACACACCAATATGTATTTGACCACGCGGAAATAGAGAGAAAGCTTTTTACAAAACTGCCACTGCATGATTTATCATGTGGACATTGTGACGTGAGTTTGCTTATAATTCCAAAATAATGTTGTGGTAATCTCAAGAAAACGAGCCGGTTCATGAAAAATGTTTTCCTCCTCACACCTGCAGGATGTGATCTGAATTGTGTCCACTTGACCATTGCCTTACTTCCTCTTTCCTTCGGCCTATCTTGACCTTGGACCCCAACTCCCCACGCAACACTTTCTCCACTTATCTCCACAAAACCATCATAAATAATCCTCAACAACTAATTATGCACTGACAACAGTGTTCCATAAACCACCGGCCCGCTAATGAATTCCCACAGATTCTGTGTGTGTGTGTGAGAGTGTGTGAGTGTGTGCGTGTGTGTGAAAGTGAGAGCGAGTGTGGCAGAAATGTCTCCCATTTTTTTTTCTGCTCCAGACTTTTTTTCCTGTACTTCCATTTATCGTGCTCACCCCCGTGGAGAGTGTCAGGGAATGAGTGAGCGGTCATTGCACTGACTGAGCGCAGCAATTAGTGGCTGAAAATAAAAAAAATGAACAAGAAGCGTACAGTTTATGAAATAGAGATCATCACACGGTGACATTGTTTTATTCTGATTGCTATACTTTGAAAGAAGTATAAATAATTCATGTTTAACAGCATCGTTAAACAACATTGAACATCTCGATATTCATTTAGTTGAACTGAAAAACTCCTGAATTAAAACATCTGGTAATAAGAATATTAAGAATATTTCAATCCTATTCGTGTCATAATAATATCAACATCTCCTTTGTGAAGTCTCCACGTTGATCTAGAGTAGAGGGGAGGAACATTACGCCAGATGATGGAAATAAGGAGTCAAGTGGGGCAGTTTAACCTTTTCTTGCAGGTACAGAAACAAGAAGTCCTAAATGACAAAAGCTGACTAAACTGCACCAAAATAATCCTTGGCCCAACTCAGGAAAAACCGAAAGAAAAGGAAGAGAACTAAAATGCAGCTTACAGGAGATACATATAACACAATTGCTCCCTCAATTTGATAAGGTTGCGAAGGAGCGATGTATTAAATCCAAACAGAGGAACTCACCAGCAGACAAAGAAGGAGGGCGGCCCAAATGGCTCCTCAGCTAATCGGTTGCAGCTGAATAGTCCAGCTTTCTCCACCACTTCTCCTCGACCTTGATATAGAAAACGTCATGAGGTCAAGGAAAGATGGGATACATGGGATACTGGGACCTCGTTTACACGATGTGAAAACGCACATATTTCCATGCGTTTTGGCCTTTCATTTACACAAAAACAGAGGTTTTATCACGGAAAACGATCATTTCTAAAAACTACGGTCAATGTGGAGATTTCTGAAAATTTCTGTTTTTGTGTTTGCATGTGAACGAGGTCGAACAGAGTTTTAGGTTGTCAAACGTCACAGTATGCGACTAAAGATGCTTCACGTCATGTGAGCGTCCTATGGGACGTATGCGGGCGGCGTATTTATGCGTGTTCATACAAACAGAAACTTTTTTTGAAAACGACCTTGTGTGTACAACGTTATTTTTGAAAACGGAGGGGCAGAAATATTTGTTTCTGTAAATACCGGCTACGTGTAAATGTGGCCTTAGTCCCAGTAATCTTCTCACATCCTGAGACATCAAAGCCAATACGGTGACATTCCATCTGGGATATTCTGCTTCCCAGTGTGCACACTGTGGGTTGATGCATACTGCAGCATGCGAGGGGGGAGATGGGTGTTGTGTGTCTTTCTACCGTCTCCCGACCATTTGTATATATAGAGAGCCGGTGAAGTGCACCGCCTGTCTCTTCCAATGATTTATTCAGATTAGAAACATGCGCCGGGGCCACGTGGGAGCTCGCAGAACGCAGCCGACATCGCGACGGCTCTCGCTTCCCCCCGTCGTCGCAGAGCTGCGACATATACTGATATACTGTACTTTATTTGTTTTCCCCAGAAGACTTCGAGCGGGAGCTTTTTTTTGCCCGGGCGCCAGCGTTTATCAAATTGCTGCGTTGCCTCACCAAAGGGCGCTCGTTATTTCCAATCCTCTGGATCGTCCGCGACGATCGCCGCCGGGTCGCGCGGCCCCGTCATCTCTGGATAAACTACGATCCGGTGACATTTCCGCAAATGCCATTGACCGGAGGTAGGGGAGTATTGTCGGTAGCCTGCTGTCATTTTTTTTTAAAGACAAAAATCCCTTATTTACGAGACTATTCAAACGGCTACTCGGCTCTCTTCGCTTGGCGTCTTCTTCTGGGTTTAACTTCTATAATCCGTCTCCCTCCCCCTATACTCCATCCTGCTCCAACCGCTCTCTCTTCTTAATTCACCATCGTTCTTTCACTCTCTGACCAGCGACCTTGCCCCCTCTCTTTCTCTCTCGTTCTCCCTCTCAAGCTCTTGACATGAGTGAAGAGGCCCGCTGAGATAAAGCACAATGTCAGAGCATGCCTCGGCTCTCTCCGTTGAGTGGGAAAATTGACTGGGATTGTCTGTGGCAGTCCCCATTTGCGGCAGTCTGTGGCCCGTGATGCTTAAAGTGCTGTGCTAATTAGTTTCCTCTCAGTCCCTCGCTCCATCCCCTCCATCATCTTTCTCTTGCAGAAACACACACACACAGCACAATAATCTCCCTCTTTTGTGCTGCGTTGCCATATCTGATATATTATGCAACAATATGTGGAAAGTACAGATGCAGCGTCTTTGTTTTTTTCATGCGTTTTATTGCATGTCACATGAGTAATGTCTCTTTCCGTATTTGCCTAAGCAGCACATGAAGGCAGCGTCGGGGTCAGAGGCAACGAGACGGCGGATGACGGGGCGCAGAGCTGGTTGGGGGCGTCGGCTCGAGCCAGCGTGAGGCCGCCGTTTGGTGATCCGAACAGTGGGGTAATTGTATTAGAATGAATTATCATTAAGAAGCGTCATAATACCAGATATATACACACGCCAACACTCATAATAAATGTATACAGCGTTTACGCTGTAAACACAACCCCGGTGCAGAGTTGGTGGCATAAAGGGAGTTGTCTTTCTCTTGGCTGTAAATTGCCATCTGCTGCATCTGGAAACTAACCTGGTGTTGATGTCTATTTTATAAGAGGAAAGACAATGTAATAAGATGTATCCATGCGGGCCCATGATTAACGATGAGACTGAACTAAGTCTGAACCGAGATACAGTATATGACTATATCTGGATTAATACACAGATTAGCACTTCAGTGGCTCTTAAATATATCTTATTGTGGTACTTTTGTAGTTCGACTATGTTGAGGAAATGTTACTTTCTGTCACGAATTCCCCACCTTCATAGCTAAAATCCATCCTCCTTACATGTTTAACTCTCCTGTCATTCCAGATCCTGTCGTCCTCACCTGATTGTCCCTCATTACTTTCACCTGGTCCTCCCGCCCTTCTCACCTGCCTCTGATCACCTCGTTAGTCCCTCATTACCTTCACCTGGTCCTCACGCCCTTCTCACCTGCCTCTGATCACCTCGTTAGTCCCTCATTCCCTTCACCTGGTCCTCACGCCCTTCTCACCTGCAGCCCATCCCCTCATTAGTCCCTCACTATTTAGCTCTCTCACTCCCACTTGTCCTCTACCAGATTGTCTTGTGTTTCACCGCCAAACTTTCCAGTGTTTTCCTAGTCCTGTTTCTGATCTGCCTGTTACGACCCTGTTTGCCTGTTCACCGACTTGAGATTTTCGCCTGCCCCTTTTCGGATTTATCGCCCTGTCTGACGGACCACCTGGTTTTGACCCTGCCTGAAAGATTCAGTAAACGGCCTTCTCCTAAAATCCTGTGTGTGTCGTGCTTTTGGGTTTGAGTATCTGTAACCATTACACTTTCTGTGTTCTTGTTGTTCTTAGTTTGTACTCTAGGTTGATGTACTTATTGTAAGTCGCTGTGGATATAAGAGTCTGCTAAATGACATGTGATGTAATGTAAAGACACATTCTCTCAATTATGAATGCATTAGAGTAGAAGTTAGTAGTAGTTAAAGTGAGCAGCTAGTATCCTAAATCCTTAAAAAGTAGAACGTGGACTCGATAGTTGTTGTGGATGTAGCACCCCAACACTTTGAATTATAAAGATGGGGTGGTTGGGTTCAGGTCTCCATTATTATTGAGCATAATGTTGGTGATCAATTGGATCGACCATATTGGAAATTACGAAACTGACCACAGATGACCGCTTTTAGTGAACAACATTACTTTACTGATAGAAATTATATATACAACAAAACAATCAAAACAAACAAAAACAAAACACTAACATTGATGATGGTGATTAATTACTTAATTTACCCCCCCATTGGGCCCACATACACGCTCACACACACTCACGCTCCCCAACACGTTGCCGGCCTGTTGCAGCTCCTTCTTTCAGCAGCCGTGTCTTTCTGCAGCAGTGTCTTCTTCCAGCAGCATTACGCACCTTCACACTTCATTCATCCATCATATCTCATCTCTCCCACTCTCTCCGTTCACCTTTTAACTCCTAAACCCCGCCCCCACCAGGTGAGATCAATTGACAAAAGACAAGATATATATCTAAATATATAGAGCTTTGAGGCTTATTGTTATAATTATTATTATTTCCCTCCAGGGCTACATGTATTTTATCAAGTCAATCATTGTAATACAATACAAAATTATTCTATATAATATACAAAAGAGAAAGACTGAAAAGGTATAGGTAGAAGCAAAAATGCTTATATATTCCTATCCTATATTATTCAAATAAATCTGATAATTGATATAAAATAAAGAAATGCTTGTATATTCCTATCATATATTATTCAAATAAATCTGATAATTAATATAAAATAAAGAAATGCTTATATATTTCTATCATATATTATTCAAATAAATCAGATGATTAATAAAAAATAAAGCAATTACTATAAAATAAAGCACAGCGGCTCCCCGTTCTTGAGCTCGTCCGGTGAACTATTTGTCGTCGTCGGCGCTGTTGGTGGATGGGAGACACGCCACGAAGTGAGAGCTTCAGTCTGAGCTGGCTGTCACGCAGAGTGCGACCCGTGGACCTCGTGAGCGCGGATGCTATTGGCAACCGTCGCTGCTGGAGGAGTGTTAATGGATGTATGGCATCTGTTCGCGTTTTCATGAATACGGTTTGCCATTTCGCTGGACCGCGGACGCATCGATCGAGAGG
This sequence comes from Liparis tanakae, assembly GCA_036178185.1. Taxonomy (NCBI): domain Eukaryota; kingdom Metazoa; phylum Chordata; class Actinopteri; order Perciformes; family Liparidae; genus Liparis; species Liparis tanakae. The sequence goes on along the minus strand of CM070111.1, from coordinate 5,312,249 downwards.
AATCAGCGAAAAACACCTTTTGCTGAGCAGGTTGTGTTAAAAAAAAAGAAGAGAGAAATTAATGATGTTGACAAAAACTGGATCAAAGTCAAAATAATCTGGGCCAAATTTGGAGGCTATAGTATTTTCTATCTTGCCGAGAGCGAGATGAGAAGATTGAAACCTTTCTCACGTCCGATTAGGAAGCTGTAGCCACGAGACGGTTATCGTCGCTTAGCGTGAACATTGGAGCCGGGGGAATTGGCTTTCCTGGATTTGGCTGAAGGGAATTTACAATCACTGAATAATGTGTGATATCATATTTGTTTTAATCCGTAAGAAAAACAAGTCATGCTAGCTGTTTTCCGTTTACTTTCCTATGGCACAATCAGTCGTGGGCAATCTTTTGTAAACTTTTTCCGAGCTGATCTGCAATCTGCCTCTCCATTCTCCTGTCTGTGTTCTTTTACTTTGGCGGTGTAAAGCGAGTTGTGCCTCAACACGTGAATCAGTTAATCAGATGTCATATGCCCGAAATAAAACCTCTTTTGTATTCGACACATGCAAAGTTAGTTTCTTAACACAACAAACACAGTCCGAGTTTACAGTATATTCATTTTTAAACGTGCGATATTTTCAGAGGAAGAATAGACATAACTAAATAATTCTGCTACTTTTATCATCGGGAAGTGTTGTTTCAACTCACTGATCTCGAGCGAGAAAAGCCGAGATAAAACACTCCCACAAACACAATTAACGAGGGAAAATTACATTAACACATGCAAACTATGTATGTGAGTCATTAAAACGCATACAAATAGAAGCTAAACTTGAGTAGACTCAGTATCTATCACACTTGGCCGTCATAAACATTAAAATGCAAATGTATGTTTGGGATCAATATAGGAATAATGCCTGTGAGCTCATTACGAGGCGATAATGTACTTCCAGGTCAATACCCCGTGAACTCTACTGAGCTCCTGCTCGCATGATGTCAATATTGAAATGTTTCCTTGAATGCTTTAAAAAATAGTTTCTCGCAGTTACATTTGGCAAAAAACATAAATGTCCCCATTAGTGTTGGTTTGCTCAAGCTTAAGAGCTCCAAAGTAGAGGAGCACCGGCTACATATTCACTTGAGTTGAAACACATTCCTATCAAAAGTTATATTGTTCTCATCCTTCAGTGTGCACGTTTCTCCTTCCACGCCTTTATCTACTAGCTTAAGGAACTCTTGGTGAATTCTTATGAAGCACAGTCGCTTTTGAAGGAATAAAGAAATACATCTACAATCTTATTTATCCCCGCAGGGAAAGTCTTCTCTTCATTTGACCCTTCCTTAGTTATTAAGGAGCGGTAGGCTGCGGTGAGGCGCCCGGGGAGATGCTGCTGATTTGTTTCGCGGAGCAAGTTGTGGATGAAATGTAAGGAAACAGGAAATGTACCAAACCTGTTTTTCGAAGAAAAAAAATCACTAAATAGATACATAGATAGACATATAATGTATTCATCCCCAGGGGCAAATGTATTTGTAGCAGCAGCAAACAAGACACTATATGCAAAACACTCAAATAAAATAAAATAGCAGAGCAGGACATATTACATGTAAGAAAATGAAAGAAAATGCAAAGTATATACAGTGTATATAAGTGAGTATAATAAAGTATATGAAGTGAATTATTAGCAGCATTTGAAAACACTGTCTAATTACAGAGAATGACATGTTTTTCAATGTTTTTCCATCCCACTTTAGATGAAATCACACCGACTGCCGGATGCGGAAAGCAAACTAATTGGCCCAACACATTTGTCACTTATAATTTAGCGTAGCATCCCAATTAAAGTCTGTGCTTCATCACTGTCGCCCACTTTAAGGTAAAAACATGCCTTGCATATGACACACGTGGTTACCACATTGCCGTCTTAAAGCAACGACGCGCGTGCGTTCCATCTCAGTTGTTACATAATCTCTCCTGGAAGCTTTTTATTGAATTAATTAATAAGTGAACACAGCCAGCGATGACGTAACAGAATGGGCATTACTGCAACTCCTCACTGTTACCCCCCCCCCCCCTGAACACGCCGCTCCGTCCTCTCAAAGCATTTCCCTCCTGTAATCACACCCCAAACCCTCCGAAGAGCAAGCCGACACATTTTCCTAACACTCACCCCCTCGCCGTCTTTTCCTGCACACACACACACACACACACACACACACACACACACACACACACACACACACACACACACACACACACACACACACACACACACACACACACACACACACACACACACACACACACACACACTTGCCGCTGCGCGTAAGCACTCTGCGTGAACGGGCAGATTGCTGCGAGAGCTAATGAATTGTGCTGTCATGGAAGTAGCAGATTTATTTTCCTCTAGAATTGGATGTCTCTTCTAGCCAATGGCGGGGGGAGCTGAGCATGGCGGGGCTTTACACCACGGGACTGCTAATTGATCGGGCAACACGAGAGAAACAACACAACACACACGACGGGAAACGGCGTGGGGGGGGGGGGGGGGCATGCTGCAACACTAGGAACTGGAGAGGAAATAAAATAGCCGGAGGGTGGGGAGCATTATGTTGAAGGGTATTACTTGGAAATCCACTTTATGAGGTGAGAGACACACACATTGGTGCACTGGCAGAAACCTCCTGGTGTCTGGCTTATCGGGCCTTTTTAATGTTGTTGTGAAGGAGGACAAATAGCATGGAGACAGGTGGTAACCGACTGGTTTGAAGAGGGGAAGTCTTGATATAGGAGCAACGTATTGTATAATGTAGTGGACTGAAAAAGTGGGAATAAGGAAATAAGGGACGGACGTTCCCTCTGCAATCATCATGAGTCGGCCGCGTTGGGACCCGTCACGAGGGCGCATGTCATCTAAATGAATGCTCGCCAACACACCCCTTGTAACACAGAGAGAGAGAGAGAGAGAGAGAGAGAGAGAGAGAGAGAGAGAGAGAGAGAGAGAGAGGAGACTTCAGGTACAAATGAAATGCGAGGAGGAGAAACAATCTGTTTTTCATCTCTCTCACTGGGAATCTCAATCCTTCTCTTGATCTGTTACATCCCCTTCTCGTCTGTTTTTGTTTTAAGTAGTTTGGATGTTTCTGTGTGTGTGTGTGTGTGTGTGTGGAAATGAAAAAGAGAAAGCTGTGTCTGTTGCAGTGTTTGTATTTTTATTTGTAATGTGTGTTGTTGCGGTCGGTTATATGAAGACCATGGAGCCTGCTGCACCACTCCCCACTCGTCTCTGTAGTGGAACACTCTCTTATGTTTTAGTCTGAGCAAGGTGCAGCTCACTGCTAATCAGGGTGCAATGTTGCATGGTGTCAAAATAAACCCGTACAACACAGTGAGAACAGTGAGAGGGCAGGAAAGGACAAGCCTCCGGCGGTGTTTGTGTCCGAGTGTGTGTGTGTGTGTGTGTGTGTGCGTTCTCGGCCACAGATGAGGTCATTTGGCCCTTTAGCAAGGCAGATTTTCCCCCTCCTGTCAGCCTCTGTTAATCTATCTCTTGAGATGCTTGCATGTTGCGTTGAGTGTGTGTGTGTGTGTGTGTGTGTGTGTGTGTGTGTGTGTTCACGGTCCTGTGTATGTAAGTATGCTACTCTCTGTGTGCCGTTTGTGTAATGTGTGTGTAACTGTCTGTGTGTCTGGGGAATCCCTCTTTTGTGTGTGTAGATGTGATATGTGTGCGTGAGTGTACTGTGTGATATGAAGTTTTCAGCCAACGACCCCTCGTCAGTCTGGAGAGGCCTGGAAGTACTCACCAACTACAAGAGACCACCCCCCCCCACTGTGGACAATCACCGTCTGGCCGACGACCTGAATGTGTTCTACTGCAGGTTTAACAAGCCCACTTCCGCCACGCCCAACTGCCCCATCAACAAACAATCATCTGCCTCCCTCTCACCTCCCCCACCCAACCCCCCACCGGCACTGACGATCTGCGAAGAGGATGTGAGTCGGCTCTTTCAGAGACAGAAGATCAGGAAGGCTCCGGGCCCAGACGGTGTGTCCCCCTCCTGCCTGAAAGCCTGTGCTGACCAGCTGGCCCCCATCTTCACGGAGATCTTCAACCGATCACTGGAGCTGTGTGAAGTCCCTTCCTGCTTCAAGCGCTCCTTGATCATACCGGTCCCCAAGAAATCCTCCATCACAGGATTAAATGACTACAGACCCGTTGCCCTGACGTCTGTGGTCATGAAGTCCTTGAAAGACTTGTGTTGACCCACCTGAAGGACATCACAGGCCCCCTGCTGGACCCCCTGCAGTTTGCCTATCGCGCAAACAGGTCGGTGGATGATGCGGTCAATATGGGACTGCACTATATACTGCAACACCTCGACTCCCCAGGGACATACGCAAGGGTTCTGTTCGTGGACTTCAGCTCGGCATTCAACACGATCATCCCGGAGCTTCTTCATCCCAAACTCTGCCAGCTCACCGTGCCAGCCCCCACCTGTCGGTGGATCACTAACTTCCTGACAGACAGGACGCAGCAGGTGAGGCTGGGAAAAACCATATCCAGCACCCGGACCATCAGTACCGGTGCGCCCCAGGGATGTGTGCTCTCTCCACTGCTCTTCTCCCTCTACACCAACGAGTGCACCTCAGGGGACCCGTCTGTTAAACTCCTGAAGTTCGCAGACGACACAACGGTCATCGGCCTCATCAGGAACGGTGACGAGTCTGCGTACAGACGGGAGGTTGAACAGCTGGTCCTCTGGTGTGGTGAGAACCACCTGGAGCTGAACAAGCTCAAGACTGTGGAGATGACTGTGGACTTCAGGAGGAGCCCCCCAACACTACCCCCCCTCACCATACACAATAGCACTGTGTCCAGTGGAGACCTTCAGGTTTCTGGGATCCACAATCTCCCAGGACCTGAAGTGGGCCTCCAACATCAACACCATCCGGAAAAAGGCCCAGCAGAGGCTGTACTTCCTGCGCCAGCTCAGGAAGTACAGCCTGCCTCAGGAGCTGCTGATCCTCTTCTACACCGCCATCATCCAGTCCGTCCTCTGCTCCTCCATCACTGTGTGGTTTGGATCGGCCACCAAACAGGACAGAGGCAGACTACAGCGGATCGTCAGGTCGGCAGAGAGAACTATTGGTTCCAGCCTGCCCTCCATCCTGGACTTGTACACCTCCAGAGTCAGGAAGCGGGCTGGAAAGATCACTACAGACCCGTCACACCCTGGACACAAGCTGTTCCAACTCCTCCCCTCTGGGAGGCGCTACAGAGCTCTGTACGCCAAAACTACCAGACACAGAAACAGCTTCTTCCCTCTGGCTGTCACCCTGATGAACAGTTGATCAGACTTTCCATCTGCACTATCTGCACTTTTTTAACTACTGCCTTTAATGTCTTTTTGAATCTTTTTTATATTTATCTAGTTTAATGTATGTATGAGAGAGCAAAGTGGAACCGGAGACAAATTCCATGTATGTGAAAACTTTCATGGCCATTAAAGCTGATTCTGATTCTGATTCTGATTCTGGTACTGTGTGATGTGTGTGTGTGTGTGTGTGTGTGTGTGTGTGTGTGTGTTCGTGAGACATAGTCTTTGTCTGGTTGCATTTCAGTGAAGCACCCTCGGGATTCAGTGCTCAGCCAAATCTGTCTCAGCCTGGTGATTTGTATGCATGTGTGTGCGTGCGTGCGTGCGTGCGTGTGTGTGTGTGTGTGTGTGTGTGTGCATTCGTGTAAACCAGCATGGAGTCCTGCATTGTTTGCAAATTACATAAAACACTCAGTGGGCATCTATACGGAGCGAACACATTACCATAAGTTATGTATTGCTGGCTGTGGTGTTTGCATTCATAATTCCTTGTACTTGGAAGAAAAGGTACAGGATTAGTTTGAAATTATGTCCGTGTGTTTAAAATGGAATATTCCTGTCAAGAAAAAGTCGCTTTTTGGAAGAACAAGAGACATTTTCTGAGATTCACATGAGAAAAGCTGTGCAGAAACACTCAAACTTAAAACCTGTGTTATTGAAGCCTCCATAGGACAGAACAGAAAAAGAGTTGGTTTGCTAAATGGATGATGGGAACGCCTTTGCCGAATACATTTTGATGTAACAATACTGACAAAATAATTTTTTTGAGACAAAGTCATGTCTCAAGTTCCAGTGTGTGCAACTTAAGCCCAATTTAAGGCCAATTTAAGGCCAATTTAAGGCCAATTTAAGAGAAATTTAAGAGAAATTTAAGGCCAATTTGAGCCCAAGTCCCCATCCCTGTTTCTTCCCTTGGATATTCCCATAATGCTCGTCTTCGTCTCCACCCTTCATGAAACATGCATGAAACGACTCAAACGGGCCCATTTGAAAGAGATCTCCCTGTTCCTATCGGACATGCCTTTGTGGATCACGGGGACCGGTTTTATTTCAACCTCTAATCTGTAGAATAATCCTACAAACTCTTCCAAATTCTCTCCTCTCACCTAGTTTACCTGCTACAATCAAGAAAATTTAATTTTGTCTTTGCAAGGGCTTGGAATTGTTCAATGACAACGTCAAAACATATTATGTTGGTATTGATTTCATACTTTTTACTCCCTGTTTTGAGCGTCTTCCTGGCTCTATCCCTCATGAGATGAGACGTCTTTTAAATAATCAATGAACTCATTGTTATCAAAATAATTCCAATAGAGAAATTAGATGCTTTATGAATACAGTATACGTAATAAGTATGTACATTGACATAGCTCATAAAAAAAGATCCAATCGTCTTTATAACTTACTCGTGCCAAACATGTGACGTTATTCTGCTCGACTAACTTTCAGCCGTTTGGGGAGAGTTTTGCAGGTTTTGGGAGCTTTAAACATGGATAAGCTCCTCAATAAGGAGTAAGTGCCATATCTACCAAAGCTGTCAGGCAACATGAATAAACTCCAATGACTAGGCAGCAAAGAACAGAGAGGAGAGGAGAGGAGAGGATGGAGGGAGGGAGGGAGGGAGGGAGGGAGGGAGAGAAGGGCCCACTGCTGATAAGAGGAGGAAGAACGAGAGGGAGCACTCTAAAGATGTTGCAATGTTCTTTCACTCCTTGTTAATAAACCCCCTCGTTTCTTTTCTCCCCCCTCATGTTTTTGGGCTTTCCCTCATTCCCTCGGCGTATTGCATCCATCAAGCACGTCGCTTTGCTCTCATTTGCTCTCCGTCACTTGTTTAGAAGAGCGGCGATCGTGTGTTTGTCAAACAATAAGGTCTTGGAGGGAGGGGAGTGTGATCACGACGAGAGAGAGAGAGAGAGAGAGAGAGAGAGAGAGAGAGAGAGAGAGAGAAAAAGCAGGTTCAGGTTGATAGGAAAGAAGGAAGGAAGGAAGGGTTTATGTGGTTTGTGTGTGTGTGTGTGTGTGTGTGTGTGTGTGTGTGTGTGTGTGTGTGTGTGCGCGCCCTGCAACTTTAGATAGCATCCAGAAAGAAAAAGTAGAGAGTTAAATTCACAATAAAGACTGTGTGATGTCTTAATTTACCTCGTTTCAAGTTCCACTTCACTCACTCAATCGACTGTAATTTAAAACATGAACATGCACTTCATCCCGGAACGCCTTCACATCAACATATTTAAAATCTATGAAATTACAAAAAAAAAAAAATTGTTGAAAACTCCATAAGATTAACATTGACGGAGGCACGCAAGGAGAACGGCGACTCCAAATGAGGCGGTAATCCTCCGACGCGCGGAGCGGGAAAGCGAGAAAACGCATTAATGCTGCAAGTGAAGCAGCCGAGAGACTCGCGGCTGCTTGGCGGCGCGGGGGTCTCATTAACTCTGATGCGCCAGGGTTACACTTCCTCCTGGATCACACGTTTTAATTGGATTTAAAGTCGAGTACGTTTGAAACAACGCATTTAAATGCATGCGCAGGTGATGACGTTTTTCTCTTGTGCCGGTGTTTTGTCATTTTTTGCTGCCTTGTCAAAATTTGCTACCCGCTGCATAAACCGATAGGTGTGTATCGATTCATGCTATCTGATAGGATGTTATTGTACTATCACAATATGCTTTTCTTTCAAAGTTCAATGTTTCACTTTTCACTGTTAAAGTGTTTATCTTCAACACTAAATACCCTAATAATAAACCAGTGCTTTATTATGATAATGTGAACAAACTCACGTTTACAATAATTTGTTGACACAAAAGAAATAGCAACTGCTTATCACTCATTAATCTACATGTCATTACTACATAGTATTACTACCTGTACAATATACATGCTGAATGTACTTTTAACTAGGGAAATAATCGGGATTTTGAGGATGTCACTCCCCGTTATCAGACGTGCATCGACAGGGTGGCAAAACATTATGGGCGTGTCAAAAAATACTCGGAAAATCGACTCGGCGCATGCGCAATACCACAAGGTATCAGTTCTTGACAAGTAGCATGGAATGACAGAACACCGGCGGAAATGTGGCGTGTCACGTGACCCTTTGTCTGGCTAACGAGGTGTAGGCCAGTATGTGTGTGTGTGTGTGTGTGTGTGTGTGTGTGTTTCCGCCTTCTTTGGAGTTGTCAGTAGTTTACCAGCAGATGCTGACAGTGGTGAGAATTCAGCACCAAGGTCAGCGACAGAGAGAGAGAGAAAAAGAGAGAGAGAGAGAGAGAGAGAGAGGTGTTGTAAAGCCTGCGTTCCTGTGCTTTCATGGGTCTCCCACTATGTTATGTGTAATATGTAACAGCTCGTGAGAGATCATAACTAAATGATGGTGACTAACAAGACCACCAGGTCAAATCCCTTCATGTGAGGTCAGAGGTCAGAGGTGGAGGAGAACTGTCACTCAACTCGCAGTTCCTCTCCGATGGAGAGCATTTAGCGTTTTTCAGCACTTGTTTTGGATCTCATGTCTATTGGTTTACTCCCACAGCTCTCCTCAGCATAATTTATTGAGTTGAGGACAAGCTAGAGGGAATATGCTGCTGCTGATGAGACACATTTCTCATTTTGCCACAACTAGTTCAACTCAAAAGAACGTTGACATGAATTCCCACCACTGAACGGTCATATTACACGTGTTGCACTTCATCCTTTTCTACACGTCCTCACACCTTTTCCAGTGACTCGCAGAACGACATTCATGTTCTAATTAACATTGTGCAAATTTGTAATTTGTGAAACTGGGCTATACAAATAAACTGAATTGAACAACTACTTTATTAAGTTTAGGCAACACAACTATTCGGATAAATTGAGGAAAAGATCGTGGTTTGGGTTGTAATAACTGTTACATACAATATGTGACGTGGCGACGTACTCTATATATCACATCACCTGATTTACTCCATTTGTCTCTCCATAAATATTTAGTTTATTAAAAACTAATGTGAAATAGGGGTCCTAATGCGGTGCTTTAACGATGATCTATAAGGCCTTCTTTTTTTTCTGTCGATGGTTTTAACAATTCCATACAACCCTTGAATTATACCTATATCCTCTAATCGGCACAAGGGTCTCGCTGCTCCAGCGTACGCCCCTTCAATTGATCCCTCGCCCTCAAGCAGCCGACAGCGTCTCATAAATAGTAAAGACACCGGGCTCTTGACCAGTTCCTGTTTCTCGAAGACACAAAGCCACTGGTATCGAGTAGGAAGTCGGCGGTTTGATAATCACCTCTAACGACCCACACCTGAGTGCCATTCAGCACAGCTGCTACTGATCAGCAATTATCTCCGCAGCCAATTAAAGAAAGGGCAGAAGGGCAGTCGGAGGGGAGCGTCCGGGAAGTCTGGGTTGGCATGAGGAACAAACTGGGGGAACAAACTGGGGGAACTGGGGTGCGTGAGTTTACGCTGAAGGGAATACGGAGCATGGGGGGAGCACAGATTAGAGTACTGTTCACGTTCTTAAAGGACACAGGGATTTATTATAGGGTATAGTTAAAATGTAGGGATGAGGGTGACATTTTTGTATTTTTTTTTTTATTTATATATATATTCTTTTTTTTTGGGGGGGGGGGTGTTTTTTACCGCTGCATGTTTTTTGATCGCCATTTATTTATTTGTATGCGTGTTACTTGCATAACTCAAAAAGTATTAAACCGAAACACATGAAATTTGGTGGGATGATTGGTTATTATTAACTTGACCGTTTTAGATATTAGAATTAAATGATGCGCTGTGGTAAGAAGAACGGCGATAGAGAAATATTTCAAAAGAAAAATGCAGACCCTGAACTGACATTTTGTTTTGGTGTTGCTGTGCCACGGGATTTTTTTTTTTTTTTTTTTTTTTTTTTTTTTCCCATCGTCCAAAAAATGTGCCGGAGCTATATAAAATAAACTGAATTGAATAAAGTTAATGTATATGCAAAAGCTGCACTTCACACAAGATGTGGATAAACTCTTGAGAAACTTCTGACGAGCTCTACAGAATCTCGATGTGGTGTTATATCTCACACTCCTGCAACCTTATGTCTATCCCTCACACTAATGTTGGAAACTGTTTAATTATGTGGATTTTCCTTTGATAAGAAAAAGCAGGTTTGATTAAAAAAAGAATATATACTCTTAGAGCTTGTTGGGACTTTACAGTCTATCTCAATTAATACTTCCAACTTACCAGTATAGAGCGAGGACTTTATAGCATACTACAATAATTCATCAGCTCTTAGTATCTCTTTGTCTCTGAATAAACCTTACTTCATATTCTGTTCACACATTCCTTTGACTATTTGTTGCTGTCCATTTATGGGGGCTGCAGAGTTAATGCTGCCGTGACTTATTGCGATGACACAGCTTTATGTTGACTTATTGTAGCCGTATTGTCTCACACTCATGTGTTTTCTATTGTGATTGCTGCGTTTACTATTTGTCGCTCTCCCTCGACTGCGGCGCTGCATTAATGTTGCCTTGGCATATTTCAAAGCGAAGGAAGGGCCTTCAACAAGCCCGTCGCACCCTAGGGCCTCACGTAATATGAAGTTGCTTCTGGCTCTATTTATTCCCTATTATTTATCTCACTGTTGGTGTTTTTTGGCTGGTCTTCATAATGCTTGCAAGATACTAAAACAAAAGTGACATAAATCAATATGTTTCTCTTTGCTCGCTCGCTGAGTAGTTTACATCAATGCTTGCCTAGTAAATTGGACAATAAGGGCCTATAGGCGTCCGGGCTACGAAACAGAATGCTGCCGCTTGTCCATTGTTACGTCTCCTACGTGTTTTTTGGAAAGTGCAGTAAAAATCTGCACAATAACTACCGAGTCGTTGTGAAATCAAATGTTTTGCAGGACTCAAAGGCAGCAACAGTTCAGTCGGCGTTGAACCTTTTTCACTGCTCCGCTTGCAGATTCATTTGAATTTCCAACAATTTATTTGCCTGTTGCTACGGCCAAGACCCCCAAAAATATGCCCTCTTTCATTTTTTGGACCGTTGGAGAGGCTCTTGTCAAGATAATTTCCAATCATGGCGGAGCATTTATTATCGGCGACCTCTTATCTTCCCCTCACTGTCAGATAATGGCGGTGCTAGAGAAACAACGGGCGACCTTCCTCTTCACTCTCCACTGGGGTCCGACAACAGTTTCGAATACATGCATTCATGAAATTGAATGATTTGGTTTATTATAAAATAATGCAGAGAATGTACAGAGCTAAAGTGAACTCACTGCCGGACTGTGTACAAAGTTTATTTTCAATACATGAGTGTAAATATGATTTTGAGAGATGTTTGTAAGTTCACGGTACAAAAGGCTAAGAAAGGGATTAAGACTGGTGAACTCAAGGGAATTATTTATAAAACAATTCTTGAGACTAATAAATGTAATTTAAAAACGTATTAATATGGAAGCTGTATGTGGTAGTATATATAAATATATATTGTTTATTTTATTTGTTGTTTTTCTCTTTTCTTTCTCTTATATTAATTTTCTGATTTATTTGATTTCAATTTAGGATAGGAATTTATAAGCATTCTTTGCTTCTACCTATACCTTTTCAGTCTTTCTCTTTTGTATATAATATTGTATTGTATTTGATTGAGTGAATAAAATACACAAACAAAACATTTCATGCTTGTCACTCCGATATACGTCGGTTGAAATCTCAGTGTTTATTGCAAACCTGGCGTTTCCCTTTTTTGCGTCATTACTTAAGGAGGTAATTACCTCTTTTCACTCCCTTCCCCTCTTTTCATCTCCTGACTTTTTTTCTGTCAAGCTTTAGATTAACTGGTTCCATTCACTAACAAATCCAATATTTTGAGCTGAGTGGATTCCCATTATTTTCCTCCCGAAGACTTAACTCTGTCGTGCATTCATTTCATTCCCCCTTGTATGAACTAATATCCTGCCTAGCACAGCCAAGCCATTAAGGCTAGTTTTGCTGTAGCGTGATAAGTGGATGTAGAAGGATTAAATGATTTGAGCAGCCTTCCTCCCACTCTCTCATTAAGGCTGCCCCCCCCACACACACACACACACACACACAACACAATCTCACCAAAGACCTTTTGACTACGATATTTCGATTGGGATTGTCTCGTGAAAAGAAAAGGACAGTGTTTCCTGTGAAAAGCAAGCCATTCAATTGGTCAATAAAACCTGCTTTTGTTCCCAGCTCAGCCTCCACTTTGTCAACAAGAGTCTCATTCTCTCACATTCATGCAAAATAACCATCGAGCATAATAACATTTTGCTCACCACTTCCATTGTAGGCATTTTTTTAAATGGTGACACAAGTGTAAATATCAATAAGAAAACCTTCACGCGCCGAAAAGAAAACGCTACTTGCCTTATTTTACACAATGTCTTCCTGCATGAACAACTGGTACTATGGTACTGGCATCTAACTGGTACTATATTCCTTTAAAAAACTCCACTTATGTCCAAAGTGATGGGTACACTTTTACTTTAACAGTAAATATAATTACAGCTCAGATACTTTTTTTTTTTTGGGGGATAATTTAGCTTTTTAATTGATAGTCAACAGTCAGAAACATGCATGTGCACATAAACCATTAGACTACCAATTGATCCCAATACTGGATCTTTGAAGCTGACAGAGAGACTGACTTGACTTTTTATTAGAGTATAAAGAGTTTTCTTTTCATGAACCTTTACTACTCAGTAAGTCTCAGTAATTGAGGCATTAATAGCGGGAAAAATAAACTTATTTTCACCATTTACCAACAACACCAATAAAACATCCCTTTTTAATTCTCAAGAAAAGCTTTTCATCTGGTAACGATGTCATAGTGAAGAGGTGTGACGCTCCACTCGTCCCCAAGTCCCTCTTCCTGCTTGCGAAAGTCTTATTAACCTTTAGCACAAAACGTTCAATCTTCCGAGCCTCGAGGCAAAGTAAAGCAAACCCCGAGACCGAGCTCCGTCTCTCACAGACACTGATTCGGTCCTCCAGGACTCCGACCGCAGCAGTAAGCGCTTTGGTTTTTAAAGCGTCGTTTATCCCACCGACTCCGAGAATGATTTACATTATCTCCTCAATTAGCAAATGAGTATGAAATCTGCCGCATTCTCCTCATCACATATCCTTTCCTGACATCGCTCCCCCGCGTTAGCGTTTGTGCAGCGCTCGGCGAATGTGTATATACGTGTGTGTGTGTGTGTGTGTGTGTGTGGTTCTTTTCATTTGTATTTAATCACTATTGATTTTATTTTCGCCTATTAGCTTGGGTTTGGATTCAGGGGATCAGCAGAGTGGATTTTCATCCAATGAGATGCTCATCCATCAGTGTCAGACCGGCAGCCATTTTATCTCTGGCGTCTGAATGGAAAAAGGAATAATGAGTGTCTGTTGAGGCCGATGCTGACTGAGCGGGAGTGGTGCACCCATCAATAGGTCTTCTCCCACCAGCAGGCAACAAACTCCCTCGGGAGAGCCTCGAAAAGAAGGCTCGCCAAAATAAAACTGCAGCCGGGATTTCACATTCATTATCATGAGCTCAGGAGCAACACTCACGGTGTGGGGCTGAGATTGAAAAGTAGGAGCTGGTTCCACCACTAAGGACATGGTTCCACCATTGAGGAGCTGGTTCCACCATTGAGGAGCTGGTTCCACCACTGAGCCGGCACATAACCCCATTGTTACACTACTGATGATTGACAGATCAGATTTTAAATGTAGTTCTTTCCCCCAGACCTCACAGATGTCAATGTTTCCATAGTAACAGTTATTTGTTATTTTATTCTTTTATCGGTCCATTCTGTGATTTAAAAAATACTAAATAAAGAAAGATGTAGCTCCTCATCTGACATATGTCACTGTTTCCATATTTTTGATTCTTTGGTGTTTTTGATTCCTTTAATGGTTCATTCTGTGACAAAACATTCCGTTCTGTGAATCAAGTGACATTCCGTGACCTCTCAGTGACATTCCGTTATATCTCATGACCTCTCCAGTGACATTCCGTTATATTATGTCACCTCTCAGGGACATTCCGGGACATCGGGTGACCACTCCAGTCTCTTAATTCTGACTAATTACTTTAAATCAACTTAGAGACGTGGATCCTAAAACAAAGAGGGGCATCTTATTATGAATACCCTAAAGTTTGGGACCACTCGGAAAACGGTACCAAAGGTCGACTTGGGTTGACGAAAGGAGAGAATATGAGGGAGGGGGGGGGGGGGAGAGAGGATGCCGTGGGAGGACCGAACATCAGAGGAGACGGAGCATCTTCTGGAATGTTCTCGCTTTTATTGTTTTTCGTAGGGTCGGTTCTCCGAGCCAATTTCTGTTTAGCGGAGCAAACACATTTTGTTCACCCTTTGCTTACAACGAACGAATGCCAGAACCCATTTAATAGTCACAGGGATGTGTGCGTGCAATACTCCGGCCTTCCAGTGACTCCCATGGCTCTCCGCTGCGCCTGACTGGCTGAGAAATGTCTGGAACTTTCCGATGCTTGGGAAAAGTTGTACATTTCTGACTCGTCAGGATAACTGGGCCCGCTCACTAATGAGCAGCTGGGTCCGACCGACTTCATCGGCTGACTGGACGTCTTCGTTCCCCCTGCTGCCCGGACTCCTATTATTATGCTCAGGTTTGTATAAGAATAGCCCGGCAATCACAAAGGAATGTCGAGCTCGGGCTCCAGAGAATACTGGATCCCTTATTAGTGCTGTAAAAGTCAGCCAGGCAGAATTCAACGGGAAATCGAAGGTGGCAAAATTGGATAAGAATTACAAAGCATGTGACTGTCTGTCAACGTCCTCTCCGAATTGTATGTGTGCGACCAGAAATGGCTTCATTATGTGAGCTGCCAGCACAGCATTGAGTTTTGGGCACGCTCATAGATACCTATTGGCTTTTGTGTGAGCAAGAGGGTTGATTGATTATGCTAATGTAATGAGTCTCTGTTGTGACTGTCCATCCATCGGGGTGAGTTTACCTGCCCGCTTCCAGTCTGTCTGGCCTGCCACTATCGATCTGTCTGCAATATATGTTCACTCCTTGGAGGAACCTTCGTGGCAGTGCATGATTTTACATTTCTCATGTTAATGCAGAGAGGAAGGAGGGGACAATAAGGACTGAAGCTGTGATAGCATGAAAAAAAAGAAGAAATAAAGCTATTACACGGTCGCGACGCAGCTCTGGGAATGCAGGTCAAAGTTTTAACACATCCACTGCATATTAACTTTCTCACATAAGTATGTAAGCATTGTCTGTATGGACTTGTGAGCATGCTAATGAAGCACCACAATGCCAAATTACAGCTCAGAGCCGCGAGCATGGAGGATAACTTTTAAGTAAGAATAATATATTCATAAAATATATTTTTTATATTAAAATCTCAGAAAATACTGTCAAACAATTAATTTACATGTACAGATGAAGGAAATTAACTCTGAATTTAGCTTTGAGTGAATTTTACGACCCAATGCTTTTGCATAAGAGCTTTTTTAATATTTTTGTACTAGGAAGTCGATTCACCTAAAATAAAAACAACTTTCAACTGAGATACAAATCCCTCTTTCGCAATGTACTTCGATTGTGTGTGTGTGTGTATGTATGTATATATATATATATATATATATATATATATATATATATATATATATATATATATATATCCCCATGTCGTCACGTTAAGGACCCAGAAACTGTAATTCTATCATTTAGCCACTGTGTAAAATGTGCAACAATCTCTTGTGCTCTTCTTGGAGGTATGGTCCAAATAAAGAAAAATGTTTAAGACACCATTAAAAACACACAACATGGTAGTAAATGCATATTTAGTAGATGCATGTTTGACCTCATACATGTATGTATGCCCCAAGTAGCTGTTGAGTGTGAGTCATGGACGCTGTCGTGCGCTCCTCCCCCCCACACACACACACACACACCCCCCACCCCCCTCATTGCTGGCAGGGATGACTAAGATCATTCAACTCTGCAGATGTCACCAAGCGTATGACGCACACACACGCACGCACGCACGCACGTATACACATGTATACACACTTCAAAGCTACAAGGAAAGCCTGTGGCATCCAGCAGGCTCTCCGCTACTGACGGGAGAATATAAATAGCATCTTTTATTTAATTTCATATTAGATTACATTCTGAAATTGCTGAGCATATTTGCCATATAAAAAAAGGGAAATTGGAATCTGAAAAAAGGATGCAACAAATTCCTTCAAACCAATGTTGATTAAAAAAATGCAGTTACCGTGATTGCACCATCGGGCGGTGCTTCCCGGTAACATAATATTGATATGGTGATCGTAAACTAATTTTGAAAGAAGATCTTATCTGTTCTCTCGCATTGTCTCGGTCGTGCGTGTGTCGGTGTGACAGCGGGAGAAGTAGCTTCATGTTTATTGCGAGAAAATCCTAATTGTGTTTCAACAAGACTGATTCCGCCTTCGTGACATAACATTTAAATGGCACGTTTAGCTCGCCCTCTCTGTGCTCTCTCATTTGAGCACTTGTGCACACACAGTCACACACACACACACGTGCACGGCCCATCCTCGCATCACCACGAGCAGCAGCTGGGAACCTGTTAATTCCAAGCGCTAAATTCAACCGCTATTGTTATCTCGGTTGGCCGAGGCATAAATATTAATGCGTCATAAAGAGCCATAAAGAGCTTGCCTCGCCTCATTTAGATCCATATATATGCAGCTGTTGGTGTCTGTCGCGGGGAGAAAGCGACCATCGTTATTGAAGGAGCGGAGCTGAAAGCAGGTCCCAAAGAAGACGGGAAGCGAGCGCTCGCCAAAGAGGAAGAGAGCTGTGAAGGAGGAGGATGCTGAGGAAGGGAGCTCGGGGCCCAAAGAAATCGAAAGAAAAATGGTTCAAAATGACGAGGGAATATGGAGAAAAAAGAAACAAAAAGACTCTGCTCTCCAGGAGAAGTTTTGACCCGATCGATACACACTCGTCCCGCACTTTTCCTCCGCCTCTAAACCCGAATACTTGACCTGTCCTTGACGCCCGACCTTCACAGCCGTGGCGCCGCGCCGCGCCGCGCCCGCTGTTCCTCTGGCGTCTGCCTGACGGCGCCGACAGCCGAGCGGAGATGGCAGGTGTTGACAGAGTTCCACCTGGAGGGATTTTATCACTGCCGCTCCCCAGCTGCTGCTTAATCAGCGCAGACGTCACAGAGTAAAGAGAAAAAAGAGGCCGCGGCGGGTTAAACAATAGCTTGGCGTGTGTGTGTGTGTGTGTGTGATGGGGGTGGGTTATTTGATGAAAGACAACACTGCTTCCTTCCCAAAATAAACACAAATGTAATTAGCCACGAGTCGGCTCATTAGCTGTAACTGAGCTTGTAAACAACATGTCTGGCAAACTCACCAACCGCTCCATCGCATTCGAACCGCGAGGCTGCGGCGAAAAGACGGGGAGTAACGGTAACTCCGGGAAAAAGTGAATTAGTGAACAACCTTTCGGTCATCGCCGGCTTACAGTTATAGGTTTTTTTTTGCAGCGGGACTAATTAGTCGAGCAACAGTGACTCACTAAGTTAATTGGCGGCGGCCTGAGTCGGAGGCCTGGATTATTTCAGGCGGCGAGTTTCCAGAGCTTCGCTTCCTTGACATGCGAATAGGCCGTGGGAAACGGAGACGCGCTGTTACGACGTTATTGATCGGCTCACCAAGTGAGATGGAAAGGCAGACGTGAGAAAAGAATAGTGAGAGGGAGACACAGGTAAAATACAGCAAATAGAGGAGGAGGAGGAGGAGGAGGAGGAGGAGGAGGAGGAGGAGGAAGAGGAGGAAGAACAAGAAAAGAACAAGAAGAAAATTACTTTTTTCCATCTTCAATGTTATTTAGCTGAAACACTGTATTCATCTTCCACAACTTCTCATTTTAATCTGTTATCCAAATGGAATCAAAAAGATAAGCCCCAGCTCCAAAGGGAAAATTTGAAGAGAACCTTTATTTAGCTATAACATTTTTTTAGATTAAATCTATTTTCCAATAGTGACCTGGCCAAGAAGTCAAAATAAGGGTCTGACCAAATGCATGAGAGACTCTCGTTAGCTAGCGGAGAAAATGTAGCATTTAGCAGCAAAAGAGTTGAAAAGTAACTAAACTGAGCTAAAAGAAGAACAAATGTTGGACTTACATTTAAGAGTTGACTGGAAACACAACTCTAACAGTGTCCCCCCATGTGGATAACAACATGGACTTATTGATCGTTTAAAGGTCGGTTGCCATGCCATAAAGCGATTATACATGCACGTGTATATGTAGCATGTGTATTCACCTGCAGAAGCCTGTAATGCAGCGGGTTATACTTTAATTAGTGTAATTATTTCCCCCCCATATGTATAGCTGTTGTTCCTCCTTTTGTCTTACTTCTCTTTCTCTTCCCCGTGGTTATTTATTTGTCCCTGGGCTCGAGGCGTCACCTCCTTCAGAGTCGCGTACGCTCCTAATCAGTCACAGCGAGCCGTTGATGTCAGCTGTCTGCAGAGCTTTCTCTTAAAGAGGGCCTTGAGAAGCACTGTGTGTGTGTGTGTGTGTGTGTGTGTGTGTGTGTGTATAGAGCGTCACTGTGACTTTCTTTATAATTGTTGCAGTTTTCCTCTCCTTTCCTGAGCGGGCGGTTTGTTACGACTGATGTGTTTATCTCATCGCCCTACGGCCAGAGAAGCTGCATCCTGCAACCCAAATGCATGCTGGGACACTCTCCCAAGCAGCCTGCGCGACAGCCAATTCCAAACACTGGCACATCACGACTTTACGTAACAGTAAAAATGCACCAACATGGCATTTATATCTTAACGAGGCTTCTCTCTCTGTGTGTGTGTGTGTGTGTGTGTGTGTGTGTGTGTTTAGCCTGCTTCCCCTACCAGCAACTCAAAAGAAATGAGTTATTTAGGAGGGATGTAGTAATTGACAAGCGGTCTAATCCGCTCTGTCGTTCATGTACACGGCACGGCGAATGTTCACAAACTAATTGCCTCGCACAGAATAAGAGCTGGAATCCAGTTACACCATCTTTAGAAGATCTAATGAGTGTGACCCTGCCATTGCTGGGCTGCGGCCTCTTTGTTCCTCTTCTTACGCGTTCAGAAATAATGGCACACACACACACACACACACACAAACACATACATGTGAGGCGCAGATGAATGGGAGGTAATCCGCGGCTGCAGCGAGCCGTTCTGTTGGAAAAAGGTATTTTTGAAGCGCGGGATGACGGAGAAAATAGGGCTAATTTAAATTGTGAGACGTGATTGGGTTCCATTGTGCGGTTCTGCGGCGGCTAATGGGTGGCAGTCGACGGGAAAAGGCAGGAGGAAGGATAAGAGTGAGGGAGCGAGGCGGGGAGAAGGAGGGAGAGAAGCCTTGATGTGCGGAACTTATTAAGGCACGGCTGCTGAATTGGACCTGATCACTGGGGATTCTCTGGCAACGCCGATGAGGCAGCAGACGCTGAAACACTGCAGTGTGACTTTCCTCTACGAACAACACACACACACACACACACACACACACACACACACACACACACACACACACACACTTATGCATTTACAATGATATACGTAGTCCTACAGGGATAGAGAGAGAGAGTTCCCATCCACATTTAATACAGAGATCCTCTCAGTATCCCTGGGTTGATGGAGTGTATTTATATGCACGACTAAATGTATTTGTCCCAATACACTACATCAGACCCACTGGCATCCAATCAAATTGTGTCGTCTCAATCTGCTTTGTTTTGGGAGAACTCGTTTCTATTTACGTCGTTTCCATTGACGGGTAAACAATGTGGAGATGCCTCACTTTGTTCACAGCCCATCACGATGCGTTTGTAGTCGGTAGACATCAGAGCCGGGACCGAGTCTTTATGTTTGAAGGACACAAGAAAGCCTCAGGACCCAAGTCAAGGTCGAGAGGTCCCCAAGGGTTTCACTGGACGTCATACTAGTTGACCCCCCTCCCCCCCCCCCCCCCCCCAGTGACGTAATTCATCGTTTCCTCAAACTTGATCGGAGGTGGTTGGATGTGGAGAATTCAGCTTAGACGTTGTTACAAATGAAAAGCTTTAATTGCTTCAGGAAATGAAGGAAAGTATTACACTTTTTTAATATTCATTTACATCTTTGATCTTGGGAAAAGATGGCGAGGATTTTCAAAAGGGTAAAGGACAAGAGAAGTATTTTTTCATCAAAGTCGTCACATTTGTGACTTCAGGGCTGATTCAAATTCAAGTCATGTGACCTGAGTCCACGCCCTAGTTGAAGACATAGGTAGTACAGGAGTGATAGTTTAGGTACATTCAAGCATCCTGGTTAAGGCGGAGCTTCTAACACAAATCCAAACGGTCTTCAAACTAGAAGGGGCACTCGGTAGAGCGCATACCTTCGCATAACACATGATTGGGCTTTGAATTATGAACATAAAAAATTGACTGCTATGGTAAAAAGAAGATTGAGACCTTTTCATGACCTTGACCTTTGACCCGATCAATCCCAAAATCTAATCAAATGATGATAACCAATAGTCCCACAAAATTTCGTGAGATTCAAAGAAGATTTTTACCGTATCATGATCTTGACCTTTGACCCGGTCGATCCCAAAATCTAATCAAATGGTCCCCGGATAATAAAAAATCATCCCACCAAATTTCATGCGATTCAGTTTAATACTTTTTGACTTAGGGTTAGGGTATAGTGCGAATAACACTCACGCATACAAATACACGGCGATCAAAACATTACCTTCGTCATTTTCAATGTGAAGGTAATGAGGGGCGCCCTGCTCTGTAGACGTACAGAGATCATGCTCCCTCTCCCGCTCCCTCTCTCTCTTTTTTTAATGTTTCCAACGAAGCATCACTTCGACTTTGAGCACCGACCTCCAAAGGCTCCCGGGGGTTTCGCTGCGGCAGCCATCTTGGCAATTATTGTTCATTTGTATTTTCGTAGGAATCCCGTCGCTCGGCTGCGCGGTGATGAAACGAGGATGAAAACTGCATTGTGGGAAAGATTCAAGAGGACGAGTGAGGCAAGAGTCTTGTATAGATAGAACATGACAGCCAATGTGTAAGCATGGACAGTTATTTCAATTCTCATATATTAATATTCATTTTGACTGGCGGGAAAGGATGTCGGAATGAATTGTGATGAACATACACTTCAAATCTGCCTGAAGCTGCTTTTAGCTCATTTTAAACTTTATCTCTTATAATATTGAGTTTCTCCTGTGGCGGGAACACACTCTTTGTCTGGAACGGAAGATTCTCCTCCCTCTCTTAGTCAACGTTGACTTCTTTTAAAACCTGATAATCCCCTTCTCCAAACCTCAGACCAGGAGGTTTCTCTTCAACCCGAACATCATATTTTTCAAACCTTTTAGTGACTATAAGTGGCGAGAAGCTCGGCGCAACCACTTTATGAATAAGGAGCTTTTAGCCGACCACTTTCGTGGAGTGAAGACGCCATGTAAGAGTTTGAGTTGTCAGATAAAAACACAAAGAAACCTGTTAATAACATGGTAGCCCCGCCCTCAAGCATCACCCTGCTTTATTGGCTGTTTTATTTTAATTTTATTTTTTTTCCTTCAAGGAAGAACAAGTTACAAATACATTAAACATAAGAAACATGCTACCAGACAATAATAAATAAAAAATACAAATAATAATACAAAATAAAATAAATTATATAAAATGTATTGGCTATTTTAGACAACATGGGAACATCATTTACATAATGAACATCATGCTGTATTAAAGAAAACATGTCACACTTCTGATTGAGACCACAAACTCATATTTTAATTACTGAGGTTATATATCAATTGGGAAGTAGGCTCATTTTGTCTTAGACTTCTATACTTTTGCAGAAAGAAGAGTCGCCCCCTGCTGATTATTAGAAAGAATGCAAGTTTAAGACACTTCTGATGTTTTTGGGGATTATCACCATATACAATAGTTATTAATTTCTCAAAAACACTTTAGTCTCCGATGGCACTCTATCAATCAATAAATCAATCAATCAAACTTTTATTTCAGACTAAAATACAGATAGTACAAAACATTAAATATAATAAAATACATACACAATCACAAGTAAAATACATAGAACAACGAATGCTTTATAAATAGACACCAATGCCTGCACAGCTGGGACTGGTGACGCGTAGAACTAAACTAAACGTTTGATAAAACCAGGATTATTTCATAATAATATTTTCCAATGATTTAATTTCTAACACTTGGTTGTCACTCGTGGAATGTAGAAAACAACAACAACAACAACAACAACGAAAACACCAATGTTTGCACACATGCACACATCTGCTTCAAACCCCCCCCCCCCCCACCCCATCGCTATGCCAGAGGTGCGAGTCCCTCGACGTGGCCGCCTCACCTCGGGGTGCCCCCTCTGACAGGTGTCAATCTGACTTGTTGACACTTGTTAATTGCTTAAAGGCACTTCCCCGGAGACACAGAGCACCCTTCATGGCACCGGGAGACTATGATTAGATGTTCCTAGTTTGTGCTGCTGGAAAACACACACACACACACACACACACACACAGTTCAGACGCAGAGCAAGTCACTGCAGCGCTTAATAATAATGCCTGTTTATGAAATCAAGCAAAGTCTGCGCATAACCATCGGCGTGTAAGCGAGAGGGAGAGACTCCGGGAAACGTCCGTATATTTCTGTGACGATGTCAAACAAAGCCGAAAGCAACGGCTGAGACGAGAAATGATTGCATTGTTTTTAATCGACTTTGTCTGTATCTTTTTCTGGTTACGTAAAGGAGTCGTGAGTCAGTTTAAAAACTGAGTGAACATAACATTTCGGGGGGAATTCATCACTTGGCAATTGCTCGGCTTGTTAGCGTTCCTGTTTGCCGGAGTCCTCTGGGGAAATACTCCGACTGTGAGCCTCGAGGCCTCGCTGTCATCGCAAATATAGTCTGAGAAGGCCCCCGGGTCGCGAGAAAGTCACATTATCGTCCCCGAACGATGCTCAGACCGTATGAAATGTCGCTCTCGACAGAGTGAGGACAGGTAATGCGTGAAAAAAGGTAAAATAATTCAAATGATCAATAAAAAGCTATTGGCTTAACCGGAGGGGTGATTGTTTTTCTATGCCTGTGACATTATGAGAGGTGTGTGTGTGGCGTCATCATCTTGCCCGGATGGTAATGTCATTTAAAGCAGTCGGAAGGAGCGAATTGGCTTTTTATGAACCGGGATAGTCATGTCGGGATGCTAGAATGAAGCTATTGTGTCTGGCTGTAATATTTCACTCTGCTGACGGTTAATGAATGCCTGCCTCGGTTCACTCGCAAATGAATTGCCGCCCACTAGTTGTGTTAATTACTTCCTGAACTGTTCTCCGATCACGCAACACACAGCACTTTGTTGTGTCTCGTAGCGCAACGCCTCATCGGCTGTTTGCTAATGTGTAATCTGAGAAACCGCTGGACTGGTGCTTAGTGCAATTGGAGGAATTAAATGAGGGATTAAGCTTTATTTCTCCGAGCTCCAACCGGACCTTTAAATACACCGTGGGTATTCGCATCATGGGCTATTCATGCTATGGGCTAACAGCTAAATTAGCCCGAGAATTTGAGATGATAACTTACGGCTCGCGACGTATTTTGATACAGGCTCTGGTAGATTCTTATCGATGGAGGGATTAAAGTTGTGTGCCACAACCACACTGATGGGGCTGAAGAGAGGCGAGCATTAAAGGGGACATATTATGCACATTTTCCACAAGTTGATATGGTTCCTCGGGGTCTTAATGTAATGTTTGTAACATATTTTGGTCAAAATACCACAAGAATCATTTCAAACAGCCTTTTTACCCTGTCAGAAACACCTCCCCACAGATTGACCTGTTCTGAGGTGGCGAGGTGCTCCGTGTTGCCAGATTGGAGATGGTGAAGTATTTTACCAAAGGCTCAAAATGGTTGTATTATTTGGAGGGTAATTATCGTGTATCTGGCAACCCTGAGCTTGGTTGACCAATGACTGTTCTCTCTATACCGTCAGAGCTCGCGCCAGAGCTCGGGAGATACCATTTCCAAAACATGTAAGGGGTAAATACTAGTTTGTGAAAATCCAGAGAAACACAAATATCCGACGAAGCAAAATCTCAGGCGTTTTTGGAATCCCTGCCAGACGCATTCTTTAGGTCTCAAAAACAGGACATGTCCGAGGAAAAGAGGACGTCTGGTCACCCTAACTTATGGCGCCAGATCACCGAACCCTCTTTAAACTGGGTGGTCCGAGTGGTGGTGGGGGGTTCCAATGCCAACATCTACGTAGACGTTGGTGGTGATCCCATTCGAGGAACTCAAGCATATCGTTTCTGACATACAGGAACCACAACAAGCCGTGTGAGTTGTTTTTTCCCAGCGTTTTTGTGTTGGGAGACATGCCAGATACCAAAATTAACATATAGAAGCACTAAAAAAGTGGAATTTTCATAATATGTCCCCTTTAACATCCCATACGTGATGTGTGGTACCAAAAACGGCAATAAATATGCTTACAGGTGGCTAAATGAGACTGATAAACGACTTCACGCACGATAGAAGAAGCAATAACAGATACTGGGATGCATTTGAACAATTTGGACAATTAGGACTACCAAATGTAAAGCAAACCTTCATACACAGCATTATTATTTCATGTGGCCGGAGCCTATGGGCAGAAATATAAACGTTGTGCCATCGTCATAAAAAAGTATGGTAGCGCCTTTAGGGTGTCATTATAAAATCCTAAGTGGTGTGCTAATCTCTGTGTGCATGTGTGTGTGTGTGTGTGGGGGGGGGGGGTGGGTGTGTGTGTGGGGGGGTTTGAAAGTCTCGTCCACATTGAGATGCAAAGCTGCGGTGGAGAGCGCCTATATGACGCCATAGCTTTCCTGTTTGACACGGGATTAATAACAACAATAAAGAGATTTATTTGCTTGCATAGGGCTTGATGTCTCTTTTGCTTCCCCTCTCTCTCTCTTTCTCTCTTTCTCTCTCTCTCTCTCCCTTTAGTAGCTTTACTATTTGACTAATTCCTGCACACTACTACAGTGTTCGGGAAGAAGCAGAAGATAGGAGGACTGCCGCGACAGCGAGTGCACGTTGCGTCCTTTTTTTGAAGTTATTCTTTGCCTTTAAGGCCTTTGATGTTGTGTGTAAAATGGTTTCCGTTCAAATTGCAAACGTACGGAATAGACGTCTCTCGGAAGGGGGGGTGGGGGGTGAGGCATCTCATTGAGATGCATCTTTTGTGGACTACAAAACCAGCACTTGGTGAGGCAGCGCTGACAAAAACAAGGCCACCATCTCTTCTGTTTTGTCTGTGCAGGAAGTAATCAAATTTGTTGGAGAAAACAACAGGCGTGCGTGTGCGTGTGCGTGTGTGTGTGTGTGTGTGTGTCAATTCATCCAATCTTCCTCTTGTGAAGTGCAGTGGTGGCTCAATTAGTAAAGCAGTCGGCAAACGGTGGAGTTTTTTCTCGCGTACTTATTGCTTCCATTTGTTTTATCTTCCTCTGATACGCCGTTTCTTTTTAACGGCGAGAGCAGAAAGTGGAGATATGGAACAGATAAAAATCCCACGTGCACACAGGCTCGCACGTACACAGAAACTCACAGCCCAGAGATATGAACAGGCACACAGGCACAGAGCATACAGAGCACCGCGTCACCTTTTGACCTCCGCCATCCACACCACCCTGTGTCTGCTCAGACTCAACGGCCTGGAGGTGAAAGCCAGAGGAGCCAATTAGAGCGCGCACAAAAAAATATTCGGTGCCCATATATATATCTACCTTCGACTCTGCACCTTCCCGCTATCGTAAAAACTCAAAAGAACCTCATCTATATGATAATGTTTCTATATTGTTGATGTAAAGATGCTAAAAAAGTATTTTCTGCTGGTCAGGTCAAGTCTTAAGTCTCTTAAGAATGTTCTATTATTTATATATATGTGTGTGTGTGTGTATATATACATATATATATATATATATATATATATATATATATATATATATATATATATATATATATGTGTATCTATATATATATATATATATATATGTATATATACATACATATATATATTTTTATATATATATGTATATATACATACATATATAAATGTGTATATATGTATATATACTCTATATTTTTATATATACTCTATATATTTATATATACTATATGTTTATATTATATATATATATATATAGATAGATAGATAGATAGATAGATAGATAGATAGATAGATAGATAGATAGATAGACCATGGGATGCTCACAAGTCAATTAAATCCTTATCTCTGTGTTGTGGGGCCTCTTTTCATGATAACGGTTCAGGGGGTCTTGTATGGCTACAGTCCAGCAGGCTTTGGGGGTGTGGAGTGTATGTGTATGTGTGTGGGTGGTGGTGATGGTGGTGGGGGGGGGGGGGTCTTTGGAGGTTAATCGCTTTTGGTGGAGACGAATAGTGTTGAGTGCTTGCTGAGCTCAGGTGGAAGTGTTGACACCCGGTCCACAGCTCTTGTGTAATTCCTCCACTGTTGTAGAAAGCCATCAACAGGTGTCACATTGGAGTCGCGGCTTGTTCTTTGCTGCGATTATCTTTTTCTCGGTTGTTGAAGGTGATCCCGGGGTTTCTTCTTCTTTTGTCACAGCTGGTGCGCTCACTTGCACTTATTAGTCAATATTTGGTGACAGTCTGAAAACAACATTAAATTCTTCAAAACTATGTATCTCTGAACTGATTTCACCAAATCAAACACATTCTAGGATCTACTTTTGACAACTAATGTCATAACTAATGTTCAAGAAGACACAAGATGGAGTTAGATGGAAAGCTCACTACTATCATATGGAGTTAAGCTACAGCCAGCAGCTGTTTAGCATAACGACTGGAAATCAAGCCTCTGTCTAAAGTTTCACCGCCGTCAAAATATTCAACGTATTTTTCGAAACTGTAAAAAAAGCTCTAAGTTATTCGGTTTTGACTCGTCCCAGAATATATTTAGTTCCAGGAATGCATGAATACATATTCAACCTGAGATTTAACAAAACGGTGGAGACATTCAAGAGACTTTTTGAATCCTTGTCCAAGGGAACAGGAAAAGCAACATTATAACAAATCCAAAGGCCATGATTATGGGTTGAGAGAAGGAATTTAAATTATTCTGAAATCATAAAAAGTTTTCTAAACGTGCCATAATGGAGCTTCAGAAGTTGTATTATGTTGCTGTTTTACAATGATAACCTTAGCCTTGCATTTTCTACTTTATTTAATAACGTTGAATTTTTATTTAGCACAATAGAAGAACATTTCAATGAAAATGAACATTTTTGAGGTTAAGTTGGAGTTATTGCTTCTCATTTGAAGATGTACTGTATTTGGGAACAACTCACTATTTTGCACAAGCAGAAAGACATTGTTTAACAACCTTACAATAGCTTCCATCATCATCATCATCATCATCATCATCATCATCATCATCATCATCATCATCGTCATCGTCATCATCATCCTCCTCCTCCTCCCCATCATCATCATCATCATTGGGATTGTTTGGTACTATCGTCGTTCATCACCGTGTCCCGGTCGGCCGTAACAACAAGACGCCGGGTTATTGCGCCGGTCCTTGAGAGGAAGACTATAGCGGCTGCCACTGATAAAGATATATGAGCTGATTGGAGAGATTGGAGGTCTCGGAAAAAGAAAAAGAAAAATGGCGTTGGGTAATTGTAACAGTTTAGCTCCACACCTTCCTTTTTTACCTTTGCATTGAAAATGCAGAAGGTAATGTTTTCGCCGGCGTTTGTGAATATGTCCGTCCGTCCGTCAGTTATTCGTCTAAATCAGACAAAACTGAGCCGATTCTTATGAAACATGGTGGGATGATTGGTCATGACCCAAGGAACAATCGATTAGTTTTTGGGAGTGATTGGGTCAAAGGTCAAGGTCACGAAAAGGTGAGAACCGTAAATTGCCCATTCTAGTTTATTAGTTGTTTACACGATGGGAAAACGAGACACGAGACGTTTTGGCCTTTCATTTACACAAAAACTGAGGTTTTATCACGGAAAATGATCATTTCTAAAAACTCTGGCCAAAGTGAAAATTTCTGAGAACTCTGTTTTTGTCTTTGCGTGTGAACGAGGTCAAACTGAGTTTTAGGTGGTCAAACTGAGTTTTAGGTGGTCAAACGTCACAGTATGCGACTAAAGATGCTTCACGTCATGTGAGCGTCCTATGGGACGTATACGGACGGCGTATTCATGCGGGTTCACATAAACAAAAACTTTTTTGAAAACGACCTTGTGTGTACAACGTTATTTTTGAAAACGGAGAGGCAGAAATATTTGTTTCTGTAAATACCTGGATATGTGTAAATGTGGCCTAACTATCATGTCATTCCAGATCCTGCTTCCCATCTCGTCAGTCCAGCTCCCTTCACCTGCCTCTGATCACCTCGTTAGTCCCTCATTACCTTCACCTGGTCTTCACGCCCATCTCACCTGTTGCCCATCCCCTCGTTAGTCCCTATCTACTCAGGTTCCCTCCATGTGTTCTTCTTGACCTCCAGAGTTACCAAGTGTGTTTATCTGGTCCCGCCTGTTTTCTTCCTGCCGATACTTGGAATAAAGTTAATTATTTTCCAGCTCTCTCTGCTGAGTCGTGCATTTGGGTTCACCCTAATACTCCCGTGACAGTAATGGAAGTCAATGGGACACCAAGGTATATTTGTGATGGGAGGGGAGGGGAATTGAGAGCAGAGAAAGAAACACAAAGAGTGAAGGGGGGTGAGGACAGATAGGGTGAATGTGTATCGCTATTCTCCATCTTTCTCTCTCGCACAGCGTACAGTTCCAATCTTTGCTGGCGATGCACTAAAATGGGGGCAGCAGGTAGTATAAACAAATTAGAGGGTGAGTTAGGTAGGGGGGGGGACTCTTTCCTCCTGGACGCAGCGGCAGCACAAGAGTAGAGGATGAGGATTATAGTGAACTCCATCTTCGCCGGCACCTCTCTCTCTCTCTCTCTCTCTCTCTCTCTCTCTCTCTCTCTCTCTCTCTCTCTCTCTCTCTCTCTCTCTCTCTCTCTCTCTTTAGTGAGCCACAAAGCTCCGCAGCCACCGCCTCCGTCCCTCAAGAAGACGCGACCTCGCGGCAGCAGCCACGGTCGCGGCGGGTGAGGGAGAAGCCCCCCGGTTGGGGAGAGAGGATGGCGTGTGACGAAGGTCAGGCTCATTGTGATTCAAGTACATGATTCCGACGAGATGCACCCCGGTTAATGAAATCAAAACGCGCACTCCGATAGCGAGCCACGTTTTTTCAGCTTCTCGTTAGCATTGTGACTAATTGGAAGGTGGTGTTTTTGTTCACCCCTTTCAGGGTCTCCACCTTTGCATAACGTTAATTAAAGGAGCCGCCGCCGCCTGCCAGTCGGCCATTACCTTTCCCTTTAACTCTCTCACTCTCTCTCTCTCTCTTTTTAAATGACTCACTCTGGACAGCACTCTCAGCACACATTGTTATACCATATAAGGGGGGGGGGGGGGGGGACAAGAAATGGTACATCCCGATTTAATTAAATGCAAAGTGAAATGTATTCAAGATCACACAGGTTTCTTCTATTCATCCTTCTATCTGAGTAATTATGAGATATATATATAAAACTAAAGAATCTACTCATTATACTACATTATATAGTGTCGTATTCATACAATGTTGCTTTTTTTCTGCATTCCTAATTTGGAAAAATAAAAAGACCATAATTTAACTGAAACAAGATGATGAAATGATTTAAAAAAAGGTCATATCGCAATAGATAAATGTCTAAGATTTATGATTAAAGGTCGTGGTGGGAAAGAGTGTATTTGATGAACTGTGGGCGTCGCCAGTCTCTTGGTTCAGCCTTAATCCGACCAGATGTTTCAATCGGCTGTGATGTCACCATATATTATTGTAATTGGAAGATTCTGAAATTACCAACATTTACTTTTCCTCTTCCTTGTCCTTGCATTCGACCCGTGATATTAGGCGGTATGACTATAGATGGATGCTTTAGCTATCTGCCCCAGATCACATGTAATGGGCACATACACGGGACATCAAGTCCACGATGAGTCATCAAAAGATATTTTAATGTCTTACAGCCGCAGAGAAAACGGGAATTTTGATGTATACATTTATTTTTTTACGATGTATATTTGGCACGTGGCCAAAGAAGAGATGGCAGAACGATGGCCGGATACATCTATCATCCCGTCTCTCCTTCTAGGATGTAAACAACGTTGAACTACGAGACATGAAATCAACTTCAACTCCATTTTCTACCAAGAGGAGCGAATCTAATCACGACCTTTGAAAATGTCTGTGTCACGATATCAGGCTCGAGCCGGAGGAAGATGACATCATGATGGGAGAGGCAGGAAAGCACCCCAACCCCCCCCCCCCCCCCGCTGTCGATGACATCACCATGTCCCCGAGTGATGTCACTGGAGCGAGGGCACACGGTTGACTAAAGCTCCGCCTTAAAGGGTCCACGTCTCTCTTATCTCTCTCCTTCCTTACTCGCCACCTCCTGTCGTTCCCTCCTCCCTTCATTTGTCCCCTTCGCCGTCCTCCATCTCCCACATATTTTTCTCCAACACAGCACAGCAGCAGCTTATCTCTCTCTCTTTCTCCCCCCCCCCCTTAACAACTCCCTATTTGTCTTCCTCCCTTCTCCTCCCTCCAGCTCTCCCCAAGTCTTTCAGCAGGGGGGGGGTAAGGAGGGAGTCACATCCCAGGCTCTTTGCTAGATTAATTTGCGGGGGCTCTGGCCTGCTCCGCACTGCTTACTGTACGCAGTGAAAGTCACTCAGGGATTAACGGCAGGCGGGGAGGCAACGGCCCCCACCCGCCTGCTGCCTCTGCAGAAAAACCCTCCCCCCGCCTCCTTCACCCACCCAAACCGGATACCTCCATCTCTCTCTCCTCTCTCACTCAAAAGCACTTTCTCTATCGCTCACCTCCTTCCCTTTCCAGCCCTCTTTCTTCCTTTTCTTTCTTTCTTTCTTACCATTAACCCCCCCCCCCCTTTTTTTTGTTAATTACAGTAACGGGCCGTCCGTCCTTAGGGGGAAGTTGTAGGGCAAAGGGTGGGACCAGAGAAGACGCTGCATGGTTCAGTTCTGTCATGCTTCTCGCCTCCAGCACTCACACACACACACACACACACACACACACACAGGCACATGGTCATAGACTCAGAAGCCCTGTTATTGGTTGACGTTAACATGACGAGTGACTAATGACTTGCGAGACGGAAGAGTTACGTGACTCGTGACTCACGTGAGAAGTTATATTCTCTATGAAGGTCACGGGGGTCATCAGGGTGGTGCGTTGGTATCAGTTGCCGTGGGACACTTACTAAAGGTATTTGATGTACTTACAGAATCTATTACTAGAGGAAAAAGAAAATTGCTATAAATCATTAAAAATTATGCGTTTGATGTCATAAAACTCTTTCGGATTATAAATTCAAGTTATATTAACATCATTTCACAGGACAAATGTTAAAATGTGTGCAGCCGAATACACAGTGGGAGTGGAGAGAAAGCGAGACAACGTTTTAAGGACCGGACTGGGGAAAGAGGGGATGGTTAGAGAGAGTAATGGATGGCGGGATGAAGAGTGATGTGTTTAGATAGATGCAGCAATATGCCCAGAGTGTCCTCGCGCGGGGAGCGTGGGCTCTTCGTTGGGACTTATTGGCCCAGTTTAAAGATCAGTCAGCTGAAACACTTTGACCGAAGCCGACAGCTGTTTTGAGAAATGCCAAACGGGGCTGGCAGAATGCCCACAGAAAAAAAACACACACACACACACCAACACACAGGTAAAGAAACCGGTTCTTTCTTTCCATCTGCCTCTTACTGTAAACACTCAAATCCCCCGGATCAGCACTATATATAGTATATATAGACTCGCAAATGCAGGCTGCGTGATTACAAAGGCAATATTTGCGAGTGCTGCTCAGTGCACACGAGCAAACATGCCCCGCCTCCCTCAAACAACACAAACTAGTGACACACACTTGTGCAAATACACACACACACACACACGGTAGAAAGCGCTGCCAACTGCGGACGAGGGGGCATATGTTGGTGTTTATAGGAGACACTAAGCAGACATGACTTCTCTCAATCAAGCCGGTTAAATGTGATCATCCGTCTGGCTGACTTTAGGAAGGAATCCTTTTAACTCTTTCGCTCTTTGGAGTATTTACGGGTTCACGTCAGGGAGACGCAGAGGCGGGGTTTCTCATTTAAGCCTCTGGAGTCTGGGCTCATTTTCTCGATTTTACTAAAAAATTTAATTTACCTTTTAAAGGCTTTTGCATATGACACATACCCATCAAATATTCCAGAATATTCTCAGCTCTATTTAATGAGGCCCAATTGTCCTCAGGCACAAGTGGAAAGAGAAAATATGTCCCTAAAGCTGAAAATTTAAGTTTGATTGTTCATAAATTCTTCACATCTCTTGTGAAAACACACCTTTACTCAGGTGGACGAACTGTTTTCGTGTTTGAAATTGGTTTACCAAAGGTCCAAGTTCACAAAAGCAGTGATCAATGCTAGATACATGTAAATAATGAAACCAAATTTTGTTTTATAGTTTTCTTGAGTAGAAATGATGTGGTCCGTCACACGATTCACCAAAATAGAATAGACTATAATAGAAATATACTTTATTAATCCCCAAGGGAAAATTTGTTGACATAGTAGCACCGATAAACTAAACACAATAAAATATAAATATAAGAAAGAAAGAAAGTGACATAAAGTATAGTATGCAAAGTGAAATATAAAATACAAAATAAAATAAAATATATATGTGTATATATACACACAACATATATGTAATTACAGCAATGTAAAATTAAATAATATATATATATATATATATATATATATATATATATATATAGACAGTGTGCACAAAGTATGTGTATGTGTGTAGTGTAATGATAAGAATAGGACTGATAAGGATGGGACTGAGAAATAAGGTAAAATAAAAAATAAATAAAAAATAAATATAAAAAAACCAGAAACAGTGAAAACGCGGTGCTGCGTTGACTTCAAAGGGTTAATTACCGCAAGTTTAGTTTGGGGTTTGGTGTATTTTGCTTGTGTCTCAACGCATAGTGAAGTCATTTTCGATGTTTCTTGGAAGCGTTCCATTCACAAGTGAGAGCGATTGGCATGCAGAGGGTACTTCATTGAGAGATTCGGGGGTGACTGAGTCCACTACCGAGCCGTAATGGGAACATTTCGGAAAGGGTGCTGGGTTCATGTTGTCTCTGCAGCTCGTGGCTGCGAAGCTTAAGAACTATTCTGTCCTTCTCTGGATGCGACTCCCAGTGTGCTGTGTGGCTCCATGGGGGAAGTGAAGAGCAGAAATATCAAATAAATCAAACTCATAAGCCAGGAAGGCACTATTTTTTGATCGGAAATCCCAAAATAGTTTTAAGTTTCATGCATTTCAATTTGATTTGTGTTGCTTTTTCTTTTTCATATCTTTCCCGCTCGCAGTCAGCAACGTGACTCTCAACCCTTACATCACCTGACCTTAATTTTGGATCTCAGGAACATGATTCAGATGCATAGGGGATGTAAACATGCACACAGATGCAGAGCAACACACAGGGGATGGAGATTAAGATAATGTTGTGGCTTTGACCCTGAGATGACACAGCATGCTTCATTTCCTCTCATATTTCCTCGTGATCGCCAGACTCGACGTGTGTGTGTGTGTGTGTGTGTGTGTGTGTGTGTGTGTGTCTTCATAGATGTGTGTGTCTCTCTGTTTGTGGGTATCCTCACATCATTTCCACACATTTAAAAGGCCTGTGAAACTACTGTTATGCTCTTAGGAGTAGAGAAATGACAGCTGTGGGATTTGGCAGGGAGAGTGAATGGGACACACACACCCCCACACACACACACACACATAAATGAAAAGTGTTGGATAATCATACAGGAGGAGGGAGAGACCTTACAGCACTTCTAAATTGCGCTGGTGCCACTGCTCATTAAGATGATTATGATGGGAATATTTACTGTTACTACTACTACACTTGCTGTGCGGTCGCCCGCAGCTGTTAACATCTCAACTGTGGCATTTAGTCTCTCTCTCTCTCTCTCTCTCTTACACACACACCCATTGCTGCACTAACCCAAAGACACCATGCATGGGTACACACAGCATTACAGAGTACATACTGTAAATCCCCTTTGGAGGACGATTACCATCACCATCACCATAACGGCTGAGCATCATTTTCATATCTTCCACAAATACTACCCTATCACACTTACTCTAGTGTACATCTCAGAGTACATCCCTGAGCGTTAGCTAGTTTCCCCCTGCTTCTAGTCTTTATGCTAAGCTATGCTAATATCCTTCTGGCTCTAGCTCCATAGATGACAGAAAAATGCTGAGCGATTAAACTTCTCTCTTGTTCTGCCTGTTTTGTGATATACATGCCTAAAAGGAGGATCATTTTCGTGTATCTGGCAACCCTGAGATGGGTTGACCAATGACTCTCTGCCGTCAGAGCTCGCGCAAGAAGGTGGAACGTAAGGGAGATACCATTTCCAAAACTTGTAAGGGGTAAAAGACCCAGAGAAACACAAAAATCTGACGAAGCAAAACATTTTGGAATTTTTTGGAATCCCTGTCGGACACATGTTTTAGGTCTCAAAAAGAGGACATGTCCGGGGAAAAGAGGACGTCTGGTCACCTTAAGTTAGTTATTTCTGTTGGTTTTAATTTCCCCAATAACGTTCAAGTCCTTTCATTCAATACGTGTACTGTATTGTTGTTGCTTTGTACAACACAGCCGCAGCAGCTGTAAGCAGCTCTAGGCCGGACACCGCTCACTGTGGATGTGTGCGGCCGTGTTTCATCTCTTTGCAGACGCTGTGCTGAGGACCACCGGGGTCACCGGCCAGGGAGAGGTCAGCCGGCCAGACGGACCGCTGCTCTTCAGCCGAGAGACGAACCAGATGCTCGTGTAAATGTAAATGTAGTGTGAAACCAGGATGAACCCATGATGGGGCTAAAATAGGATCCGCTCTGCTCATCCACAGACACATCGATCTCCATGGAACTCAAAGTAGAGCGGGAAGTTTGATTAAAGAGACAGCGCCCCTCTCTTAAAGAGACAACGCCCCTCTCTTAAAGAGAAAGCAACCCTTTCTTAAAAAGACAGCGCCCCTCTCTTAAAGAGACATCACCCCTCTCTTAAAGAGAAAGCAACCCTTTCTTGAAAAGACAGCGCCCCTCTCTTAAAGAGACATCGCCCCTCTCTTAAAGAGACATCAACCCTCTCTTAAAGAGACAGCGTCCCTCTCTTAAAGAGACAGCTCTTACAGAGACAGCGTCCCTCTCTTAAAGAGACAGCGCCCCTCTCTTAAAAAGACAGTGCCCCTCTTTTAAGGAGACAGTGCCCCTCTCTTAAAGAGACATTGCCCCTCTCTTAAAGAGACAGCGCCCCTTTAAGGGGGAAATAATGATGAAATGTGTTGCTTAAGAATTTAAATGAATCCAATCCCAAAGAAAAGCACACACACAGAGAACTGTTGATGAGGGCTTACTTCATCGAGCCGATCCAAACTGAAGAAGAAGGTGTCACACGTGATTAGCGCGGCCAGTCTGTTCAAGGCGATGTTTTCACATCGGCTATGTGTCCGCCGAGTTTCCTACCCGAATGGATCGGGCAGGGAAATAATTGAACTGCAAAGTGACAGGGGGTGTAAAAGGACAGCCACTTTTTTAGGGGTCTTGAAGGAGAACATTTCCTTTTCTCTCCTCCTGTGCGCTAAAGGTCAAACTGTGTCCGATACACAGTCGGTGGGGGGGGGGGGGGGGGGGGGGGCACCGACTGTGTGCGATTACACTTCCTCTATAGTGAAGCTATTCCATTGTTCAGAGGTGAAATGTGTCTCTTTCTTCTCTGCTGGTTTTGTGAGGAATCGGGGGTCTAGCCATCTCAAACTGTGCCTGGACAAAGTCTTGTTCAAATTAAGAAATAAAAACGCTGCATTATTCAGCATTATCATCAGATCGCTGGAGATCCTGGCAACATCTGCACTTTACTTTATTTTTTCCCTGTATATTTAGTATTAGAATGTACTTTTTAGTATTTTGTTTTGTGTTTTATATTTATTTTTCATTGATGCTCTGAGGTGCACCACTGCTGTGATTTTTGAAATTGTCCCACTGTGGGACGAATAAAGAAATATCATATCATATTTGAATAGCTGCATGTTTTTTGGCCTGTATTTGGACATGAGCCCTATATAACATATTTAATAAAGACATGGACCCACAGCATTCAAACACCACCGTTCCCTTTTGCAGTGTGAGAATATAGCTTTTCCACACATGCTCAAGCCCATGTTGATGTGTATATACGTCGCACAGTGACACATTATTGCCTGAAAATATATTTTTTCAAAATAGTGAATCATCGTCCTCTGGGAGAAGTGTGGCATGTTTGTCTCGCATTGCGGCGTGTTGACATCTTTCATTACTTTCTCTTTGCTCTCCTGTCACAGTAGGATGTGCATCACTGTGCGTCCAGCCACCAGGGTCAGCGCCACAATGACGGTAAACATGCCGTCTGCTCACACAATGCACACACATAAATTGTGTATGCACGTCGGCACACAGTATCTACAGCTGATATCTGACGCCTATTTACAGGTCTGAAGAGCTCAGAGGAGCAGGGTTACACTTAGGATTACGATCACACGTCTTAACTAGGACGGGCACTCGCTAGAGCGCACACCTTTCTCATATCACGAGAGTGGGCATTGAATTATGAACATTTTGGCATTAATTGAATGACAATTGGATATAAATGTACGAAATTGAAAGAAGACTTTTACCTTTTCATGACCTTGACCTTGACCATCCCACCAAATTTCATGCGATTTGGTTTAATACTTTTTGAGTTATGCGACTAACACGCATACAAATAAATAAATACACGGCGATCAAAACATGAACTTCCGCATTTTCAATGCGAAGGAAATCAGGACGGGACAATACGATCCATGCGGGAGGAAGCTTTTATTGCAGAATCCAATCTTTTTGGACACTTAAGCGTAATGCTTTGACATCATCTCCACTTCAGGTTGGAATAATTATTCTGCGTTGCTGCTTCCGAAGAGGATGGTTGGAGTTAGTGAGGAGAGAAGCCAGATGGTTGTTTAACATAAGAGCAACTTGTGAGACTTCTTGCTGGAAAAACAACCAGATTGCTCGTCTCCTCTCGCTCCCAGGCTTATTTTAAGCATCGTTGACAATATCTTTGCAAAAAAGTCGAACCCCAAAAAGACGAAAGATCTTTTCGAGACTGTTTTTCTCCTCTCACAGCTTACAGAAATGTCAGTTCTGGCTCATGGGACGTAACCGAGACGTCGTTAAAGACGGACAGGTGAAGGGGGACATGAAGAGAAGAGGGCATGGTATCAGACGCTCGGAGCGAGAGGCCCAATGAAATGTCTTCCTTGTCTGGAAGACGACCTTTTCATTTCCTTTCACTCCCTTTCTGCTGCTTTTCTCTTGATGCGCGTTCCTTCCTCAACAGAGTTTAAAGGTGCTGAAATAAATATATTTATATAAAGAAGGGATCAAAATGAGACGGGTAACGTAAAAAGGGGTCGACATGGGGGGGTAGGAAATCTCTGGAGTTATTATATTTCTACTTTTAGATGGAGCCAATCTCCTGCTTGGATCATCCCGGAGCCTGCGGCCTTCCAGGAGCCAGAATCGATCGGCCTAAATAATTACAACGTAGAGTATGAACACAGTGGAGAGACCGCGAAAGCCATTTTGAATCATTCATGTCGCACTCGATTGGATGGCAGAGGGAATACTGTCAAAGTGGAGAGTTTGGGAAATCAGCAACTTTGACAATTATCTTTGAAAAGTCAAACAATGAGTTGCAAATCGATGGCTGCGTCTATTTATACGCGGCGGCGGTACACGTCGCGGCTCGAGTGTCCGCCCCCGGCTTTTAGCGACGGAAACGGAGACGAAGCTTTTTCGAGCAGGCAACTCGAGAAAGGCCGAAATTCCTTGTCAGAGATTCAATAAATGTCGTGTTTCAGCACTGGCAGCCTAATAGTTATATCAAATGAGGTATTGAGTGTAATCAAAGTGTGCAGGGGTTGACACTGTAGCATTACTGTGACAAAATGTCTCGCCTACTTTGAGGGGGAAGGATATCCTGACAGGACTATACTTTACACGAAAAAAGCTACATAGACCCCGAAGAGGAGCCGATGCAAGAAAATACCTCGGGTTTAGTTTTCTTGCTTGATGGTTAACGTTACAACCGGAAGACGGTTGACTTGCATTCAGTATATAGGTGTCGTGTTCGTACAGGTCCGCATTGCTCTGTTAGAGGTCATCAGAGGTCGAGCTACGCACACTTAATGACATCACAACCCTAAAAAGGTCTTCTCAGCCCTCCTGCACTGTGATATTCATTTATCTCGGTTATTTGTGTTTATTTTTTAAATATTTTTTGGGTTTGAATTGTGCAAAAACAAATCAGCTCAGCCAGAAGTCTTTGTGTGTATACACACACACACACACACACACACACACACACACACAAACACACACCCTGCCTTGCGATCACGCTCGCATACACACACACACACACACACACACACACACACACACACACACACACACACACACACACTCCCACTCCAGATGTCAGGCCGCTTCTTCACACTCCAGTGGACACACTGTTGCCGCACCTCCCCCCCCCCCCCCCCCCCCAGCCTCTCCCATCGCTGTCACACCTTCTCGTCCGCTCGGCTCCTTTTCGCTCATCCCTTCTCTCTCTCTGGGTTGTTTACTCGCTCTTCCGTCGCTCCTCTCCTCCGTCACCTCTTCACCCCCCGCCGTTTCTCCGCTCTCCGTCGGCACGGCCCTCTGTTCACCTCTTCTCTCCCAGTATCTCGGAGGATTTCCAGAGTAAACAAAGTCGATTTAATTGCACCAGACAATGGTCCAGCGGGAGGATGTGGGTGCACATGGGTGGTGCATCTTAAAACCACGGACCGATCCATGAAAGGACGTGAGGAAAGCGAGCGACACGTCAGCGGTTTGGAACCACTCCAAATTTAAGTTGAATATGGATCAGCTGTGCCGGCACTTCCTTTTTTTTTAAAACAGCCACCCAGCCAGAATCTGGTTCAGACGGGTCACAGCGGCCAATCAGGAATCGCAAATTCCCTGGAGAGAAAAAAAACACGAGCTTATCTTCAAAGAACGTCAGCCAGCGAGCTTATTGAACAAAATCCTCAACGATGTCCTTTTTTTGAATTCTCGTTCCCAAACGGTTGTCGTGCTCGGCCCCATTCAGTCGTGAGATGCTGCCGCATGAGCAGTTTTCTCGATTTAGTTTTGATTTGGAGAAAGGACGGCCTGCTGTTGTAGTTGTGTGGTGTCCTGTTATCACCGGGGGAAACTCCTCTGCAGTGCATTTGAAAAAAAGTGTGTGTCAGCAAACTATCCTAAGTTGCCTCAACGCTGGCTTGCAATGTTTTTTTATGAACCTAACATCAACACTCCCCCCCCCCCCAAAAAAGAAAAGAAAAAGCAGCTAATAGGAAGAGAAAAAAAACACAAAACATTTTCACGAAATGCTGAAACTGAGTTGAGTATTCCCTGTGATCGAGGCCCTTTCAGGTCACGGTGGCTCAGCTGGCTCGTCTGCCACTGAGACGTATGAGGGACACATTTAGAGTGTGTCATGGATCACCGAGCATTACACCTGAGAGGTCTCTCTCTCTCTCTCTTTCTCTCTCTTTCTCTCTCTCTCTCACCCCACCCCAAACAGAGTGCTGGAGTCAGGCCCAGTTGTGAGGTGGAGACTCACCCCTGAGACCCGAACCATTTTCCACTCGCCATCGGGATCACGGCCGCGCGGCGACCCAGATCACACACCGGACCTCAGGGTGCTAACAGTGGTATTTACAAAGTAGTTTTTTATTTCCATCTCCATACTGATTTGAAAACGATTGAGTGACTCCGGCCAACTCCGGCCAAAGTGGAGATTTCTGAAAACTCTGTTTTTGTGTTTGCGTGTGAACGAGGTCAAACAGAGTTTAGG
Organism: Liparis tanakae; assembly: GCA_036178185.1. Lineage (NCBI taxonomy): Eukaryota > Metazoa > Chordata > Actinopteri > Perciformes > Liparidae > Liparis > Liparis tanakae. The sequence goes on along the minus strand of CM070111.1, from coordinate 5,271,607 downwards.
TTGTCAAACGTCACAGTATGGACTAAAGATGCTTCACGTCATGTGAGCGTCCTATGGGACGTATGAGGACGGCATGTTTATGCGGGTTCATATAAACAGAAACGTTTTTGAAAACGACCTTGTGTGTACAACGTTATTTTTTTAAACGGAGGGGTAGAAATATTTGTTTCTGTAAATACCTGGCTATGTGTAGATGTGGCCTAATGGGGATCCTTAATAAACTAAACTAAACTCACGCCTGTCTCAGCCGCCTCTGATCACCTCGTTAGTCCCTCATTACCTTCACCTGGTCCTCACGCCTGTCTCACCTGTTGCCCATCCCCTCGTTAGTCCCTGTCTACTGAGACCCCGTTTACACGATGAGAAAACGCATATATTTCCATGCGTTTTTTTCGGTGTATTTATGCAGGTTTCAAATAGACAGAAACTTTTTTGAAAACGACCTTGTGTGTACAACGTTATTTTTGAAAACGGAGGGGCAGAAATATTCGTTTCTGTAACTATGTGTAAATGTGGCCTCAATCTGCTTATTTATTCCCAAAAAGGGTTGCCCTGGGGCGAATTAGCATCGCTGCTGGTTTGAATAGTTTCAAGGCGAAACCTTCCACTGCTCGCATTTATTATGCCCCCCCCCGGTATGAAGAGGCCTTTACTTTTGAGATGTTCCCAAAGCGCTGACCTTTTCCTCTCGAGAGCTCTCAGTCACTCGAACAACCAAAGTTAAGACGAGCGAGTTAATTTTCATTATTTGTTGACGTTCCATCACACCAAGTCCTTCTCATCCGTGAGCACACGCGAGACTGCGATCAACAAACGTCACAATCTGGCTTTTTATTTTCCTCCATCTTCACATTTCATCTTTTTTGAGAACTCGTCTGTGCTTACTTCTCAATTACCGCGAGTACGATCGCCTGGATGAGTAAACAAGAGTCTGGGTAATTAAAGCAGCCGTGAATAAAAATAAAAAAAACAACCATACAGAAAAAGACTGACTGACTGAATCTGGCTTTCTACTTTTCTTTTTTTTTATATATGCCAACAGCAAATCTAACAACACATCTCAGGTTTCGATACGAGGGACGATAAATCTCTGAATCCCACGCTCCGACACCTCCCCGGGACGAGCTGTGACAGTGCATATGTTCACTCATGGCTGTGTCTGCATCTCCATCACGTCACATTGTTTTACCCCGACAGCCAGGAGTGGCAGAGCGGAGAGACCGAGGAGGAGGAGGAGGAGGAGGAGGAGGAGGAGGAGGAGGAAGAGGAAGAGGAAGAGCTCTCGGGATGAAGACGAGGGGGCGATGAAACAAATGGTGGATCGGGTGAGGTTTTAATCGAACTCTCTTGGTGGGAATTCGTCACCTCATCAGCCTTCTGAGTGTCCCCCAGCCCCCCGAATGGCGAGGGGGGGGGGGGGGACCTCCCAGAGTGCATTGCTGCGTGGCCTTTTCAATAATGTAGAAGGGAGACAAAGGGAGGCGAAACGATTTCCTGGGCGCTGTGGGAGACCCCTCTGTGACATTCATCTCTCACATGGCCCTCAATGTCTGTGTGTGTGTGTGTGTGTGTGTGTGTGAGTGAGTGTGTTCGGTGGCCCTGTGCCAGACTAATGACACCCCCCTCTGGTACGCCCACTGGAGGTGCCAAGCTTCTCCTGCCATCGTGATGCCACACATGTCCTTTCAGAATCGCACAGTGGGGGGGGGGTCGATACCGGCGAAGACGGATCGCGAAGCGTTTCGGGAGAAAGATACGAGAGAAACGGTTCCTTCAAAGTGTGGAAAGAAAGTAAAGGGAAGTGAATGAATAGAGGAGGCAGGTGACGGAGAAAAGAGCGAGAGCGATCCTCCTGTTTAATTCATCGGCTCCACCTGTTGCCATTTCATACTTCATTAACCGACCCCCCCCTTCCCGACCTCATTTGTGGCACTGGGTGGTCTCCCCTCTCCGCGGGGAGTCCCCTCTCCCCCACCTGGACACATGGCATCTATCATCACCCCCCCTGGCTTCAGCTCCCAGCCTGCAGAATGTCACGCAGCTGGAGCGAGAGCTCTGTCATTAGAAAGACAGCGGAGGAAAAGGAGTCCTCGTCTTCCTCGTCTTCCTCGTCAAGCTGAACCAGCTTCAGCCGAGGGTACGAGAGGATTGCTGCGTGGAACTCAATGGAGTAAAAACATCTGACCTTTAGGGTCCCTATGGTGGCCGAGCAAGTTCACGCCATCTTCCATCATCCCGCGGAGTTCTTTCTCACAGGTAAATAAATACGACCATGAAGTAGAGCGGAGCACGTAAAGGCTTAAAGGGTTCAAAGTTCATCCTTGACCATGGCCACAGGTTTTCAAAACGAGGCCCATTTTTGTCTGAGCCCCATTTGGTTATTTTACATTACATTACATCACATGTCATTTAGCAGACGCTTTAATCCAAAGCGACTTACAATAAGTGCATTTCAACCTAGAGTACAAACTAAGAACAACAAGAATACAGAAAGTAACACTTCCTCAACATAGTCAAACTACAAAAGTACAAAATAAGAGCCATTCAAGTGCTACCAAAGTGCAAGTCTGTGTTTTAATCCAGATATAGTCGAAAAAGGTGCGTTTTCAGTTTCTGGGGGAAAATGTTTTATTTTGTAAGTCCTCTCTTTTAGAAGGTTTCAGGGAGGAAAGCTTCTCGTTTCTGGACCAATAGTATCAGCTCAAATGACATCTGTAGCTGGCAGATTTGATCAGATTTATCTCCAAAGCTAATCAAGCTCACAATAGCTCCATGATTTAGTTGGAAGCACTATGCTACGACTTACTACTAATTGGTATCTTCTAGTTCCACGACTGGGCAAGCTCGTAATGGGAATGCGATATGTTTGATAACTCCAGTTTACCAACTAAATGGACCTCACGGTGAGATCTTATCTCGACTGGTTGAACAACGGGAATAGTTTTTAGAGTTTGCACACATAAACATAGAGAGGACTTGTTTGCATATTGTCTTTTAAAGGCATAATAAGATCAAAATGAGACACAAATCATATTTATTGTTGGCCTACTTACCTAAAGTGAGTGTAAACATAAAAATAACCTGAAAAATCTCACATGCTTTAAAATGGGTAGTTGGCAGTGTGTGTTTAGGAATCAGCTCCAGTTATATTTTAATATCACTATATTTACATTGGAAAAAAAATAACTAACTTTATGTCATTATTGTAATCAGAATCAAGTTCTGGATGCAGATATGTCCCCCGCTTGAGATTCATTGCCTCTAAACAAATAATATGATACACGGTGTTAATCGCAGAGGACTAAATTAAATATATGACCTAATACTTGACCTTGATTCGAACGGCTCACTATTATATGGGGATCTACAGCTATTTTAGATTTTTTTTTATTTCAAATGTGTCACAAGAAATGCTGCCCCACAGCGCTGGTTGACCGCCTGGGGGTTACAGCCCTGCTAGGGGTCAAAAGAAAAATACACAAGGTCATGAGACAAAGAAACAGAAAAGAAAATCTAAATTGGATTTTTTTTCTGTTTGGTTTATTTATTCTTGTATATAATCTCATAAAGTCTTCAGGGCTCTAAAACATAACTGGGTTGGCTGAAGTCTGGCGGAGATCACGTAATCTCACAGTCCAATGCTGCCCCCTTGTGGATAAAACAAGGTACTGCCTCCATCTCTTTTGACGGGCACTAAAAGCGACACTTTTCTTTGGGTTTTCAATCTCACTTTCTACTTTTTAAGCGTCCCTATCTGGGCGCCGCCTGCCGCAGCAGCAGCTCTCGGGCCAGGTCCGGCCTGCCGCTCTTGGCTAAGCAGTGGGCCAGCTGAGAGGCCTTGGGCTGGTGCGTGGCAGCGGGCAGCCCCCGCCTCCACATGGTCAGCACGCGGAAGGCCTGGGTGGGCAGGCTGTCCCCGGCCCGCAGCTTCACCAGCTGGGCGGCGCTGCGCCGGAGACGCAGGTAGAGCGCCAGGAGAGCCACCTCCTCCTCGGAGAGCTCCCCGGACAGCCAGAGGAGGAGAGAGTCGGACAGGGAGTCTGGAAGAGGGAGGGACGGGTGCTCTGAAAGTGATGCTTTTATTACGATAACAGCTTGATTATGAAAATAAGGAGAAAGATCTGGGCAGTATTTTTCTGGGCTGAGATATCATATTTTTACAATATCAATAAAGACAATTCCAGATACTGATTTATCTAACTATACCAAATAGTCAAATTTAAATTTAACATTTAACATATTAAAAGTATTACATTGTTTAAGTGTAACTCTGGAAAAAAATTTAGGAGTGTAGGTTAATATGGTTTATTTAATAAGGGACAGTGCACATTGATAAAAACATTTCTGTAAATGTGCCAGAGTTAGCCAAGAGGCTATTTTTCATCTGTAGTCCCCAAAAAAATTCAAAAAAATATTTTGTAAATTATTTTATGACAGAATGCTTCAAATTATTTGTGTGGGTATCAGAAGTTTATGAGCAACTTCAGTAAAAGTATTATTTTAGCACTATGTAAAAAAGTACTATTGGCCATGCATAGTTGAAGTATCAACAGTAAGAATAACAACAACAATAGCTGTGAGATAAATGTAAAGAAGTAAGTAACAATACATACAATATTTCCTCCTGATATGTAGTGCAGTCGTTCACCTGAGAATGTCACCCACCTGTCTCCTCGCATAACTTCACCCGAACCGTGACGGGCCGATTAACGGTTCTCACTCTCTGAGATGAAACGGAATAAAAACGTTAGAATGTGCTTTTTGGTTTTAAAATACGACGCAGGCTTCCCGGCGAGTGCTCGCTCACCTTCGGTAGAGTCAGAGACATCTTGCAGACGGGCTCTCCCAAAAGCGCCGCGTCCATGGGGACCGGTCCGCCGCCTCGCCGCTCCAGCCGACCTCTGCCGACCTTGTGAAACACGGCCGTGCCCTTGTAGTGGGGCGAGCTGTAGTTCCCGAAGGGGTCCACCTCGCTGAGCCGCAGCGAGAGGTGGCTCCTCCGCTGGTTGTGGAAGGTGAGCCGCTCGCGCGGGAGCCCGTCGAGGTCGTTTTCGGCGCCTGTCGGAGGAGATCGGCGTTGGACGAAAAAATCAGCGAAACTGTGTCGCGGTCGGGTGCGAAGGACGGCGCCTGAGGACAAACTGCACGTGTGCAGGCGTCCTGCTGGCCGCCTGTGCAGATATACACCGTTAATACGCTGCATTCATGTACTGTGTGGTAACGAGAATCAGGAAGACACACCTGAGCCGACCTGCGCTAGGTATGTGTGACCTTCGACCTCCCTAGGAACGGCGGCACCCGCCTCATTACTAACGCGCAGGCTTCATATCTCCGCGATTGAGTTTGGATTTTTAGAGTTTTGCTTTACTGTTTATGTTGAAAGCTACGAATGGATTCATTCTGACTTCACGCTTTTTAATAATAGCATATATTGCAGTACACATCCAGAAATACACACGGCAAAGGGAGTAGATGGAATGGATGGTTCAGGGACACACATTTGGGTGGGAACATTCTTTTCTTTAAAGTTACCGAAGCCAAACCAAAACTCCCTTTAGGCATCATTCTAACTTGTATTCAAGGGGCAGTGTGCAGGATTTAGCAGCATCTAGTGGTGATGTTGTGAATTGCAACCAACTGAATAACCCTCAATTCACCATAAATACAACTAAAACTAGAACAGGCACTCAGTAGAGTGCATACCTTCGCATATCACAAGATTGCGCATTGAATTATGAAAATGTTGGCATTAGTTGCCAATTGGATAGAAATTGACCGTGCTATGGTAAAAAGAAGATGTTGACCTTTTCATGACCTTGACCTTTAAACCGATCATCCCAAAATTTAATCAAATGGTCCCCGGATAATAACCAATCATCTCACCAAATTGCATGCGATTCGGTTTAATACTTTTTGAGTTATGCGAGTAACACGCATACAAATAAATACATAAATACATAAATAAATAAATACACGGCGATCAAAACAGAACATTCCGCATTTGCAATGTGAAGGTAATTACAGTGGCCTTCGGGTAACCCGGCCAATAGCACACCATCAACACACGTCACATGTAATACTGTCAATGGCCAGTAGGGAGAAAGTAAGTTGACGGTCTTATCACCAAACCAATCCCCTCTCTGTCACTTTCCGCCTACATTATCTGTCCGTCAGTCCCCTTCCCTTTTGTTTTAAACATGTCCCCCTACCCGTGGAGGTGATGTTGCCGCTGAAGCGCAGGAGGAGCTGGTCTCCTTCGCGCATGGAGATCTCGGAGGCGATCTCGGAGAGGCCGCCGTAGCCCCGGGCTCTCAGTCTGGACATCTCCCAGCCGAGGTCCCTGCTGGGCAGCGCCGCCACCAGGGCGGCGTGAGGCTCCTCCTGGCGCCGCTGGAGGACCACGGTCACGGCGTGGCAGCAGACCGCCTCCTCCAGCTCCTCCGCCAGGGAGGCGAGACCCCCGGGCTGCAGGGGGGAGAGGAGGCGCACCGCCAGCAGCCTGACAGGCGGACCGCCGGAGACGGGGGGGTTAGACGGCTGCTGCACAGGGAGAGGAGACGAGTCCGTCATCCTGGGCCTGGATGCAGACTTAGTGTACTTAGGTTAAAATTAAGAATTCATATTACATACTGCACTTATATTATACCCTGGGGAAGCTGTTTTAGATAAGAAAGAGAACTAAAGACATAATGACAAGACAATCCATCCTTATTAAAGGAACAGTTTACAATTTACTCGCAGTCTAATATATTCCTAATTTAATCTTTTTCAGCAGGACTAAAAACACAAAGGCAATATGATATTTTCGTATTATCTTAATACTTTTTTTACCAAGTCCTAAAAATATTAAAGCCTGGAAAAGCTCACTAAGTCTGGCCCACACATTTTAATTTTTCATTTTTAATTGAGCCAAAGATGAAATCCCCCCAACACACACACATGCATTCACACACAATACTGCTCACGGGTTTCTTTTTGACACGATATTGTCTGATTCTCTACAAATGAGTATCGCCCAGCCGGTCTGACCCCGGCTTCACCGCGCAGTCCTTCTGTGGATGTTTCTGCCTCGCCTTGACATGTGTGCTGTGATCTGTTTGGGTTGGACTGTAGAGCAACATTTCCTCCGAGGGCCGAGGTCACACAGAGTCTCATCTCGGCTTACTGTCAATATTTCTGCAAAAAGCCCTTCTTTTTTCTTTTTTCTTTTTGCAGCCTCCCACTGTCCCCAGAGCATCGCAACAAGGCTTCCAACAAGATAAGAAAACCCAATCACATTTCCTCTGGCCTCCTTGTTAGTTTTGGAATTGAATCTACAATTCTTATATTTACATACAATGATACTGCTGTTGGCCCTAAATATTATCTGTATATCTTCGCTCCTGTTACCATAAAACTAACGTACATCCCCCACAATACACACAAAACACTCCTTTCCTCATTTGTTTTTTATACATAATCTCTTATTGTAATTATGTGTGTGTTCTTAAGGTACTATATGCATCTTTCTTGAGATATGTATTTCTGTTTGGCTCCATTTCCGAGCGGTCCTGTAAATCTGTCGATAAACCGCGGTTCATCTAAAGGACTCTTTGCATAAAGTTGCGGTATCGCTGCTCCAGATCTGCTACCTGTCGAAGTTCTCCGTCAGCTCAAAGGACACCAGTCCGTTCTGCTGGTTCCGGACTGGGACCTGGTCCAGGACGCTCCACTGTTTGTCTCTTGAACCCAGAGCAACCAGCAGCTCGTTGCACATCTTCTTAGACTTCACCGAGGCCCCCAGGACTCTAACAGAAACATTTAAAGTCATATTTAATACATCAGGCTGGTGCTCCAATGCTAAAGCCGTAACATACTCATGTTATCCATGTTCCTCCTCCTGGTTTAGGGGTTTAACGTGCAACAACTTGCTCATTAACACGGAAGAATGAATACAGTTTAATTTTTTTTGCAAGTATTCAGTCATAAACTAAAGTATTATGACAGATAACTTACGTTGTTACACTTCCTCCTAACGGGAACGTGAATGTTTGAACCACATGGTATAGCTATACATGCAAAAGGTAATATTCCTGTTTGGACCAGCTGGCAACCTTTCTTCTTTTTTTTTCTTTTTTTCTTATTATAAGAAAAAAGACAATACATAGACATAACACCTAGAGGACGACGAAACAGTGCGGATGACAAAACAATGGACATAACATCATAAAATCAGAGTATTATGAAAGAAGAAAAAAATAATATATAATAATAATGATAATAATAATAATATATTTTTTATTTAAAGAAACAAAAAATGCATTGACGTATGAGCATATGCATGTACATGGAATTTAATTGGTTTCCAGGCAAGGGAGAAAATAAATAAAAAAAAAAAAAAAAATATGATGAAGAGTAGTGGTGTCATGTTTGTAAAAATATAGTGAATGATGACCAGCTGGCATCCTTTGGGCCTAAAGTGATTGAAGGGCCTTAAATTAGGGGGGCGGTTCCTCTCATGGCAAAGATAACTCTGACTGCATAGACAGTCTAGGAGGAAAGTACCCGTCTCCTCACTTGATTTATCCCCTGAATAAAACACGTTTTATGAGTTTCTGGTCTCAATCTCTAGTTTCCAGTCTTCTTCCACACAGCATGGTGTTGATGGAGTTCACTCCGGTCCAGTGTGGAGTCTAATAGACGATGAAGGAGGGGTTGATTCAGGGGGCGGCGACCTTGCTATTGAGGTCTCCGCCCCCTGAAGCGAGGTCGGCGCCACGGCCGTGTCCGTTCTACGTTTTTTTACAGTGTGTTTTTAGTTTATGGAAGTTAATCGTGATCTTTTTAAGTCTAGCTCCATTTTCTCGTGTCACCTCTAGTTGGGGAAAAAAAAAGATGACGATGGCTAAAATGTCAAACTCGAAGCTTCAAAACATTAAAAAAATAAAATAAAATGAGTGATGTCACCGTGAACACAACCAGACCGATATAGCGTTGAGACAAACGTGTTGTACCAGCTGACAGGCTTTTGTTGTCGTTTTAAAGATGGTCTGACGGCACAGTATTTCAGTTACTTCATAAATTCTCATTCTCATATGGGAGCTGCATATTTTTGCCCGTGTCTAAAATTACAAGGAGGCCCCACTTTACTCACCTCCTCCTGTGGCACGAAGGGCTAACGGGCCGAGTTTGGCGGTCCCGCTCCTCCTCTTCGCCCCTCGTGTGCCTCTTCTTCTCCGGGTTTGGGGGGCAGGGCAGGGTGAGGGCGAGGGGTCTCCTCAGGGGCTGAGAGGACGGCCGAGTGAGGAAGAGCAGCGGACTTGTGGACACCACCGCGTGATAGGCGTCGCTCCTGGACTTGACGGCCGCCAGAAGAACGGCGTCCACCGGCTGGATCTGAGGAAGAGGAGGCAACAAACTCTTCTAGTTTAGAGCAGAAGTCAATTCCAATCCCCGCCCCAGATGTTCATCCTTCCACCTCACAGAAAACATCTGGGAAAACGCAGGTCTGTGAATTATAAGCAGTCGATCCGTTTCTCTCGACAGGTGTCGGATTTGATCTCCTTTTAGGAAGACTTTTAATATTTATAACATTGACGAGGCGTGTTGTGTTCACCTACTTCTCAGTCCCCCAACAGCCAGCAATACATTATTCATAATGGAGTGAAGCAGGAGACGGATGAGTGTCTCTGTACCGTGGTCTGAGCCATCACTGGAGCCGTGAAGCATCCTGGGGGGTAGGTGAGACAGATCCGAGGGTCCATGGGAAGCTTGAGTAGCAAACCTTTCGTGGGAACTGTGTAGTTTTCCTTTTTTAAACGGGAAACCACCGCAAACAGGCCCAGGGAGTACACCCGCACCTCGGCGAAGGAGCCCTGAGACAGATGAAGGAACTCATACCTCACGTGTTTTGAGCATTTATAAACAGAGGAATAGTCATTTTTCTTTAGGTTCCGACGCAGTGCAAATACAGCCGTGTCAGCTGTTATCGCGTCCATCGATACGCAACATTGCACAGCTGTATTGGCTTTTAGAAGAATTGAACAAATAGCAGTAAAGAAGTACTCGATTGGTTTAGAAAATATATTTATTATTTATTTATAGTTTTGTTACTATGGTATTGTTTTTGTTTCTATATTTGCATATGTGTTTGTTTTTTTGTCTCGTACTTCTCTATATATAAATGATCGGAAAAATTGAAATATGTGTATGTGAGATTTTGAACACTAATAAAATAAAAAAAAGTTAAAATAAAAAGATATTTAATCTATTAACTATTTGAACAACGCCGCAAATCCAACAGGAGAACTAGTTAATTAGGAGACCCCCCCCTCCCTCTCCACCATCCCTTCTTCCTAATTTAGTATTTTACTTTTATTTTGTTTGTATGTAAATATGTTTGCATGTTTCCACATCTCAATTCGTAGTATATTTAAGTGTACCTTACTGAATGTAAAGTTGTGTACACCTCAACTTCTTGGAGGTGGTTTAATTCTTCGTTTCTGTGTTTGCGAAATCAATAAAAAATGTTTAAAATAGAAGAACATATTTCAGTGTCTTTGTTGATGTTAATTCAAAGTTAAGTTCATAAAAGTTGCAGCACAAGGCTTTATATTAGCAGTTAGTCTGTCGTCCAATCAGATTACTTTAAATCCAGAGACAAAAAATATCTCTACAGTTGCCAGCTAATTAAAAAATAATAAAAAAATAATAAAAAAATAATTTCTTCAAGTAATACTACTTCTTAAGAATGTATAGCCACTTTATATAAAATGTTTAAATTTAAGTGAATTAAAAAGTTTTGCACTTAAATATATGCTAATAAATTAATATAAATAATGAATGTCAGACAGTAAAATAAAAGTCAGTGTTAGAACACACAGGAAGTGAAAGCTCACCCTCTGGCCTCCGTACGTTCCCTCTGTGGTGACGGGGGTGACGTAGCTCGCCCTCCCCTCCCCGTCCACTATCTTCACGGCCACGTCCCTGTAGTTGCCGCGGTAACGTGCGCAGAAGGGCACGACCACGGTCACGGGGAAGCGGACGTCGGCTCCGTCCCGAACGCCCACCCTGATCACTCTGCTGACCAGCTCCTCCGAGCCGGTCACCATCAGGCAGCTCAGGGCGTCGGCCGCCTCGCACCTCAGGGCTCCGGCCGCACCCTCGGGTGCTGTGATGAAGCACGCGTCTGGCACCTCTGAGTGACCCTCCTCTTGTTTACCGGCCAGTCTGGAGATCAAATTCACACAGACAGTGATGTAGGGAGGATATTTTGACAGTTTTTTTGCTTTAATATTAGTATGGCCAGCGTTGCCGGTATTCAATTCAATTCAGTTTATTTGTGTAGCCCAATTTCACAAATTACAAATTTGTCTCGGAGTGCTTTACAATCTGTACACATAGACATCCCTGCTCCAAAACCTCACATCGGACCAGGAAAAACTCCCAAATAACCCTTCAGGGGGAAAAAAAAGGTAGGAAACCTTCAGGAGAGAACAGAGGAGGATCCCTCTCCAGGATGGACAGCTGCAATGTATACTTTGTCGTTTATATATTCTCATTTAAGCTACATTTCCAGCAGAAAAAAACCCACAACCACCTTAAATAAATCTAAAATCCTGGACTAGGCACATTTCCATATCGGCTTCTCCCAGCCTCTGCCTCAGATCTCGATGTCCCTGATTTGTTTGTCTTTTGGACACATCTGTGCGCTGACCCGACTCGCAGCCAGCTATGAGGAGGCCAGGTGGTGGAAACATGTGCACCTTGTGAGGAGCCGCCGCAGACGGCTCAGCTTCTGTGTCAGTGAGCGGGGGACATGAGCGGAAGGAGCGGCATCACGCCCCGGCTCCCACGCTGGGTCAGGGACAGGATGTCGGACACGGAGAGGCTACATTATAGCGGAGCGACCGACATGTTTGGCTGCGAGCATGTAGACGGGAAACATGTGGAACCAGGAGGGGCACTCGGTAGAGCGCATACCTTCGCATATCACAAGATCGGGCATTGAATTATGAACATTTTGGCATTAGTTGCATGCCAATTGGATAGAAATTAACCGCGCTATGGTAAAAAGAAGAGTTCCATCAATCCCAAAATCTAATCAAATGGTCCCCTGATAATAACCAATCAGCCCACCAAATTTCATGCGATTCGGTTTAATACTTTTTGACTTATGCGAGTAACACACATACAAATATCTGGATCTTAAATCTGAAATAAAAGTTTGATTAAATTGTAGGTTTGAATATTTCACAGTGTACTTTAGAGTTGAAACTCCATGTCGTCCACTCACCCGACTGGGATCCATTCCTTGTTCACTTGTTTGGTGTCCTTCTCCGTCTCCTCCCGTAAGTCTGTCTCACTCTCTGCAGAAGCACCGTCCTCATGCTCAGCCCCTCGGCTGTTCACCGACACTCCTGCCTCTTCTGCCTCTTCTGCCTCTTCTTCCTCTTCTTCCTCATCGTTACAAGCGGAGCTGCCGAGTCTCGAGTCGGATGCTTGTTCAGATTCAAGCGGCTCACGGGAGTCTCCGGGTTGCTCCGGTGCTTTCCCATCTCCGGTCTCCTTGAGGGACGTATCCTCAGTCGAGGCCTCCTCTGCACTTGCTCTGAGGAGTTCTTCATCCAGTTCGGCTACGATCGCGTTCAGTTTGTCTAAAACGTTCTCTATGTTCTCCCCGACGCTCAACAAAGTGCTGCTGAAGGAGTCTGAACAAGGTGTGAGGTTACATTGTGTATCTGCAGAAAAAACAGACGTAAAGAACAAAGCAAACAACTCAACGATGTTGTACAACTTCTATGTGACAAACGGGAGCTTTTGAAAGCCAACTTTAGATTCTTTCTGAAACTAATTTGTAAAAACAATATGACATTGTTTGGACTGCTGGTCAATTGCTGATCCACAAAAGTATTTATCCCATAATAACCCCTTTTTAATTAATTAAGTCAAATGCTTTGGGAATTGTATATATTTCTATATATATGTATATATATATATATATATATATATATATATATACATATATAAATATATATATATGAATATATATATATGAATATATATATATATATATATATATATATATATATATATATATATATATATATATATATATATATATAAATATATATATATGAATATGAATATATATATATATATATATATATATATATATATATATATATATATATATATATTTCTATGCAGGCTTCGGCAGACAGGTCCCACATCATTGATTGTGATGTCGTGCTGCGGCGGTGGAAGCGAGCCGGCCCTGGGAAGCGGCGCCAAGGTCGCGCTCTCACACACACAGAAATGTGTTTGTTCTAGAGACATCCAACGGTCATTAGCAGGAACACGGAGGTAAAGCACAGAATGTCAGCCCGGGTTGTGGTCACAGACTGTGTGCAATAAAAGGGATAAAATTAGGGTTTGAGAAGGTTTTATCTCCTCTTATTAAATGATAATTCACATCACATTAACCATCTATTGTACAATTATATATACAGATTTTTCTCCGTCAGTTGTTGCATCGTTGTTGCGTGATAATGCAGCGTGAGGGCTGATTGATTTGCAAAGTCTGCACTGTATTTACCTCCAGGGCTGAGGACTGAAGTACAATATGTTTTGGGGACTGACTAAAACACATTTGTACAGTTAAGAATTCAAAAGAGTATCAACAGTTGACATTGAGTGCTTCAGCGGTTTTAACGATGATTCAAATTCCACAGCCTTTAACAAACACCTAATCCCATTTTCATGCTTCCACATGAGTTACATTGACACGTGCCCTTGAAATAGGTTTAACATTGCATAAAATAACTCATGATCTATCTCCTCAACCGATGCTCAACTCAATTCACCTTTTATTCACCTAATTTACTGACAAATGCCTCCAGCGTGGATACACCGATGGTTCAAATTCAATCCTCTTTCACAGTCCTTTAAAGTCAACCAACACTTATACTGACACTTGAATAGTGTCTAGTGTATAACGTGTCATCTTCAACTGTCACTTCTTTCACTTACTTGTCTTTAGAAAGAATAAAAGCGGCTTAAAAAGACAGTCTCATACCTGTAGTGGACGGATGCTGCTGACCACTGCCCCCTGGTGGAGACCTGTGGGAGTGCGCTCTGAGAACTTCTCTCCACGCTGTCACTCTGTCAGAATGAAACACACTCAGCTGCCTCAACACTCCCAGAACCCTCCGCTCGCACTCTCTCTCCTGCCGCTTCTCATCAGCGTGTCCTCTCGTCTCTTCAGCGTCCTTCTCGTCTTCCTCGTCTCCCGCAGGACTGAGCATCCCTCCTTCACTGCCTCTCTGCGTTCCCTCTCCTCCGCCTCTCGTCCCACCGTGACGATCTCGCCGACGTCTGGCAGCTTCGAGCCTCCGAAGAGTTTCAGTCAGACCGTCGATCAGACTGAGCTCCCTCTGGCGGCCGTGCAGACACTCGGCTTCGTCCATCAGTTCATCCGCATGCAGATGTGCCTCCATGCTGAGCTGGAAAAACACAACAGATAAGGGTTGAGATGACATCATACGGCCTGTTTTGTGCAGATGGTAAAACAAATGCAGTCTTTCAACAAAGCGATGGGGAATTACGTCAAATATTCACTAAAAATACATTGCGTTCCCTTGTGTACCTCTTGTTGTATTTAAAGCTGAAGTACCCTTGTTCTCTGTGTCCTTGGCATTGAGTGTTAGCGTGCACAGCTTTCCTACTTTACAGGAGCCAAATGCTGTATTTATACGGCCGCCGGTAGTAAAACACGTTGCCAAGGCGACCCCTGGAGGAGCGACTGAAAGGGACAAAAGAGGAGCCGCGGAGCAAAAGACTCTCAGGGCGACAAAGTGCTGTCCTCAGACATCTCATCCCTTTCTTCTCTCCTTCTGTCACTCGTTTTACTGCTTGTATGTGCAGCCAGTAAAAGACTCCAGGTCCTTGAATGCACCCACTCCTGAGTCATACACAAACAACAGGATGATTGTTTCTATATATATGTATATCTTTCATTTTAAATAGCAGAAATGTAACTTGTTTTGAACGCATATTGCATTTTGAGGAGGAGGAGGAGGAGGAGGAGGAGGAGGAGGAGGAGGAGGAGGAGGAGGAGGAGGAGGAGGAGGTCGTAGACTGACATGCTGGTTCCAGACAACACAAACACTGTGGGGAGCATCATTTTATAGGTTTCCTTTGGAATTTCTGGTTTTACGATCTAAAAACATTTGCGGTGGAGAAGTATTCAGATGCATACAAAAGTACTATAAAAACTTTGTCTGAAAATACTCCACGTCAAACTAAAATATGCCACGGAAGCAAAAATACAAAAGGGCCATACTACCAACAAAGTGTTTTTACCATATCATTAGTAAGAATAAGCACTATGCAGAAAGTATAGCTCTCCTTTCAGAGTGATACTTAATATATTAAATATACCTCAAGAGAATGAAATAAGTAACTATTCTTCATAAAATATATTGTAATATTGTGTGAAGTTTGGCAATGCTTTGCTTAATGTATACCCTGTGTTGGTTAATAGTTACACATCATACTTTATAACTTCATCTTATATTTTGCTTGTCAAATAAAACGATATCAAATGAAAACGCTCTTTAAGATTAGAATTACTGATCATGAATCTGGATTATCACAACGGGCGAATAACACAATGTTAAAAACACAAAGTTCAAAGCTATTTAACCGGAAATTATCTCATTTTAAAAACAATTACTCCATCGTGCACAGACAATATGAGCGTGAGCCAGTGCAGCAGCACTCTGCCACCACCATGTGGCCGAAGCTGTAATCTGATATTCTGTCACTTATTTGATCGCTTCTGATTCCATAAGAATCAGAATCAGAACAGTGTATTGCCAAATATGCACATGCATACATACAAGTGATTTATCATGGGTGGGTGGTGCGTAGCATTAAACAATACTAATAATAAGTGTCCACCCAAGGGGGCAAAGGTTAATATATTGAAACTAGGATAGGATTTATATGTTTAAAATAAAATAAGTGTTATATTCACGATGCAGGAGTTAGATTGTTAAAGTGCTGCATTTGACACACTCTCCTCCGAGAGCGCCTCCACGCCGCCATTGGACACGCTCTGCACTCCAGTGGTTTCAGTCCTACCTTTCTGGCAGAAGTGAATTTGTCTCACTGGGAGACAGACTGCTCCCCGTCTCCCGCGGTGTTCCACAAGGGTCGGTCCTCGGCCCCATCCTCTTCATCATTTACGTGCTCCCCCTCCGTCGTGTCATCAGCAAACAGAGGATGTCCTTCCACTGTTTAGTGACGACACACAGCTCTACATCTGACCACTGCAGCCATGTCTTGTCTCACCACCTGTCTTAGGGAGATGAAGGCAATAATGAGCAACAACTTTCTCCAGTTATTCATTAAGTTAAATGCATAGAATAAATGGTATTATATCAAAACATATTTGTATTTTATTGTTTATACTTGTTACTGGATTTGGGTGCATTTGCCATCAATTGTATTGCAAGTAGTAGTCCAATAGGAATAATAACGTCCCATGCAATATTCGTTTATATATGTCAACACTATTTTAAATGTCATTTAGCTTTCAGTTTTACATTTAAAACATCTTACTAGCCTACATGTGTTTCTGCTCAACAATTACATATATTTTGGTTACAGTAAATGCATTTAACGATATAGCACGCAATGAATAATGACAAAAAATGAAACTAAACGAGTGCTTCTCTTCCTCGGGACTCGCTCGATTGTTTGTGCCGGGCGTCCCGCTGCATTCCTGCGCGTGCGTTGAATGCGGAGCCCGGGGCCCTTGTTGGGGAATCAAGCAGGAACACGCAGGTCAACCCCCGCCAAACAAAACGAGTGCCTCCACTCTGCACTTCTCCGGCGCCTGTCGCATGCGAGCCCACTTATGTTGTTGTTGTTGTTGTTGTTGTTGTTGTTGTTACAACTTTCAACGGGAAAACGTCCCCTCCGTTAGGTGTCAGGTGACCGCAAACGCCGCTGGACTCCCGGAGCCCCGCGCGCGGAAAGGGGCGTGGTCAACGCGACACGCTGGGAGCGGAAGCAGAGCATGCGTGTCGGTGTGGGAGCGCGCGTGGCGAGGGCTCGCGACAGTCAACAGAGCGCAGCCGCAAACAACTACAGCAACAAACCGCAAAGAAAGTGCGCCAAGCTCGACGCCCTGAGGGTTGCCTCCTGTTTTTTAAGCCGCAGGTAAGCTCCGCTAACTATAACCACCTGACGCACTGCAACGTGCTACGTCAACACGCCCGGCTGGTGTGTTGATGTATAACTGAAATGAGCTAACATAAAGTTAAATGAGCTTCCCTTTAAACATAATTAAATAGTTTTGTAGTGTGTCAGGCAAGTATGGCTGTTAGCGTCACTTCACCGTGTTCGTGTGCACATTAAACCAAGTGCAATGACGATGATGGAGTCGAGCTGCGTCTCCCGCACTTACACCTGGAGAGTTATATTCACAGTGGTGTGGTACCCGTTTCCCCCGCAAGTGAAAACAATAATTAACTAACACAATGCGCAACCCTCACTTGCATCAAAACTATACATTAATAACACCTTCAATCAAAACACAGCGCCGCTCTAACTACTTCCAAAAAGTGTTTTTTATTTTCGTTTTAAATGATATTCTATTGAAGTCCAAACTAATTTCTTTAGCGTCAAACCAGGAAGACGACACCAAGTGGACTTTGATCCCAGCTGAGGGATGTATGCAGAATCCTGAGGTGCTCGATGTGCATGCATGGGCGTGCATGCCATGACTCACTACCCCCCCCCCCCCCCCCCACACACACACACACACTCGTGCTGTACCCATACCTGTGGTGTGCTTAGTGGGTGGAACACATCTCAGGCAGCATGCGCACACAAGTAAAGTTTAGTTTAGCAGAGGAAATAATATCTGCGGAAATTACTGTTAGAAACTGCAGTCCTGTTGTATCTCAGTGAGCTGTGCAACATACTTTGCCCCCCCCCACACACACACACACTCTCTCACTCTCTCTCTCTCTCTCTCACACACACACACACACACTCACACACACACACACACACACACACACACTATGTTGCCATGCCCCTGTGGGATGTGCAAGCTGTTTATCTCGTGAAGTTCTCTTTTTTTTCTCTCTCTCCCCTTATTGAACTTAACACCCTGTGGGCTTCGACATCGGGCGGTTTCTGTGGATCTAAACTATTGTATCCGTCCCGTAATAGTGTGTGTGCTCTATGGTGGTTAGTGTGTGTGTGTGTGTGTGTGTGTGCAGCTGTGTGAGTGGGAGTATGAGCGCCGACAGGCAGAGAGTTGAGGAGCGGGCCGTGGTCAGATGTGCTAGCGAGCTCCGGCGTGTGCCTGCGCTGGCTCTCCGCCACCATACAGGTCCCTGCATGTCAAACACTGCAACACACAGCCGGGCCGGTCCGGTGGACTGCAGAGGCCCCTCGCTATTGTGAGGACTAAATACTGTTGTTTTGAGCTAGGACTGTGTTTTTAGTGCAAAAAAAAAGAAAAGAAAAAGGTGTGATGTGCTTTAGAGATGAGAGAGATTTACGAGAATACAAGCGATGTCATTCTGAGAAGGACACATACTTTTTTGTGCGTTTGCGCAACGATCTTCCATCAGATTGTAGTCGGAAAATAGCCTATAATAAAAAAAGGTAGACATGCTTTATTCTAATCGGGTGGATCCATGACTACAGTACCTGAAGGTCAGTTTCAGTTCATGTTTATTATGGAAACGGCTCGTGCGGTGAAGCTCCCGCGTTGTATACACACACGCCACAAGACTGTTTACGTGAAAGCGGAAGTAACACTTTGTCCCCCGCGCACCGTAGGTCTGCAACCCAAACGAGAAGTGGACTTGGCAAGATGTCGGTGTGTCTAACTGTGAGTTTGAAGTGTGTGTGTGTGTGTGAGAGAGAGAGAGAGAGAGAGAGAGAGAGAGCGAGAGAGAGGGAGAAATAGAGAGCAGTTGTGCCACTCACTTCATTAGACTTTGAAGAGATGGTGTCAAAGCGCGAGGAAACGGACGCTAAACAATAGCTTTTCCATTTCAAAGGTTATTTAAAGTTGCCGGGCAGTGAGCTGCGATGTAAAGCTTGGACCTGTAAATTGTGTGATTTATTTCTTTCTTTATTTTTTTTAAAGGGTGACGACGTCAGTTGGCCTTTTCCGGTCCAGAAAGCCACTTTGTGTGTCATTTGATTAAAGTATCGCACCTCGAGGTAAGTCTCATCCCAAAAGCTGTAACACCGTCCTATTTCTTCACAGCAGTTGCCGTTTCCTGCCGTTGCGTTTGAGGGTGCAATTCTGGGCACGTTTGCTCACTTGTCAATGAATGTAAAGCACATGCAACGGCATTGATCTTTTTGTTGTTGATGCTTCAGGGAGTAGTTGTTTCGGGAGAGAGGCTTGTTCAATATATCGCTGAAATTGCACAACAAAATAAATATTGATCTGATGTCCGCGAGGTGATTTTGAAGCTACATCCAGGAGAAAGGTTAGCTTAGCTCAGCGGAAAAGACTTGAGTCGGGTTAAAACTGAGACACTGAACTCTTTTAAGACTGCCCTAAAAACCTTTTTATTCAGGAAGGCATATTATTTTTTCCTTTAGTTAATTTATTGTCAGCTATTTCATTCTTCTTTTATTTATTTTTTATGGGTTGCTTCAACTATGTTTTAATTGTTTTTATTTGTTTTTACTATCTGTGTGGCACTCTGAGATTCTTTGAAGGAAGAGTGCGATAAAAATGAAATGCATTATTATTATTAAAAAAAAGAAGGAAAATCTGCACACCAGCAACTTTTTTGATTAGATTTTTCTTTTAAATGAAAATGTTCTAGGTAAATTGGCGAGGCAGATGATGAGGAAGACGTATCCATAAAGGAAATCATAAGCATGTGATGATTTTAATCTCTCCACAACACACTGCTTGTAGTTCTGCTTTATCATAAACACAAAAAAGTGTTAGTTGTGCAAATGAGCCCTAAATATATTTCATAAACAGCCTGCAAGGCGCCGCTGAGGGCCCGACCACCGCCACATTGGTGAAGCTCTGTCCTGGAAATCTAAGATTACATCAAATTGAAAAAAGCATCAATATGTCCTAATACTATGCATGAATCACAGAGCAGCTGATCACACGTTAATGTATTCATTCTGGGTTAATAAAGGGCGCCGTATACAGAGGAAACGATGACGGCTATAATCCAATGTAAGTACCGGACCACTGGAGACTGTCAAACACACTCCGCCTCCTCCATCGTCACGTACGGATAGTGCAATTAAGAAAATGCTGGAAATGAATCGTTAAACTCCGTATCCTCGTTGTGAGTCTTCGTCACGACGCAGGCCAAGGTCACCACGACACAACTTTTAATACAATCAATAAACTCGTGGTCACCTGTCAAACCTCTTTCATAAAAAAAAAAAAGCAAAGAACTGGTGTTTACTGCAGCTTCATTTTCACCGTACATCAGCAACTACGTGTATTCCCCAAAAATGTCAAACGTTCCCCGTGATGAGGTCCAGTGATGTCATCAAAGTGTAAATGACGGTACAATTTAAGCCTTTAAATACATTTTCACCTGCGGAACAACCCTGGAAGACAAAATCAATACCCACTTAATCACGTGAGCCGGCAGAAAGATGCATCAGTCGGGCCTTCCAGCTGTATTGAAGTAGTTCTGTTGGACTTATTGGACGTTTCACAGGTTAATAATTTAGCCTAAGTGGATTCCTGCACAGATTAAATTCAGTCTGCCGACACTTTGGGATTTTGCACATTTTATTTAATTGTTACTCTTCACATATGTTGTTTTCTCTGCACATATGTGTGTATATATACATATTTGCATATATTTTATTTTGTATTTTATATCTCACTTGTATAGTTTATGCACACTTGTTCTTCTTTCTTATATGTATATTTTATTATTGTGTTTTAGTTTAATGTTTATTGGTGCTACTGTGTCCGCAAATTTCCCCTTGGGGATTAATAAAGTATAATTCTATTCTATTCTATTCTTAAAGCCTCTTCAGTTTGCTGTTCTTTGTTTCTCGTGTGTGTGTCTACAGTTTAAAGGCGAATGCGTTCCTGAGGCGAGACGACGGCGTCATGGCGAGCCGGGGGACGGCGGAGTGGCTGTCCACGCTCCGCCTGTCCCAGTACGCCCAGTACTTCCAGAGCGGAGGCTATGGAGCGCTGGAAGACTGCAGGGAGCTCACCGACGACCGGCTGCTGGGGCTCAACGTGTTTCCCACGGGCCACCGGAGGCGCATCCTGCGGAGCCTGGAGGCGCTGGGGGTGAAGAAGACGAGCGGCGGCGGCGGCGGCGGCGGCGGCGAAGAGGTACCCGTGCCGCACCCGAGGCACGTCTTCCTGAAGGACAAGAAGAGGGGCGCGTCGTGCCGGCCTCAGCCGAAGGAGAGGGCGGACCGCCGGCCGGAGGGCAGTCGGACGCTGCCCCCGGGGGCCGGGCTGGGTACTGACCACGATGGCGTTCCCGCGCCCCAACCGGCCCCGCGCGACCCCCAGAACATCCAGAGAAATGCCCTCCCAGAATGCACCAGCGTCTCCGCGTCCTCCAGCAGC